>OX638373.1:10612370-10711670 GCA_951812925.1 Calliopum simillimum | reverse complement strand
GATATACTCAAAAATCGTTAAAAAAACTAAAAGGTCGAAAAAAAAAAACGGCTGGACGTCCGATTTCGCGGATTGCGGATTTAGATACTAGAAGGGTCCCCCAACATTATCCCTGAAAAAAATCGCGGGTGGTATTTCAAAAAGTTAAAATTTTTTAAAAACCACCGTGCATTTAATAGTATTACACAAGTGAAGATATTATTTTCGAAATAAACTCTGAAAATGAAAAGTGATGATGACCAGGACACTGTAGAAGTGCAACGGGTCTCGAAAAAAACGGATAACTGTAGGAAAAACAATTGGTACTAATACTAAAATTTCCTTTGAAGCAAGCAACAAAACATGTTTTGTCCTTCTAGTGTTCATGCAAAACGTCATTTGTCCAAACTTTAATTGCGAAAATCTCAGATAACACTACTCAACAAATGAGTAAAAATTGTTTCCCCAGGGAATGCCATTATTCATTTTATATGTAAAATAGGCTGCTGATTTCGAAAATCGCATTATTTTTTTTTATTTCGTGTCGTTTTCGAGATATCGGTCATTTTCGGTTTTCGGACCAAAAAAAAAGATAGTTCTATTTAAATACAAACATCTCAAGAACCAATGTTTGTATTCAAACGTATTATATGTCATATTAAAGGTAATTAAATTACCTATAAATAATATTCACATCACTTTTTGGTTGGTTTGTTAGTTTCGGCGAAATAAATTGATTTCTAAAAAAAACTTTTTTTTTTTCGAAAAAATTAACAAAATTCAAAATCAAATGCAGATTTATACAAGAAGAATAATTTTTTTCTTTTTTGTGTCATAGACTATATATTTGTGAAGAAAATAAGATACCACTTAAAAAAATCGATGGAAAAATGCAAAAGTTGTATACAATTCATTGAAAAGTTACCAAAATGCGTTTTTCCCTATTTTCTTCGTTTTTTTTGTAATAAACTGTTCGATAATTAAAACTTTTTGTAAAACACATGAGAAAATCCAAAAAATTCTTAAAGTAGGCGTTAAAAAAAATACCAGTGTCTCGTCGTTTTTCTCCAGCACGTCAGATTTTTTTTTAATCGATTTTTGAAGTTTTTCAATCCACTGTACATGAAAAATACCAAAATAGCGCATTCTTGTGTTAAATCGATGAATTTAACTATATGATCCTTACATTTGAGGTGTATTATGAGTTCAGTAAACTTATGCAGGATATTACGAGGAATATTTTTGTAAAAAATTTTAATCCTCTAAGACCCTTACAAGTGGGTCATTTTGACCCCCCCACATTTAGGTGAAAATGACCTAATGATTTTGATTTTTTGTTAATTTTTTCGAAAAAAAAAATGTTTTTATAGAAATCAATTTATTTCGCCGAAACTAACAAACCAACCAAAAAGTGATGTGAATATCATTTGTAGGTAATTTAATTACCTTTAACGTTTGAATACAAACATTGTTTCTTGAGATATTTGTATTTAAATGGAACTATCTTTTTTTTTTGGTCCGAAAACCGAAAATGACCGCCCATTTTACTTATAAAATGGATAGTGGCATTCACTGGGAGATTTGGCTGTAGAGTAGTGTAATTTGTATAGGCAACTATTTTAAAGAATATTAAGAATGTGTTAGATTACAAAATTCTTTATAAATTGCAGCCCAAAGTTTCGGTTGTATCAATTTATTAGGAAATAATAATAGTTTTTCTCACTTATTTCAGTTTGATAACACTGTGACAAATCAGGTTTTTCTTTTCACCTCCTCATAATAGGGTGGGCCGATTTGCAAGTCGACCTCGGCTACCCTCTATGTGAAAGTTCATTCAATTCTAAGGATAAATGCCAAAGCAACCATACCTTTTCGTTTAACTTTAATTCGGTGCATTTTCGAGTGGAAATTTTACCTTGCATTTAATATTTATTTTTATTTTTATATAACACTAGCCTTCTTTGCCCGCTTCGCTAGGCATGTTTGTTTTGTTTTTTGATTCCCAATAGCTTAGAAGATATACATAGATAAAACACGGTGCTTGTGGGAGAATTTAAATAAAATTTTGATGTACCTCGGATTTTTTTGTAAGTTCTTATTATAGATGTCAATAGAAGTTATTCTATGCAAAAAATAAAATTATAGAGGTGGCGGTTTTTTAAAGATAATCCCTTTTCCAATGTGGGCATTTTCCCATACAAAAAAATAAAATTTTTTTTTTAACTACATTAAACAAAAATCAAAATAATCACATTCGATGTGTTTTGCGATGCTTTACGCGAATCTGACCTCAGAATCGCTCTATCGTGTATAGTTTTTGAGATATTCTAATCTAAAAGCCGAAAAAAGTCGTTTTTTGCCATGTTTTGAAGCTATATAACTATGTAACATATCATTTATTCGTTAAATGTGGTTAAAATACTTGAAAGTCATGATCTTTTCTTTAAAATCTAATTTAAATTATGTTTATATCTTCATGCTTCTAAGAGATATCGTAGACCGAAATATTGGCTAAACGGGTTTTTTGCACTTTTGTGTCTTTTTAGGTTAGGATATCTTTGACGAAAAAAAAGATATCAACATAATTTAAATTAGGTTTTAAAGGCAAAGATTAGGACTTTAAAGTTGCTTACCAGACTTAACGAAATTAAAATGTCTTTCACATTTAAAACATGTTCAACGAACCGACTACTTCTAAATTCAGCCGTTTGACGACCCGAAAGTTGTTGTTACGTGTATGTCATACGGCTGAATTTTGAAATGGTCGGTTCGTTAAACATGCTTAAAATGTGAAAGAAATTTTAGTTTCGTCAAATCTGGTAAACAACTTTAAAGTCCTAATCTTTGACTTTAAAACCTAATTTAAATTATGTTGATATTTTTTTTTTCGTCAAAGATATCCTAACCTAAAATGACACAAAAGTGCAAAAAACCCGTTTAGCCAATATTTCGGTCTACGATATCTCTTAGAAGCATGAAGATATAATCATAATTTAAATTAGATTTTAAAGGAAAAGATCATGACTTTCAAGTATTTTAACCACATTTAACGAATAAATGATATGTTACATAGTTATATAGCTTCAAAACATGGCAAAAAACGACTTTTTTCGGCTTTTAGATTAGAATATCTCAAAAACTATACACGATAGAGCGATTCTGAGGTCAGATTCGCGTGAAGCATCGCAAAACACATCGAATGTGATTATTTTGATTTTTATTTAATGTAGTTAAAAAAAAAATTTTATTTTTTTGTATGGGAAAATGCCCCAATTGGAAAAGGGATTATCTTTAAAAAACCGCCACCTCTATAATTTTATTTTTTGCATAGAATAACTTCTATTGACATCTATAATAAGAATTTACAAAAAAATCCGAGGTACATCAAAATTTTATTTAAATTCTCCCACAAGCACCGTGAAAAATGTTGATTTACGCCACTGCAACGTCACCAATAAAAATTTAGGCATTATGAGAAAGTTAATTTCATTTCAAACCATCTTAAAAATTCCCAATAGCATAGCGGAGTGTCCCAGGAAACCATCAATTAAGGCTTGTTGATAGTTCGACTCAGATATTTTTCCTGTAGTACATCTAGATATTCTTCGTTTTGACTATGAAGCCTTCGGGTGTTCCAAAAAAACTATCAGTTAGATAGATGTTTTCCCTTTAGTATATCTATATATTTTTCGTTTTGACTATGAGCCTTCGGGTGTCACAGAAAACTATTACTTAAAGTTTATTGATAGTCCACCATAGATTTTTTCCCTCTCGTATACCTAGATATTCTTCGTTTTGATTATGAAGCCTTCGGGTGACCTTGGGATATTCCAAAAAACTATCAGTTGAAGTTTGTTGATAGTTCGCCATAGATTTTTTCCCTCTCGTACACCTATATATTCTTCGTTTTGACTATGAAGCCTTCAGGATCCTTAGGGTGTTACAGAAAACTATCACTTAAAGTTTGTTGATAGTCCGCCGTAGATTTTTTCCCTCTCGTATACCTAGGTATTCTTCGTTTTGACTATGAAGGCTTCGGGTGACCTGCGGCAAACTTGGGGCATTCCAAAAAAACTATCAGTTGAAGTTTGTTGATAGTTCGCCATAGATTTTTTCCCTCTCGTATACCTAGGTATTATTCGTTTTGACTATCAAGCCTTCGGGTGACCTTCGGCAAACTTTAGATGAACCAGAAAACTTTCAGTTGAAACTTGTTGATATTTCGCCATAGATTTTTTCCCTCTCGTATACCTAGATATTCTTCGTTTTGACAATTAAGCCTTCGGGTGGTCTTTGGAAACCTTCATATATAGCATAAAAACATTCCCATACCTAATATATACTCAGTTCTAAATTTTCAGCTCAATAGGACGCATGGTTTCTGAGTGATAATGGTCCATACAGACACTCAGTCATTTTTATATATAAAGCAATCCACGCCAAGTGTACCAGATCAAAATTTTTTTTTCTCCGATTTCGCTCAAATTTGACAATATGGTAGATCCGGTGTGCAAGAACAACAATCCGGGAGGATTTGGTCCTAGTATCATTTGTTGGTAAGATACGGCATAAAATTATTAGAATCATCAGGGAAATAAGTATGAATTTTTTTGGGAATTTTTTGGAAAGTTAAAAAAAAAAATTTTTTTTTTGAGTAATTTTTGAAAAAATTTCAAAAAAAAAAAATTTTCAAAAATTATTAAAAAAAAAGTTTAAAAAAAAAACAAAATCAAAAAAAAAATCACCCGTATTGATTGGACGATTCTAAACATTGTTTGCCTAATACACTTTTTCGTAAGATACCTTCCTCTCGAGTAAAAAAAGATTTTTGCTCTCCGCGGGCCTTCAAAAGCCAAAAACTCCCACTTAGCGTCCGAATCCCATCTTGAGTCATACATCATTTTAAAGCTTATAAATTATGCTTTAATTCAAAGTACTTTTAAAAAAAATCTAAGGGGGTTTTTTGAAAAAAAAAAAACAAAAAAAAAATCTAAGGGGGGTTTTTTTTAAAAAAAAAATTCAAAAGTATTTTTAAGTGTAAAAAGTTTTGGTGAAAACAAGTTTTTTTCGCCAAGAAAGCAACTTAGATTTATCAATTTACAAACATTAGTGTAAGCTATAAATTTTTCAAAAAACACCCTTTTCATGAAAATGACTAAAAACACCAACTTCAACACCCTGTATTTTAACAACAAATGGTACTAGGACCAAATTCTCCCGGATTGTTGTTCTTGCACACCGGATCTACCATATTGCCAAATTTGAGCGAAATTGGAGAAAAAAAATGTTTGTGCTGATACACTCGGCGTGGAGTGTTTCATATGTACATATATAGATTTTGAAAAATTTTATAGAGACAAAAGTAATGTCATAATATGAATTGGCTGGTATTCTTTCAAAAATTAATAAAATTGGGTTCTATTTACACGGAAAGTTTCCATGATGGTGTGGAATTGACAGTATGTATTTGATAAAGTAATATCTGACAAATAGCCGATTATTATGACATGGCTTGTTACTGAACAACTAATGAACAAGCTGCAAGTATTCGTCAACAAATGCTTAAGGCGTATACTAAAGGTATTTTATAAATTAAATGCCGAACTACATCGAAAATGCAATCAGAGGGCTATAGCAAACGAGGCCAAGCTGCGCAATTGGAGATGAATTGGTCACGCTCTCCGGAAACCGCACAGCGAAGATTGTCGCCAGGCTCCTGAGTGGAATCCACAAGGCAGCAGAGGACGTGGTAGACCGAAAACCAATAGTTGAACGTCGCTGGAAAAGGAAATACAAGAATCGGGAAAGTCGTGGCAAGTGATCAAAGTCATCGCAAGGGATCGCGACAAATGGAGACGTTTCATATTAGCCCTATGCTCCTCCCTCAAAAACCGTATGAGATACAGCAATTCTAAGGCCGGATTCGGATTCAGCATTGCAAAATACATTAAAAATAACTATTTTTATATTTGTTTGTTGCGTTTTTTTTTCTGAATTTTTTTTCTTTTATATGGGATATGTATTTTTGCGATATTTCGCGGGTATGATCAGCTACGATTTCGGGGTTTGCATTTTTCAGACCACTAAACTAATACAAATGAAACCCTTTTCACAGATTTTCTCCACATATTCAAAAAACCTATCGACGTTCAAGAGCACCGTGGCTTGCCGACCACTGGTCTAGGCCACCTCTATCATCTCCCAGAAGCATCGCTACAGAGCAGAGTACAAACTGTATACGACCCTAATTTTTGTTACATTTTTGAAGAGTCGTCATTCAGCAACAAATAATTGGAAGAAATGGCTTTTATTTGGTGCTGGGGAAAACGCAGCCCTAGGGCCGCTTCGTATCAAAGAGAGGATTGCGTTCGTATCTTTCCTTATAGAATACAGAAATGAGCAAAAAGAGATAATGGTGCCCGGCACAGCGTATATTGATTGATTTACTGCAATCTTCATAATTATATTATTCTGCCGAACGATGTTATCATTTAAAATTCTCGGCCACTGGCTTTCTAATTTCCTCGAAGTACTCCGATATCTTATCAAGCTCTCAATACTTTTGCAACGTCGCACAGTGGGGCAGATACTCTCAATACCTGGCGATAATTCAAAAAATTAAATGTTATTTCAGGATATCCTTTTATATTGGTTAAGTACAATATTGACCAACGTACTATTTGCCATTTTTCAAATGACTTGTAATAAACCCATTTTATCACTACAGCACGCTAAACTTTAACTTTGTAGACTGAAATAATTTTTATAAGTTATTTCCATATTAATCAAAGCAGTTTTTTGCTAAAGTTTATTAACTTTTAAAGTTATTTGACCATGGAGCCTACATCTTCAGGTATGTAACCGTATATAAACATATTTTTTTCCTTAAAAATGTTAACACATTTAGGTAGGTAAGTTAAATACAATGGAGAAGAAAAATTTTACGAAATTAAATAAATAATAGATAATTTAATTAGGTTCCAAGCCTTTCCAAGCATTAGTTATGATTCAAAAATATTCCGTTTAGTATTGACTTCTAGAAGCGACAAGAAAATTTTGCTACTTTTTGCTACTTTAACATTTACATCAATTTTTAGAACGTAACCTTAAATAAAATATTTTTTCTTGCATTACCAACATTACTCAAAATATCTGATTTTGTTTTACAAATGGCCTCTAACTTATTATTTGTCACGAGACAAGAACTTATAAACATTATGTATAGTTCTGGACAGTATAATTTTGAACAGCAATTTGGTTTTTTGTTAAAACAGATGGAAAAGAGAACAGGTGGTCATCACGAGCACTTAAGTAAGAAATTATCTCTTTTCAAGTCCCAATATTGGTCAAAATACCTGAAGACGTGTGTCTAATTTTCCTATCAGGGCTGACCTTTACTATTCGTAGCAATTGTACCAAATTTGCTTTGATTATCTCAGAAAGCACTTTCAATACAGAGTTTTTAAGATTTTGCTTATATGGGAGGTACCACGCCCTCTTGTCCGAATTTGCTAATTTTCCTACCAGAGTTTACCTATGCTATTGGTAGTAAGTGTACTAAATTTGGTTTGATTATCTCAGATAGTACCCTCAGTATAGTTTGTAAGACTTTGTTTGTATGAGTGGTACCACGCCCTCTCATCCGAATTCGCCAATTTTCCTACCAGAGTTTACCTATACTATTGATAGCAAGAGTATGAAATTTGGTTTGATTATCTCAGATAGTACCATCAGTATAGAATTTTTAAGATTTCGCTTGTATGGGAGGTGCCACGCCCTCTTGTTCAAATTCGACCAAATTTTGTTGGAAGCTTAAGTGATCCATTCGTAGTATGTATACGTAATTTGGTTGCAGTGCGTAGCTCCATTCATTTGATGCCACATATGAGAGCTCCTTGCCCCAGTGTGCGTCGCAACGGTCACACTACAAATTTGTGAAATATGTAGTCCTCATGCGATCGTTTTTCGCCGACAATCCTGGACATTGGTAGATTTGCTTTTGTTTTCTAGACCAACCTATGCATTACATTGATGTGAATTAGCAAAAACTACTGCAGCATCACTTAAAACAAGAAATGTCCAATGTCTTACACATCTTGAGCATTGTTATTGTTTTTTTTTTTTTTTGTATTTTGTTTAAGAGAAAAAATCAAATAAACAAACGCAAAAAATGAAAAAATTGTTTCCTTTGTTGTTCAGTTTCATCGCATCTTTTGCTAAGAAATATGCGCGTATGTTCGACATTTACATGACATGCGTTTGATATTCGGTGTGTGACAACAGCGACGGGCCTTACGTTAAATGGTACCACAACAGAGCGGTTCAACTCGAGTCATAGTCACATGTGCAACCCATGTGTGCTCCATATGTGTCATCGTTCAACTTATTGTTTCCGTGGACTTTTATCAACTCATTGTTTTACCATAATGATCCTTTTTACATTTTGTTGTTTTGTTTTCTTTTGGCATCAAATCATTTTTTTAAGTTTGAAATAAAACGCTCTGATGTCTTAGGTTTATGGAAAATCGTATGAAAGACAAAAAAAAAAAAAAAAAAAAATGGTAAGGGTGTAACCTTTGGGCTGGCCAAACAATAAATACCCTACACGGCAGTATATTGAAAATTTTGCTTATATTGGAGATGCCACGCCCTCTTGTCCGAATTCAACCAGTTTTTTCTCAGAGTTTGCATTTATAGTTCTTAGTGTTTGAGTGAAATTTAGTTGGATTATCTCAAAAAACGTTTTCAGTAATGCGTTTTGCAGCTTTTGCTTATATAGGAGGTGCCACGCCCTCTTGTCCGATTTCATCCAATTTTTACTTAAAGCTTGCATTTATAGTTCTTAGTGTCTAAGTAAATTAAGTTCGATTACCTCAAAAAACATTTACAGCATTGCGTTTTGAAGCTTCTGCTTATATGTGAGGTGCCACGCCCTTTTGTCCGATTTCACCCAATTTTGACGCCATAAACCATAAAATTTTACATGATTGTGTGCCTGAGGCTGTTCTCGGTTCATGGAATAGGGAGACTTAATTGTATGGTTGGCATTATGGATAGACATGAATATCAGTCCCATTCTACATGAAAAAATTGGACCCATCACTTAAAAAATGGGTTTACCACAAGATGATTTCTTATTTTCAAAAGACAATGACCCTAAACACACATCCTGAGACACTTCTGTACAACAACAAAGCCATTAAAACACCACTGCAATATCTTGTTTCGAACCCAATAGAAAGTTTTTGGTCTTGTTTAGTGGAAAGGTCAGAAAAAAACATATTTTATTAAAAAAGGTGCTCAAATAAGTACTTTAAGAAAAATGTGACAAAACATCGACCGAAAGTGTCGCAATGGGATGGAATCCACGCAAAGATGTTTAGATTATGTCTCCTCAAATAACAGGTCCATAAAGTGAGCCATACAGGTGCGACGAATTTCGATGTTTTTTGGTTGGGAATTTCGAGCTATTTTCAAGCTTTTCAACAGTAATTTCGAACTGTCTGGGAAATTTTCCATTTTGTGGAAAAATTGTTCTGTATGACTTACTTTATTTTTTCAGCCAGACGAATCCCCGAGAAGACTTAGCGCTGAAATCTTTTAACGCAGGAATTTCGAGCTAATTTTGAGCTAAAAGCATTTTCCGGAAAACTCCCAATTTTCCCGGAAAATTCCAAAAAACTAATCCGCGGGAAGAGTAGGCGATAAAATCTTTTAACGCAGAAACTTCGAGCTAGTTTCGAGCTGATCTTGAATGAAGTGTTTTTCGGAAAACCTTAACCCTTTCATGCATTTGTTGTATATTTCTTATGTCTAACGGTATATTTATCCAAACGTAATATCTCAACAATGTCTCAGAAGTCTTAGCTTTAGTTTAGTGTTTTACTTTAACGTATCTTTAAAGTTTTTCTGCTTCATTTTATGATTTTCATTCGTTGAAGTCGAACAATTTTGGAGCAGTAAATTTTCGCATTAACCAAGTGCTTAAATTTTTATGAAGTCCTTAAATTACTTCAGGTAAAATATTATTCAGGCTCTTTGCAGCTCCTAAAATAGATCTGTTGTTTGTGTACAACATCTTATCTTCTTATACGAGCTAAAATTGTAAATATACTTACAAATATATATATAAATATATATGTGCTCAAATTTTTCTCGAGAACGGATGCAGCGATTTTAATGAAACTTTGGAAAAAGATGCATTCTAGCATAAAATGGAGAATAAACAAGGTTTTATTTTTAAAATTGCCCACTAGGGGGCGTGGCACCGCCCTAAATTTTAAATTTGATCTAGTCATAACTTCTAAACCATTAAAGATATTTTGATAAAATTTAGTACACAGCTACTGACTATCAATGTCTTCTAATTGACAAAAAGTGGGCGGGATTGAAGAAATTCCACGCCCACTTTTTAACCATTAAAAATTTTGGTTTAATATTACTCAAAAACGACTCCAACAATTTTGATGAAAATTTAGGAGATGTTACCTCTGCAAACAAGGATTAATACGTGATATGCCGTTATATTGGAAAAACTCGTTGAAGGGAGGGCACCGCCCACAAAAAAAACAATACGCTCTAAAAAGAAAAATAATAAAGCAATCATTCTGAAATTAACTGTGGGGAGTCTACTTGCTATAATGCACCTCTGATCTGAAAGTGGGCGATATATCGCCGTTGCGCGTGGAATCTCCGATACAAGCAAAATACGTTGAATGCTATTTCTAGCAATTGTTACAAGGTATTTTAATGAAATTTGGTATGTAGGTACTACTTGTAAATGCCTTGTAATAAACGAAAAGTGGGCGGAATCGAAGAAGTGCCATGCCCACTTTTTAACCATTGAAAATTTTGATTCAATATTACTCGAAAACGACTCCAACAATTTTGATGAAAATTTAGGAGTTGTTATATTGAGGAAACTCGTTGGCGGGCGTGGCACCTCCTACAAAAATATAATACGGTATAGAAAGAAAATTAACAAAGCAATCATTCTGAAATTTACTGTGGGGATCCTACTTGCTATAAGGCATCTCTGATCTGAAAGTGGGCGAAATATCGCCGTAGCGCGAGTAATCTCTCATACAAGCAAAATACCTAGAATGCTATTTCTCGCTATTGTCACAAGATATTTTAATGAAATTTGGTATGAGGGTCTTGATCATTAGTTTCTAAAGCATAACGAAAAGTGGGCGTTGTTCAATAATTGCCACGACCATTTTTTACCAAAATAAAAATATCGGTTAATAACTAAGGCACAAAGAAAAATGGAATGAACTTTTTATTTCTTATATACAGTCTTATGTACTTTTTGACACTGAATCCGTCTTCATCAGCAGAACTATCATTATATTTACCTGCAGGATTTTGAAATATCCTTGCTTGAAGTTGAAGAAAACGCTGTGTTCAGTCTTACAGCGTAGCTACAATAAAAGGTGAAATTCTTTTTTATTAATGGCGCCGAATGCCATACTCCTCCTTACCAAAATATTCTTTCAAATTTTTCTAATAGGTCTCTTACTTTCCGGGTTAAGATTGTTTGAAGATAAGATATTTCCGCCCCCATACAAAAAACGAAATACTTTGGGTATGTGGCATATCCGATTTATTTATTTTAGGACATTCTATTTCACCAAAAAAATTTTGAGTTTTTGATATTTTTCTATACCATTCGATACTTTCCGAGTTTTTTCTTATTTTTACTCTCATCGATTAATTTATCATTTTGAATGAATGAAAATTGGAGGTGAAAAGATACGAATTTCATCACAAAATAATATCTATGAATAAAAACATCGACTAAAATAATAAGATCAGATTATTGACCGAGCAGGGATCGGTCTCCAGGTACTGGTGCATTAAAGGGTGTGTTTTCTAGTACTTTTTTTGTATGTACTGTATTGCATTTAATTTTTTGAGGACCCACTGACGGGCTTAAGTGTAGATAAAATAAGACAAATCTATCAGTTTCATTGATTCCTTATCTCCAAAAAATTTATATTTTTATACCGTTAATTACTATTTCCACAATTTTGAGTTATATTAGCCATTTTTCCAGCGTTATTCCTTGTTTTCGTACATTTAATATACTGTGGACTCTCAAAGAGGATTAACTGTGTATGAAATTAGCCAAATACTTGAGTTTGATGGATTTTTAATAAAAAAAATTGAAAAGATGTTTACTCCTTTATTGCACCACATGTTGTATGTGTACAACATTTTTTAAAAACTCAGGTATA
Organism: Calliopum simillimum; assembly: GCA_951812925.1. Classification (NCBI taxonomy): domain Eukaryota; kingdom Metazoa; phylum Arthropoda; class Insecta; order Diptera; family Lauxaniidae; genus Calliopum; species Calliopum simillimum. Next base: position 10,699,452 of record OX638373.1, on the reverse strand, counting down.
AGACTAAATTTAAAAATTTTGTATTTTTTGTATTATTTGCCCCCTATTTAGTCAAAAACAACTCTTTAAAAAAATATAACTGCCCTACACAAAATTGGCGCATGAGAGGGTTAAATTTCCTCGGAAAATCCCAGAAAATTTTTTATTGGCTTACTTTATTTTTTCAGGCAGACGAACCCATGAGAATATTTGGTGATCATATCATTTGACACACGAATTTTGAACTAGTTTCGAGCTCATCAAAAACGAATAGTGTTTTCAGGAAAACTCCATACTTTCCCGGAAAATCCCAAAAAAAAAAACCTTGACTTAATCCCCACGGACATAGTCCCCATTTCAGAAATGGGTTTTATGTCCGCAAATTATTGGATGTATAACAGACCGCGAAGCCGGTATTTGATTTTTGGGAGTTTTAAATCCTAAGCTGCGGCCCCAGGCCGTCGCCTTACCCCTACTATTATGTCCGAAAAACTTTCGGACATAATCCCCATTTCATAAATGGGGAAAAAAAAGTCAAAAAGTAGGGAAAAAAATTTAAAATATCAAATTTAAATGTCCAGATCGTTGCAAAATCCTTTGAAAATATCTTATCTTCTTTTACGAAAAAATTGTATACATATTTCCCAAAAATTACTGAAGCGATTTTAATGAAACTTTGGTTTGTGATAGATATTAACATAGTAAAATGATCAGATCATATTGTATTCCTAACAGGGATCGGTCTCCAGGTACTTGAACTTATATATGAAAAAAAACCTAGCTTTTACAAAAAAAATTTTACTAACTTTGAGCATACATACCATAAGACTAGTCCTACTTCAAAAATGTTCACTTATCAACTCGTATCAAAAATCGGACACCGACAATTTGATTTTTGCAACGACTATTTGAAAACAAACTCTTGTGCATCGAGTAATCTGCTTCATCCGGCTTACTTGTGTTCAAAGGGGTAAATAAAGCCTAAACACAATTTCTTTGATCCGTTATTTTTTAAACTATTTCAATTTGATGGTACTTTCTCAAGTCGGAGAATGTTAGTACTGTTAATTTAAAAAATCTGTATAAAATTTTTGTAGGTTTTCTTAAGAATGCATTGAGTATAAAGGTGAATTCATGAAACAAAATACAAAAGTTGTGAGATTGACAAATACCAGATGTTTAGTTGGAAAACACTAGTACTTAGGATATTAACAATAAGAGAACATACCTACATAGTATCTACAGAAAAAAAAAATGGTAAAAATAAACAATTACAAAACAAACGCTATTTTTTTGTTTTTGTGTGTTTACGAATGTCAATTGAAGCTGAAAAGAAAAAAAAAAAAAAAACGACCACTCGCCCAATTCGCATAGATGGATGCTCTTATTGATCAAACTCGATTTGTTTCATTGGATTGCAATGCCTACAACACAATAAATAAATAATCATCTTGATATCCTTTCCATAATTTGTGCTGTCCTCACAAAAAGCACAAGAGACGGACGCATAAGGACAAAACAAAACCATGAAATGTAATAAGTGTTCGTTCATCTTTGTCGAGTAATTCTGACCTTTTTATTTGAATCTGGGGAATTAGCAGCGATGTGGACACATTACCATGACAAAGAGGGGCAAGCGTAAAACTTAAATATACAAATAAGACTGATTCAAAAAAAAAAAAAAGGAAATTCCCCGACTAGCCCTAAAAATCTTAAAGAGGGTTTCAAAAAAAAAAGATCTGAAAATATTTTCAAATTTTCTGAAGACTTTTTTTGGGCCTTTTTTTAAGCATTATTCTTAAGTTTCAAGCATTTCTCGTCTTTGGTAACCCCTAATGAAATTTTCCGCAGAATATTTTTGTTGAATACTTACTCATCAGGAGACTCCTGATTTTGAACATGGTTTCCTGATTGAACCTAGAGTAACTTGGGGTAATGTGATATAGTCGGGTAATGTGATATAGTCGGGTAATGTGATATACCAGCTTATTTTCTTAAACAAAGGCTTCTCGACAAAAATGTTCTTGCCAACATAAAAGTCAGGGAAAAAAACAATTGCTGCAAGTCAGTACGCCCTCGCATTTACTTTTTTTACAATCAGTGTGGTGAAATAAAATTTTCTGTTCAATCAATGGTTTTTTTTGTGTGTTCTTTAAGTGTGAATAAAATCTAAATTACAATAGATGTTACTGCCGAAGTAAAATAATTTGTTATTGGGTGAATATAATTAGCCATAAATAAAGTGAGTTTTTTATAAAATAGTCTAATTGTTTAAAAACTGAAATTCGGGTAATGTGATATAGTCCAAGTCGGGTAAAGTGATATACTATATCACATTACCCGCATACAATATCGCATTACTTACATTTATTAAGTAATTATTTAAACAATTTCAGAAAGAAAGGAAAGATACGCAATTAGGTTGCGGAATCAATGAGTAAAGCTATCACAGCATTCAAAATATTGAAAAAAGAAAAATAAAGAAGAGATTCCCAGAGATAAAATCTGAAAAGGGGAAGCTTTTCGAAGACGGTTTCTCGAGCGAAACGGAAGAATTTAGCATTTACCGAGCTCCAACGATTATTAATGGGCTGAAGCTTTACCCAAAATGGATACAATGTCCATTTTGTAACAAATACTTCCAGATGGACACGAAAGTTCAAACCAATGCTAGATTATTTGGGCTCACAGTGAGTGTCTTCCAAGACGGCAAGCAATTTTTGTGTGCGAATCTTGCTTCTAATCTTAATTGCACCAACTAATATTTTTCTTATTTATATATACGTATTTTCGGTTTTAACTTTCTCCATTAGTTTAACTTCCTTTAGAAAATGTATTATTTTAGTTCTATTAGTTCAAGTTGAGTTAATTTTTTTTGATATATTAAGTAAATCAATCCATACTATTGATTTTAGAACAATGTTTCCGTTAATTTTTACTGTCATGCACTTTTCAGGTAATGGTTATCGTGAATCAAGATTCCCGGGGAATTTTTTTAAGCTGCAATAGAGAATGCACTGCAGTCTGAGAAAATTCTCCGGGAATTTTGATTCACGATAACCCCCATAGTATATCACATTATCCGAACCCAGTATGTCACATTACTCGCCAGTTTTATCAAGAGGTACTATTTGACTTTTTCCAATTTTGTTGAAATATCTCCAAATTGGTTTACCGTATAGAACTCCAAAACAGTTATGTATTGAACAATGAATAAGAAACCATAATACATAAAAAGGTAAAAGCTATACTACATAAGTAACGTATAATTTAAAAAACAAAAATGCCAATATCACTATATTACTGAATTATCTCCTGATTTCCGTCCTCTACATCTACCACATATGGTTCATTTTAATTTCGAGATATTATTTTACTTTGATTGAAGATGAAAAAATATCGTACGACTCATTCCGACCATTTTTGAGAACATAGTTAATTAGAAATCGTACGAGCGATGATAAGAGCTATGTATCACTAAATGACAAAAATCGTTTTTTGTTTTTGAATCAGTCTAATGTGCACATGTATGTGTATGTATGTGGAATAGCATCTGCTTTTTCATGAGGGAAAAAATGTCACCAAGTGTTAGTGTGTTATTTATTCCTTTTCTTAAATTTTTTTAATCTTTATTCAAATTTCGCTTTCCAAGAATCTTTTCTAAGTCAGACTTTTTTTTTTAACTGGAGCTTGCTCCCATAGCTGAAATTCGACCGTGAAACTTATCCCTTTAGAGCAGACTTGACTTTTTCAATATTTTTGAACACTTTTAACACCATCGACATTTTTAATTCTTAAGGCCATGTTCAACTCATTTTGAAATTTGCAGTTGGGTTCACAGATTTTTATAAAAATTTACAGAGCTGTCCTCAGTGCTCAGTATGGAGACCTCTCATTATCAGTTTTGCGAAACAGGTATCTACTTTTCCAGCTTTTTTTTTTTACTGTAAGACATTTTTCGACTGTTTTAATATTTTACGACTTTTTCTTTGTTTTTTTTATTCAACATTTTTCGGTTTCTTACAACTTTTCTAGTTTTTCTATGTAAGTTAGATTAATCCTTTGGCACACCTCTTGGGAGTTGCTCTCAGAGAAAAAAAGTAAATGGATACATATGTAGCTACGTGATGCTTTTGAAAATTTCGGAATTAAATTTAATATTTATGAGCGCAACTGGTCACTTTATGAACACACATACATACATATTGTGGCTTATGATGGTCAAAATGACACAAATTTTGCATTAAATATTCATTATCGCGACATTGATGAAAGGAGTAACAGTGATATTAATAATAAATTTCCTAACACTCATAGAAGAGTTTTTTTGTTTCAAAAAAAATCGTTTTAGTTTCTACAGAACTAATAAAGGCCCAACCATAATGTGCTAAGAGTCTTATAAGCATGCGTTTACGCAAGAGCGTTTGTATAGAAATAGTATACGGTGACCATAACATCCTTAAGCAAAAGTTTCGTTCAGTTTCAATAAAAAGAGAGCTGCTTAAGCATGACTGCTTTTTGAACGCACCATGCTTTTGTTCTTAAGCAAACATCTTCAGTGTTGCCAAAAAGTGGAAAGTTCACCTAAAACGGGTAATTTTCAACACAATTTATGCAAATAAGAAAAAAAATAAATCAAAAGTAGTAAATTTTCTAGTCTGATTTTGCACGCATTCACAATATACAAATACGAAGCGCTAATTTTGATGCGTATTCTAGCACTTTGGACAGGCAAAAGGCATCACTTTTTTTCTATGTATTTCTATGGAAATGTTTGAATTAGTTTATCTCTGAGAGATATTTTTTTTTTGCATTTGAACTATTTTCGTTTATAAAAAAAAAGAGAATGAGAGCAAGATATTTTCTAACAAAAAAGATGAAAATTTGATTTGAAATGCAAATTGTACATTGTAAATAAATCGTCAGCAAAGCTTATAGCCTGATGTGCGTCTAAGTTTGTTTATCTAATGGCGTTGCCATTCCCGGTATTCCGGCCTTTTTTAAGTCCCGAAAATCCCGGGATTAGTATGGGCATGGGCAAATCCCGGGATTAAAGAGTGTTTTGAAAAAAACTAGTACACGCTTAAAGTTGAATAAAACTTAAACCGTTCACTTTAAAAATTCTTAAAAATATGCGAATTTATTAATATATTATAGAAATTCATTAAACATTAAAATATTGTAATATTAATCGGAATTTATAAATCTATCCACCTTTTCCGGTAATCTTGTCATTAACGATTTTATAGTTGTTTCCGTTACCTTTTTGGAGGAGTATTCTATTTTTGTTCAATAAAATATTAGCATCTGTGTCAGCATCAGCTGATATCGGTAAATTGATATCAGTATCAGCATCAGCAAATCCATTTCAGCAACAACACTTATATATATACATGTTTTATGTAGCCACATGCAGCACATTACACATTTGATCCAATCATCTGGTTTAATGGCTTTTGCATAGTCTTCTCCACATCCAATGTACTCCTCAGATGGTAGTAAATATTTTCGTTATCTTCGTCGGAAGAAGCATAACCACCATACGTTGCAATGGTTGTCTTTTTCACTTCAAGTTTTTCTACATTATCAGTAGAATTTTTGCCGATTATTTTCTTGTTTTTGGCTTAAAGTTTTTCGAAGTCGTTGGTACAAGCGAGATTTCACTTAACACTGGCGTAATGTCACTTGTGTTCAGGGTTTCCATAGAGTTTTCTAAAACATAAGCGAAAACCTTAAATTAAACAGCAACAAATGAAAAAGAAACATTAAAGTTCCCACTTGATTAAAATTCTGCGATTCTGAAGCGACTGTTAGTTTAAGCGCTCATATTTGTACCATGCAAAGGGAGAAATGACACCCAAACCATGACACCCTCAGTAATTGGGTGTTATTTCTCCTTTTTAGTGCATACCGATTACAAAATACCACGAAATTAATAAACACTTGCACTCGCGCTCACATTCAATTCTGTTCATTTTGATATATGCACCAAACAAATACATACCGTTTTTCGTCATTCGGAACAGATTTCAAAACTATGAAATAAGATGCCGTGCACCGTTTCCTTAGGCGTTTTCATGAAATTTATTTTTGATTGAAGATATGTTGCATAAATGGACTCGTTAGTCATCGGCTATTTATTTCAACTGCATCATATCATACGAGTAGGTACCTATGTATGTTGAATATTTTTATACCCTACACTCAGGGTATATTCACTTTTTCCTTCCATTTGTAACGCAGAGAAGGAGGTGTGGCAGGTGTAAAAAGTATATATATTCTTGATCAGCGTCACCCCCTTAGTCGATATAGCCATGTTCGTCTGTCTGGCTGGCTGGTTTTTTTTACGGAAAAACAAAGCTAGATAATTGGATGAAATTTGATACACTGCCTTTGTCGTAAAAGTAAGCTCATGGGATTGAAAATCAGCGAAATCGGTCAACGGACACGCCTACCGCCCATACAAAAAAAACCATTCAAAACGCAATTTTATGAGCATTATTAACGATAACGCAACCAATATAGACATAAATACTATAAATAGTAACTGCAAGCTCTAGCCAAAAACTTGTTGAATTCAGACAAGAGGGCGTGGCATTTCCCATATAAGTTAAAGCTTCAAAATGCTATTCTGATAGCGGTTTTTGAGATAATCCAACAAATTTTTACACAGATACTAAGAATAGTAAACACAAACTCTAAGCAGGAACTTGGTTGATTCGAAAAAGAGGGCGTGGCACCACCCATACACTAAAAATTTTCAAAATGCTGTAATGCAAGCGTTATTTGAGGTTATGTGACAAAATTTCGCAGAGATACTAGGAATAATTATTGAAAGCTCTGAGCAAAAACTAGGCAAACTTAGACAAGAGGGCTTGGCACTTCCCATACAAGCAATATTTTCAAAATGTTGTGCAAGCGTTATTTGAAGTAATGCAACCAAATTTCGCATATGAACATGGTATAGTCAACGCAAGCTGTGAGCAAAAACTAAACTAATTCGAACATGAGGGTACCTCTATACAAGCAAAATTTGCAAAATGCTTCAGTGTAGGGTATTTAATTTTTGGCCAGGCGAAACGTTACACCCTTACTAGTTTTACATTGATTTTGGCTTTTTTCAGATACTGTATGTCTCACTTTATCCGGTCGTGTATCGTGTTGTTGTGCTATTTTTTATTACTAACGGATATTTGATGTTGCATTTAATTTTCCAAATCATTTATTTACAGCAAAAGGAAATTTCCATTTTGTCGACTGCATACCCCCATAGATACACTTCTAACTCCTGTACAGGCCAGGACTCATGAAATTTATTTGTTTGTGTGTGCGGTGGTGCGCCTGTGTGCTGATGCAAAACAAAGTGCACAAAGGAAGTCGAGTGCCACTAGCTGGGTCTATTATTACGGTTTTTCAGTTGTTGCTATTGTCGTTTTTGTTGTTGTTGTATTTTTTTATTGCTGTTGTTTTTTTAAGATGCCGCACATATGCACAATCATTCTTCAAAGCAAAAGCGGTCACTTAAAACAACAACAGCAACAAGAATTTGTATTGAAAGTCCGAATGGACGGTCCCCATTTAGGAGCGATATCAATGGCAAAAGCAACTAAACAGCAGCGCCACTAGACGCTGTTGAGTTTGGTTGAATTGTTCGGTCAAAGGCCCACAAACAAAAAGTTCAGAGGGCAGAAGCTGGTTGTTGCTGCTCTTTATTTAATTCTTTTACAAACACAAAAGCTAAAAGCCCTTTGTATACATTAATGTAATTCCTAGTCCAGTTTTGATTCATAGTTCTCCAGCTTTGTGACTGTGGCTCATGCCACATTGAAGTGTACCTTATGCAAAAGAAAAGAAAAAAAAAAAAAAAATACGCGCGTAACTGTGTACAGTAAAGGAAGTGAAACTTACATTCCAAAAATGGGGTGTGGCATTAAATTGAGTGAGCATATTCGACCAGTGTTACGGCAACTACCAGCAAATTTCACAAAAATAATTTTTATGGCTTGCGAAATATTAGTTGTAAAAATTTTCAATTCTAAATGGTAGGCATGGCACTTATCTGACTAAGCTATTTTTTCGTTTATGGTATTTATGTTGGGTACCTACCTGCCAAATTTACACAGAATAATACATGTGGGAATGGCACAATGAAGTTATTTAGGGTAATGTGGACTATGCGGGTAATGTGGTGCACCCTTTTATTTCTCATGTTAAAGACTGTACAACAATTCTGGTTATTTGTGCACATCAAAACGCGAAAAACATATTTTCTACGCTCTTCGGCTTTTCTATTATGCTAATTATTCGTGTGCAACTTCATAGCATATGCTGCGAGGTCAAGTTGACTTATTTGTAGTACTCTGTGAATAACTAAATAACAACATCAGAACTCTGTTTTCTAAAATTCAAATAACTTTAATGCAATTGTGGAACTATTATTCAACGAAAAAATGCATAAGTTAGTCTGATTTTACATTTCTTTTATATAATCAATGATTATTTCAAAAAAGTGATGTATTCGGCTAATGTGGACTACCCCATATTAATACCGTATATCAACTTTGATTACTATTACACCTTAAAAATCTAATTACATGTCTAGGATACCCAAGTTTGAGTAATATGGAGTACTATTTTACTTATGATTCGGTATCCCTTGTTACTTATTCATTTGTTAGTATGAATTTGGTTTATCTTACTAAACAATATTCTTTAATAAGCCTATACAGCTATTTTATAGGAATTATGATCTAAAATATTACTACTCGACTTTTAGTCAATAAAAGTTCCGAATAACGGTACTACTTTAGGAAATGGACAGGGTGATCCACATTACCCGACACTTTTCTTTTTCAGCATTTTTTAGATACTTTCAATTTAACTGGTCTTACGCTTGAAAATATTTTAGTATATAAATTATCAAATAGTAAAAACAATAGAACAACTAATACAAATAAATTGACCAAGCTAACCTACTACGTATACCATTACTTTAGTAGAAATTGGCAAAAAAAGAAAAGGTAACTACATTACCCTAAGTTACTCTAATGAGTGAGCGTGGCACTTATTTAATTGCGCCCACTTTTGAACCAGTGTATGATATTTATGTTCGGCACCTACCAAATTTCATCAAAATAGGTTGAATAGTGTCGAAAAAATGTGACAGAAAAAAATGTAGCCTTTACATTTTACAATGGTGGGACCAAAGAAGTTTCAAAAAACATTTCTTTACTGTTTTGAGAACAAATAAGAAATACATGCGTATATTGTCAGTAATGCTACAAAAATAACAGTCATTATTAAATGAATAAAGTGGTAAATTAAGCCATATTCGAATTAGGTATAACCGATTCTACGCGAAAAATAATCTACCAATGATCGCACGATTTTAGGTCAATATAGAAATAGCAATGAGAATATTGGCTTCAGCTAAACTTTTGCACAAGAAATACGAAACCGAAATACATCGATATATTTTTGCTCAGCCGCTAAACTCACAAGTTGAAAGACCATCTGTACGCGGTCTTGCGGAAGGCAAACGAATCAGTGACAACGTTCAAACTGGAACTTCTAGAAATGATAACATACTCAATCAACTTAAATCTAACAAGAGTCCTGGCCTGGACAATAAAACTTTAAAAATGTTACTTGTCAGAAAACCTTTAGTCTGCAATATGATTGCAAGCATATTTAATGGTATAATTGCAGAGTCCGTATATCCTCATATACTAAAAATCTATAAAGTTATTCCAATTCCGAAAGGAGTAAATTCAAATACATAGAACAGAAAATTTCCGAAAAATTTCAATTCTCTCAATTGTTGAAAATACTTATATTGGAGAAGATAATATTTAAACAATTGACAGATAGTTTTTTCTTTAAGAGACAATATGGTTTCAAAAAGGGTGCTGGTACGGAAGAAGCTGTGCTTAATGTTATTGATTATATTTGTGGTGGTTTGGATGAAGGGTGCAAGTGCGTCGCAGATTTTTTTTCCGACTGTTCAAAAGCTTTTAATCTGGTCGATCATGAAATTTTGATATCTAAATTAGGTACACTTGGGTTTTTCTCTTCAACTTTGTGTTTATTTAGAAATTTTTTGAGTGATAGGAAACAAATAATTCAAATAGGTGAATCCATAAGCAGCATGCAATACGTTGAATGTGGAGTTCCAAAAAACAGTGTTCTTGGGCCTTTACTATAATGCTTTATTGCTTTTGAAATTCACTAAAATTAATAAGCTTATCTTAAACAAAAACAATATCAAAATTGGTGCGTTTCAAGCCGGTGTTACTGGTTTAAAGGCTAATCGATTTCAGTGAACTTGAATTTTTTATTTTCATTGAAACCGGCTTTTATTTATTGTTGTTTTGTTTGAGCTGTTGGCCCTTTTCCAAAAATATTGGAACTTTCGTATATTCGAATTTTGAAGTGTATTACTTGCATTTTAGATCTATTAATTTTACTTAAACCAAGAAGCTAAAGTCGGAAGTTTTCCCAAGCTAAAATTTGGTTCGCAAAACCTAATATGTTCATCCAAATATTCGTGAATTATCTTCGTTTGAGCAGCCGAATAACAACATGGATCTTGTAGATATAAAGGTTTCCTCAATGGAGGAAATCCATTAATCTACCAAAAAAATACGAAAGCCTAAGGATTGCATGAATTGGCTCCTTTCGAGTATAGCGCTTTGAAGCTTTTGCTTTTATGGGAGGTGCCACGCCCCCCTCACTCAGTTTTTGTTGAGAGCTTACACTTATAGTTCTTAGTGTCTGTGTAAAATTTAGTTCGATTATCTCAAAAAACGCTTTCAGTAAAACGTTTTGAAGCTTTTGCTTCTATGGGGGTTCCACGCCCTCTTATCCGAATTCACCTAGTTTTTTTTTCAGAGCTTGCGCTTACAATTCCTAGTATTTATGTGCATTTCGGTTGAATTGTCGTGAAAAGTACTTCTAAAGTTGCATTTTGAATATATTTTTTGTATGGGAGGTAGGCTTGTCCGTTGATCGATTTCGCTAATTTTCAATTCCACGAGCTAGTTTTGACGATGGAGGCAGTGTATCAAATTTCATTGAATTATCTTGCCCAGTTTTCTTAGAAAATGTATTTCCACGCACACCCAGCCAGTCAGCCAGACAGACGGACATGGCTATATCGACTCAGGAGGTGACGCTCATCAAGAATATATACACTTTTCTATATCTGCCACCCCTCCTTCTCTGCGTTACAAACGGAAGGACGAAGTGAATATACCCTGGGTGTAGGGTATAATAAATTTTTAGTAAAATGATGTAAGGTTTCACTGAAATACCAATAACTATTAAAAGGGGACCCTCAGGAAAATTTTAAAAAATACATTGGATAGGGCATACTTCAAAGATTATTAAACGCGCCGTGTTTTATATTTTAACTCACACTGGAGTTTATGAAGCATCGTTGACTTTAATTCTATTTTATTCAAAATATACTTTTTTGTCACTTGTACCACTTTGCTTCTAACCCCCCCAATTTTAAAGTGAATATACAAGATTCAAATCATGATCAAGATCAAAACAGAATGCCCAAGGCAAAGATAAAGACTATATATCAAAACCAAGACTTCAATGTTCAAGACCAAGTCCATACCAATCTTGGTCATAGTTTGCTCATCACTAGTTCTACCATTTGAGCCAAGAGAAAGCCCCCGTTATCATCGATTAAAATCGACTGTTTATTTTTCATTCATATCCATGATATTAAGTAAAACGAGTGAAAAAAAATCGATCCTAATTATTTCTTAGGGACACTCTGTGCTCCGTTTGTGCTTATTCTCATGCATCTAAATATTCACGTACTTATATTGCTTGGTATATATATTATATGTATATATTATTCATGTTAAATTTGAATGGATGCCTTTGTGTTCTTGGTACCTCTTATTTCTTGTGTGATTTTACAAATTTTTATGCATATTCGTAACGTAACAGAAAAAACAATTGAATTTGATTGGATAACCTCAAAAAACGCTTTTGAAACATTTGCTTATATGGGAGGTGCCACGCCACTTCCTTTAATTCACCCTGTTTTTGTCAGAGCTTTAACTTAATATACCTGATATTTATTTGTATTTTGGTTGCGAATAATGCTCTAAATATTGCGGTGTGAATATATTTTTTGTATAGGTGGCAGGTATGTCCTTTAACCAATTTCACTCATTTTCAATCCGACGAGCTAACTTTGACGGTGGAGACAATGTTCCAAATTTCATCGAACTACCTTGCTCCCAAAAAATATTATTGTAAAATTATTTCAAGGAACAAACAGACGGGCATGGCTATATCGACTCAGGAGGTGACGCTGATAAGGAGTATATGTATATACTTTTCCATACCTGTCATGCCTCCTTCTCTGCATTACAAACTGATGGACATAGTGAATACACCCTTGGGTGTAGGGTATAAAAAACGAATATGCAATATCTCCGCATGAGTTCATATGCAACAGTGGCTTGGAAGATCAGCCGTAATCCTTTCAGTATTGTAGTATGCTTTCAAGATTTAGATTTCCATACTATACAAGCGCCAAAAGTAAAACTTTTTGAAAAAGTCATCGAAAAAATATGAAAAAAGTTGTTGTGATGGCAAATAGTGATTGACTCTTATATAGGTCGTAATATGGATGTATGTATCTAAGGACTGCCCCAAAAAAATTTGACGCTTTGTTTTTCATCAATAAAAAAATACATAATGAATTTGTTTTAAATTTGATTTTTTTATTTATTCGACAGTACCGTACGACCTGCGACACTTATTTTTAAAATCTTTTAAATTTTTTGCAGTACTTTTACTCTTCCTAAGATCTGATTTTCCAACATCTCTCAATAGGTCGAAGCTCTGGGAAGTTAGGTGGAATCGCATTTTTGGGAACAAAAGCTACATTATTGCTTTTGTACAATTCTATGGTGGCTCTAGAGTAGTGAAAGGTTGGTTTATCAGGCCAGAACGTTATAGTACCGCCGTGCTCACGAATAAATGGCAAAAGACGTTTTTCAAGGCATTCATCAATATAATTTTTCATTTTTTGCTTCGGAAATTTTGTAATTTTCTTCTTTTTAAATTTGCTCTGTACCTGCCCCTTCTCCGAACAGGTATAAAATTCGTATCCTGGTAGCTGTTTAAAATCTGCCTTAACATTTGTTTCACCGTCTATTATGCAGCAGTCAAATTTAGTCAGGTAACCGACACATCGGAAGGGTCTGGTTCTTTTTAAACTCTGTAGGTCTTTAGCGTTAGTTTTTTCTTTAGTCTGTTTATAGAAGATTTTAAGGTTCCTGCTCTGTCAGCCATATCTCGTTCTGAAGTGTTGGGAATCTGCTTAAAAAGGCGCTTCACATTTTTAAGGCAAGTGTACAAAATGAGTTCGCGCTTTTTTTCTTGATTGCTAGACATCTTTATCGTTTGAAGTTTGTTTGCAAAGTGTTATATATTTTTTTAATCGTCATGTTACCTATATAGAAAAATAACACCCATATTTCCACCTGCAGGATCATCAGGTAAATTATAATCTTAAGGAATAAAAGTGTCAAATTTTTCTGGGGCAGTCCTTATGCTAGAAAAATCACATTCAATGAGTGAGCGCACGCACAGTAAGAACAAAAACAAAAAATCTGATACCAAAACTAAAGGCGACGACATTTTGCTGCATTTGTACAATCCTTGACACGGTCAAAATATTACTAGATCTAAGCAAAATCGCATGAAAAAACGAGATTGAATATCAAAAAAAAAATTTAAAAAAAAAAAAAAATAGGAGAGAGATACAACAACAACATGAAACAGAAATCATGTGTGTAAAAAAAAAAATAAATTGAAGATCTGGCAGCCCAACATGAATCGAATGCTGCTGGGATGTTAAATGTTTAGTAGATACTCGTTGTCTTTGTTACAAGCGAAGGTATCTTGTACGCAAAAATCAGCACTATCTAATGGTAGTGCATTTTTCTTACTGGGGCTTACGCGAAACGACATGAAAACTTGCTATTTCTTTGGGAAAAAATCGTTCGGTCAGGTTTTCAACTCCAAGTTAAACCTTTTCCATAACTTATTGATCTTTTTTCCAAATCAAATTAAACTTTTTTCAAATTAGAATAAACCTTTTCCAAATCAATTTAACTTTTTTCCAAATCATAACAAACTTTTTTCAATCAAATTACCCTCTTTTTATATCATACTTAACTTTTTCCAAATCAATTGTCCAACGGCCTCCACATTTTGGAAGGTGTTTGGTAAACACAATACATATTTATCCATACTAGAATTCGCCTTGTGGCCGGAATTCGACCATTTCGATTTGACTATAAAGCAAAAAGTTTTTATAACCTTTCTTGGTCGATAAAACACAAAGAGCTTATAATTTTCTTCCTAAGGGTTCTGGTTATATGCATTCATAAAAATCGGTGCATAGATTAGTCGCAATAGCGTGCTTTCCGTTTAGAGGTGTGTTACTACTACTAAAGAGCAAAAAGTTTTTGATATCTTTCCGTCCTGTTTATTCTATCTCTACACCAAAATTCATAAAAAACAATGCCGTGAGCGCGTGGCACCGCCCACTTTAAAACATAAAGTTCATACTCTCGTTCCTTAGTGTTAGCCATGTCTCTATACACAATTTAAAAAAAATCGATGTAGTGGTTTAGCCGTGTAAGTTTTTTTTCATTTAGAGCAGCGGCCCCGCCCACTTAAAAACCCTATCTCTATACCAAATTTCATAAAAATCGATGCACTGGCTTAGCCGTGAGAGCGTTTTTTCAATTTAAGGGCGCGGCAACGCCCACTTAAAGCATAATGATAATTTTATATTCCTTAGAGTTAACTCTATATCCATACCAAATTTCATAAACATCGGTGCAGTGGTTTGGCCGTTTAAGCGTTTTTTCCAATTAAAAACATACTGGTCATTCTATCGTTCCTTAGTGCTTACCCTATCTGCATACCAAATTTCATAAAAATCTATACAGTGGCTTAGCCGTAAGAGCGTTTTTTTCATTTAGGGGCGTGGCACCGCCCACTGAAAAACATAATGGTAATTTGATCGTTCCCTAGTGCTAACTCTATCTTTATAACAAATTTCATAGAAATCGATGCGGTGGTTTAGCCATGAGAGCGTTTTTTCCATTTAGGGGCGTGGCACCGCCCACTTTCAAAAAAATATAGCCCTATGCACTGCTCATCCTCACAACCTTTCCAACAACACAAAAATCAAGCAAATTGGTTGAAAACTAAGTATAGAAACAGGGACTGAACCGATTTCGTTTGCCTATTTATATATAGATATTAGAGAGGATCAATTTGTTCCAAGCCAAATTTTTCCACTTACTTTCATTCAGTTTCGGATTCTCCCTTAAAATCTAAGTTAAAAACTCCTTGGGACCATATATCTGCGGTGAATTTCGTCTCAGCCAAAAATCGTTTGAAGTTTTGGGTTTCTGTCGCTGTTGCGAGATTGTCTTTGATAATTTATAACTTCCGAACAACTTGTTGTATTGCTATGATTTTAGCACCGTTAGAAAGGTGTTGTTGCGTAGTAAGAACGCTTTGGCTTATTTATTGAAAAAAGCTATCTGGTTCAAAAGTTATGACCTTTTGAATGAAAATATATAAAAACTTTATACAAAATGTACCAAAAATTTCATATTTTTAAAAAAAAAAAAATATACTTTTAAATTTTTTTTATAGTGTATAAAAAGAACTATCTAGGGAGGGTCTATTCATCCAGATACGGCTAGGCATTTCAAAGTTATGACCCTTTGAATAAAGACAAATACAAACTTTATACAAAGTATATTAGAAATTTAATCTTCCAAAAACAAAAAAACCGTTATTTTTTAATTTTTTTCTATAGCTCATAAAAACGCCTTTCCAACGTAGTCCTGTTCTTTAAGATACGGCTAGCAATTCCAAAGTTATGACATTTTGAATCAAAGCATACATTTTCTCTATAATACTTGATTTTCCGAACTTTGAGCCATTATAGCACCGCTTAGTGACCCAACTTACTACGCAACAACACCTTTCTAACGGTGATAAAATCATAGCAATACAACAAGTTGTTCGGAAGTTATCAATTATCAAAGACAGTCTCGCAACAGCGAAAGAAACCCAAAACTTCAAACGATTTTTGGCTGAGTCGAAATTCACCGCAGATATATGGTCCCAAGGAGTTTTTAACTTAGATTTTAACAGAGAATCCGAAACTGAATGAAAGTAAGTGGAAAAAAAATTTGATCCTCTCTAATAGATATGTATGTACCAAGTTTCATAACAATAGCTGCGATTAGGGAATGCAATACCGGAACAAAAAATGCGATACCGGTATCCGGTATTGAAATTTTCAATACCGGGATCCTGGTATACACCGGTATTCTTTGCAACGATAAAAATGGAATTAAAAGAGGGCAAATATGAATAACATGAGTCCGCGGATCATAGATTTATGTTCAACTAGAGTTCGCCTTGTGGCCGAAATTCGACCATTTCGATTTGACTATAAAATAAAGAAAAAAGTTTTTATACCCTTCCTTGGTCGATAAAACACAAAAAGCTTTTAATATTCTTCCTTAGGGTTCGGGTTATCTGTATCGGTGCAGCAGCTTAGCTGCAATATCGTGCTTTCGATTTAGAGGCGTGTAACTCCTACTAAAGAGCAAACAGTTTTTAATATCTTTCTGCACCAAAAATCATAAAAATCAATCATGCTATCGTGCTATATAGTGCTAACCCTATATCTTTACCAAATTTCATAAAAATCGTATGCAGTAGTTTCGTCGTGAGAGCGTTTTTCCATCTGGTCATATCGTTCCTTAGTGTCAATCCTATCTCCATACCGAATTTTGTTGAAATCGATGCAGTGGCTTAGCCGTGAGAGTGTTTTTTCCATTTAGGGGCGTGGTACCGCCCACTAAAAAACATAATGGTCATATAATCGTTCCTTAGTGCTTACCCTATCTTCATACCAAATTTCGTTAAAATCGATACAGCGGTTTAGCCGTGAGAACGTTTTTTCCATTTAGGAGCGTGGCACCGCCCACTTTAAAAAAATTAAAGTCCTATGCACTGCTCCTCCTCACAACCTTTCCAACAAAAAAACAATCAAGCAAATCGGTTGAGATTTAGGTATAGAAACAGGGACTGAACCGATTCTGTTTGCCTTTTGATATATAAGTAGATGCTCTGGTTTAATGCAAAAAAAAACATGAATTAGAATAACTCTTTGTTTTTATATAAAATTAAAAAAGAATTAAAATAAATATAGTTACTCTTCAATTCAAATAAACTTATACTACTTATATATTAAAAAAGTACTATTAGGGTTTAAATTATTATTGACATAGGAACGTAGAAAGGGAAGTTCATCAAGGCTTTCATCCTCCAGACTTGACCCTATTTTTGTGCAAATTACTTCAATAAAGCAAAAGCCCTTTCAGATTGCACACTCGTTGGTGAAATCGAAGGAAACTGTTGTACATAAATAAGATTCAAGTATTTTTTGCCGATGTTTTGATTTTCAAAATAGCTTAGTTCTTATCCAACTATTCTGGTGTAGCTTCTAGTCTATTTCGTTTTTGGCGAGGCAATTACTAAATTTTCAGTGTTAAAAATATTATCAACGCATACTACTGATTTTTCCATACAATGATTAGTATGGAAAAGTTCTAGCATAGCTACTAGCAATGCTAAGCATGAATTTTTAGGCATTTTTATTTATACATTTCAGCTCTTAATATTTATTTGGATTGTGTGGGTATTGTAAAACGCTTGAGAATTGGTTATTCTTTTTAATTTACGAGTTTCCAACTGTTCTTTGAAATCATTACCAAGCGGACAATCTACTTACATAGTCTCTTAAGTTCTTGATAATAGGTTAGAATTCTCATTGTTTCACTATCCCTTTTATTTTTTTAAAACGGAGTTATATTTTTAATTTTTTATAGTACCGAAATACCGGTATTTGGCATAATTTAATACCGGTATTTCGGTATCGAATTTTGGTCCGGGATACCGGTATCGGTAATACCGGTATTGCATTCCCTAACTGCTATCAAGTATCTAGAAATTATTCTAAATCAAAAGCTGATCTAGGTGTCTTGGTCTTTGTCATAGTTTTGAACTTGAGCTTTAGAACTCTCTTAAGAATTAAAATATTACTGAAAACTGAGTTTGGAAAATTTACCAAAACAGTTTTTAAATGCAAACTCTTTATTGAAAAATGATTGTATTTTCGAAAGGGGCGTGGTACTCCTTTCAATGACCAAGACGAAAAAACCGTCTTTGTATTGATTGTTATCTTTACCAAGACCATAGCATGATACTATGAGATAATCTAAAAGTCCGGATTGTCGTTGAAAGAATCAAAGTAAACGCAATAACAACAATGAACTCTCTAAACAACATTTGGTAGTAGAGTGGGGAATCAGTCTGTACGGTATACTTTTTTTTTCCGGCTGGGAATGATGGGGATGTTATTTCCAAAGAGGTGAAACAAAATTAAAAAAAAGTAACAAAATAAATGAGGAGACAAAAAAAAAAAAACATAACAAAACAAGCAAAAAGTACGAATGCTAAATGAAATAAAACGAAATGTTAATGATCAGACAAAAGATTTGAAACACGGACTGTGAATGGGAACTAATGGATGGATGGGATGGAATGATCGTAATAATGATGTTGCTGCTGCTGCTGCTGCTGCTGATGATGATGCACCTGAAAACTGAGAATAGAACTCTTCACGCAAACAACACGACGACGTGTTGGCGCTGCGCGAAGGTGAGAGGGGCCTGCTGGATACCATAGAGATGCATGTAGCAAATGCAACAACAACAACACGCACAAGTAGGGAGTTTTTAATAAAAACAACAGCAACAACTACAACAACAACGACGATGGAACTCTTTTAAATGTTCAAATGAATGAAATACAAAAACAATAAAAAAACAACTTGAAAAAGGAAAAATTTTAAACAAACAAGTAAGCAAAAGCAATAAAAAAAGGAATTAAAATGACATGAGAACAACAGCATCAGGCACAGCACCAAACAATAAGAGGAGCAAACGGAAAACAAAAATATAAAACAACAACAACAACAAGTCGTAGTTAAAGCAGCAAGATTGCAACATTGACAAATATAATGTTAATGAAAAGCCATGTTTTTTTGTAAACCAAATGCTTGCATGATTGTATGTGTACATAAAAGTCACATACATACTTACACCCAGCAAACATTTTCAATCGCGGACAATCTTCCATCTTTTTGGGGATGCATTTAAAGCTCTTCTACGCGAGCTTTCCGCGATAAAAATTTTCTGCGAGTAAAAGAAGATTCCTCCTTACACTCTTCTGGAAGATTATTGCGAATCAAACATCTCCGCGATGAATATACAACTCTTCCGGGCGAGTTTTGCGCGACAAAACTTCAGCGCGAGTAACAGAAGATTCCTCCATACACTCTTCTGGAAGATTATTGCGAATCAAACATCTTCGCGATGAATATACAACTCTTCCAGGCGAGTTTTACGCGACAAAACTTCAGCGCGAGTAACAGAAGATTCCTCCTTACACTCTTCTAGAAGATCATTGCGAATCAAACGTCTTCGCGATGAATAAAAAACTCTTCCAGGCAAGTTTTGCGCAATAATTTTATTTTCAAAAATGGGTCCAAAATGGTCACTTAGAAGGGTCGAAGACATCTCTGATCATTTCCGAAATCTATTTTCGACCTTTCCCTATCGAATGGTGCAATAATAATTTTTCACAAAAATGGGCCCAAATCGGTCACTTAGAGGGGTCGGAGACACCCCTGGACATGTAAAAATCTATTTTCGCCTAGGCGAATCGAATACGATTCTTCCGCGATTGAAAATGTTTGCTGGGCATGGATATGCGATATTGTACAGTGACGAGCAAAAGTAGATGAATCATTTCTGTGGACTTTTGGCAAAACAACCTAACTCGAAATCAGAGCTGGGCGATAAGGATTACATGTGTAATTGATTGCGTGTAGGATTACGATTGCAATAATCCTTAAAAACAAAAAAAGACGATTAGGATTACAGTAATCGTTCATCGAACGAGCTAAGATTACGATTACAGTAATCGTAATTTTTAAAAATGTGAAATTACGATTACTGTAATCGTAATCGAAGTTCGTTCGATGAACGATTACTGTAATCCTTATATTGCAATATTTTTTTAGATTTTTTGAATAATCGTTAAAAAAGTAATTATAGAAATGTCCAAAATTAATACGCGCTTTCTTAGAATAAGTGTACATAACGAGATCATTTGAGTTAAAGGTTCAGTTTCTGTACCACTACACTACTGTTAAATTGCCAATCGCATTTTAAGTATTGCATGGATGGATTGTGAAAGAAGTAATTCTCGAAATATCCAAACAAAATATAAAAATATACTACAATATATTTTATACTTTAACATAACATAACATAACTGAGTTCTCATTTATTACTTATTGTTTTTGTCAAATTCAGCTTGTATAAAAGTTTTTAGTTTTAAATAATACTATCAATTTGATACCTAAAATTTCAAAGGAAAGAATTTAAAAAAAAAAAAATGGGAAAAATTCACATAGGTTTCTCTAGCCATCATAGTTGTTACTTTTTCTAATTTATGAAGATAAACATGAGCTCGCCAAATTTAATTTCAACCGATGAGTCCGACTTTTCTGCAGATAATGAGATAATTGATCCCAACTTTTCGATAAGCTCCTAGACGAAAAAACATAAACATGATGGTAATTTTGTGAAGAACTCCACGTTGTTCAAAGCAAAGTTTCTTTTTGGGGTACACTGGACAATAATTTTGAAAGAAAGTCAGTGGCTCTGGCGTGCCGTAGGTTTGATGGAAATACGACTAGCAAACGATTACGATTGCAGTAATCGTTAAAAACAAAAAACGACGATAAGAATTACAGTAATCGTTCATCGAACGAACTTCGATTACGATTACAGTAATCGTAATTTTAAAAAAAGTGAAATTACGATTTCATCGAAGCTCGTTCGATGAACGATTACTGTAATCCTAATCGTCGTTTTTTGTTTTTAACGATTACTGCAATCGTAATCGTTTGCTAGTCGTAATCCTTATCGCCCAGCTCTGCTCGAAATAAGACAATTTTCCAGGATTTTAATCATAAACATAAAACTTAAATACGCTTCTTTTGGTGAAATCGCCATATCTCTATGACTTTTAGTTGCAGAGGTATAGAATCGAAAATAGACCTATCTCAATGTTTTATTTCGAATTGCATTTGACAAAACATCTTATCTCAAATAGGTTAAAAAATTCAAGCATTTGCAAAAACAAAAAACTTTTACAAATGCTTTCCACAAAACAACTAAAATCGACGTAAGAAAATGGTTTTTTCTTTACAAAATATCTTAAGTCAAGATAAATTACAGATTTAAATGGCAAAAAAAAATTTCACAAAAGCACTTCTTCAAAATAAGTTACTTTTTCTATCGAAAGAACTGAATTTCTTAAATAAGAAATATTTGATAAAAACATCTTATTTCAATTTTATTTAAAACTATTGACCTTAGAGCAAAAACAGTTATTTAGTGCAGGCAAATTAGGTAAAAACAGGTATTCATTTCTAATTTTGTTGAACATGAACCGATTTTGATCAGACATAACTCATTTTGTTCGTAATAAAATTTGAAACAAAACCAACACATTGGTTTTTTGCGGCTTTCCCCCAAAACTTTTTAATTCCCCCTGAATCCTCAAAATACCGAATAACTCAATAAAACTGTTTTAAAATGCTTAAAAATGGAAAATTATGTTGTTCAGGGGGTTGTCGAGGTAGCTGAATCCAAATATGATGTTAGAAAATGGAAAAACTTAAAATGGCGCCCGGAAAGCTGCGTGTACACCCATTTTAAGCACCAAAACTGAAAAAAAAAACGTTATAGTGGACTGCCTGGGGGTTTTAGCCTAGAAGTTTTGTTACAGTGCATGAATTTATACGATCGAGGTGGGATTTTGTTTTTTATGCAATAAAAAGTAAAGTTTAGCAAAAATTTTTTTGTGCTTTTGATTTGTTTATTATTAAAGCAATAACTATAAAAAGTTAATACAACACAAAATTAAATATATTTGCAACATTTTGCAAACCATTTTTTCTAAACTAATTTGAGGTCGCTGAACACGAAAAACGCAATTATTTTTTTTTCCTTGGGGCCGGCCGAGTTATTCGATAATTTCTATTTTCGAGGTTATAGCTTCATATACATCAACATATTTGTATGAAGCCAAGTCCGATAGATTTTATTTTTCAACGTTCACGAAGAGTCATTAATGGTGCTTCTTACAAGTATACCAATAATTTTGCTCTGAACAAAATTGACTGAGTTATAGCAGGAGAAAATTTGAAATTTCACAAATTTTTTAAATTTTTCATATCAACTTCAAGTGAAACTCTTTGTTTTTGGCATATATTTTTTTAAAATAAATTTTTTTAGGAATTTTATTAAAAGGTGCATATAATTGCAAACATTGCAATAAGGATGGTGAGAACTTTTCCAGAGCATCTTTAAAATGTTCGGCCTAAGTCAATAGATCCAATTTTCAGCCTTCGGATTGGACACTGTACACTCATTGAACATTTTAAAGATGCTCTAGACAACTTTTTATCATCCTCTGTAGAAGGACATTTCGGACTGAATCAAAAATAATAATATTTGAAAGAAATCAAACTGTCCCTATTGCACTTAAACCTTAATATCTTTTGGAAATTTCATTCGATTTTGCTCCAAATAAGCTTAAAATGTTTACAATTATATGCGCTTTTTAATAAAATTTCAAAAAAAATTTATTTTGAAAAAAATATATGCCAAAAACAAAGTGTTTCACTTGAAGGTGATATGAAAAATTTTAAAAATTTGTGAAATTTCAAACTTTCTCCTGCTATAACTCAGTTAATTTTGTTCAGAGCATTATTATTGGCATACTTGTAAGAAGCACCATTAATCACTCGTTGTAAACATGAAAAATAAAATTGATCGGACTTGGCATCATAGAAATATATTGATGTATATAAAGCTATAACCTCGAAAATAGAAATTATCGAATAACTCGGGAACGGCCTCAAATTAGTTTAGAAAAAAAAGTTTGCAAAATGTTGGAAATATTTTTAATTTTGTGTTGTATTAACTTTTTATAGTTATTGCTTTAATAGTAAATAAATCAAAAGCACAAAAAAATTTTTGGTAAACTTTACTTTTTATAGCATAAAAAACAATGTTTGGTCGAGGACCAAAGGATACGTCTTTTAAGACGTTTATAAAAAAAGAAAGTGGCAAAAGTTACCTTTAGCGCCCGATGGGACACGGCCACGGTCGTTGTAGCTGGGAACGGCGCTGGGAACTTGCCACAGTGAGCTGGTATCTCCTGGTATTTAGTTGGAGGAGCACGGCACGTAGCGACAGGAAACCACACTTTATTCTACTTTTCTTTTATTAAAAAAAAAAAAAAAAACAAAGTCGCCTTTTGGGACTAAAAAGCACTTTCTTTATTTTATGTTTAAGCTACAATTACGTTAATTTAAGTTAAGTTATTTTCTAAGTTTTTTTTTTTATTTTCACTTTTGCAACTGGCCTGCTGTCTGATCGATGTGAAAAATCCAATTGACCCAAAAGTTCATGTCATGCCAAAATGACATTTCATGGCTATGAATTTCCACCAGAGTGAGCGAGACGGCAATATTTCCCATGTCAAAGTCAAGTTAGATTTATGTATTCGCCGCGTACATGGGTAGGGTTGCCGTCGCTTAGTGATCACTTGGGAAATATTTCTCAAGCTTTTTAAAGGGTCGTTTGCTGTTTCCGGGTAAATATCAAAAATATTTTGGAAGTGTGAAAAAAGGTGAGTTTACGTTTCCGCGTAAACAAACAAAATCCCATCTCGATCGTATAAATTAATGCACTGTAACAAAATTTCTAGGCTAAGACCCCCAGGCAGTCCACTATAACGTTTTTTTTCAGTTTTGGTGCTTAAAATGGGTGTATACACAGCTTTCCGGGCGTCATCTTAAGTTTTTCCATTTTCTAACATCATATTTGGATTCAGCTACCTCGACAACCCCCTGAACAACATAATTTTCCATTTTTAAGCATTTTAAAACAGTTTTATTGAGTTATTCGGTATTTTGGGGATTCAGGGGGAGTTAAAAAGTTTTGGGGGAAGCCGCAAAAAACTAATGTGTTGTTTTGTTTTAAATTTTATTACGAACAAAATGAGTTATGTCTGATCAAAATCGGTGCATGTTCAAAATTAGAAATAAATACCTAATTTGCCTGCACTAATTGGAAAGTATTTGTTAAGTATTCATTTTAATAAAAAAACTTTAACATTTGTTCCAATTCATACACAAAAAGAATTGAGAGGCATCAAAGTAGTTTTTTTGCTCTCTTGAAAAGTTGGCAAAATCGAGTTAGGTTGTTTTGTCAAAAGTCCACAGATTTATATCGCGAAGGATATGTTTTTACAGCAGGGACAACGAAAAAAAAAAAAACAGTTGATCGGATAAATCTTTGGTTAATATATTATCACGCTCCAATCTATACATAAATACGTGAACAGTCTTTTTTGCCCCCGTTTTACGGGCTAACCATTTGACCGATTTTCGATATTTTTTTATATGAAAGGTACTGTGGTGTAGAATGCACAAAACCAAAAATTATCCTTATAAGTTGCTAATAGGGCATTTAAAAACAGGATCAAAGTTTCCATATAATTGCAACAACAACCGCACCCACAGTGTTATGCTGTGTTGTTAAGAACCTGTTTCATTGCACTCTGTAGACGTTCTGCACCGATATTTTAGATGTTACTTATGTTGATACTTTTCGGCTTTGATCGATATTTTGGATACTTTTGGAATATAACCGATATTTTGGATGTTTTCGATACTTTTGGACTTTAACCTATATGTTGGATTTTTCTCGATACTTTTGCACTTTTACCGATATTTTGGATGTTTTTCGATAGTTTTGGACTTTTACTGATATTTTTGATGTTTCTTGATACTTTTGGACTTTTATCGATATTTTGAATGTTTTTCGATACTTTTGTACTTTTACTGATATTTTGGATGTTTTTCGATACTTTTGAGCTCTTTTCGTTTTTTTTTTTTTGTTTTTCGATACTTTTGGACTTTTATCGATATTTTGGATTTTTCTCGATACTTTTGCACTTTTACCGATATTTTGGATGTTTTTCGATACTTTTGGATTTTTACCGATACACATACCGATGTTTTTCAATAATTTTGAGCTCATTTCGATATTTTGGATATTTTTCGATACTTTTAGCGATATTTTACATGTTTTTCGATACTTTTTGACTGACTCTTACCGATGTTTGGGATGTTTTTCGAAATTTTTCGGAACAAGCACCTCACCAATTTTGATGTTATTAGGTTTTGGGGATACACTGAAACTGCTGCATCCAAAAAGGTTACTAATAATACTCAATGTTCTGGCTTTCCAAACGGTACTCGGAGAAAGTGTATCTATCTTTAAGTAAAAGTCCAAAAATTGGCCACCGGCGATACTAAGTAGCATGTATTAATATTAGATTGTTTAAAAAAAAAGTTTTTTTGAAATTTTACAAAAGGCGTTGCAAAAATCAATTTTGGTGTGTGTCTTTTAAAAAAAAATCTGATATTTGCATTGGATATAGAAATGTTAGGAGCTAAATGATTTGAAAATTTTAACCCATACGGCCCAGTGGTTTCAACAGCTTCTCATAATTGAGTAAATTTTGAAGTTAGCGAAAAAATTAAATTTTTGAGAAAAAAAAACTTCATAAGTAAGGGAGTGTCTCCGGGTTTTGAAATTTTTTGGAAGGTTAAAAAATTTTTTTTTTTTTTTTGAATAATTTTTGAAAAAATTTTGCAAAAAAAAAATATTCTAAAAAATTATTCAAAAAAAAAGTTTAAAAAATTCCAAAAAAATTTACACGTATTACTTGCACGATTCTAAGCATTTTATGCCTAGTACACTTTTTTCGTAAGATGCCTTCCTCTTGAGTAAACAAAGAGTTTTGCCTTCCGCGGGCGTTCAAAAGCCAAAAACACTTATCTAGCGACCGAATCCCATCTTAAATCATACATCATTTTAAAGCTTATGAATAATGCTTTAATTTAAGGTACTTCAGATAAAATTTAAGGGGGGCTTTATTTAAAAAAAATCAATAGTGTTTTTAAGCTTAAAAAATTTTGGAAAAAAAAATTTTTTTCACTAAGTAATATGTTTTTTTGAAAAGAACACTTAAAACTGAATCGGACCTGTTGCTAACATATATCAATTAACAAGCTTTGGTATGAGCTATAAATTTTTGAAAAAACACCCTTTTCACGAAAATGACAAAAAGCGCTAACGTCAACACCCTGTATTTTAACAACAAATAGTCCTAGGACCAAATCCCTCCGGATTTCTGTTCTTGCATACCGCAACCACCATATTGCCAAATTTGACCGAAATCAGAGACAAAAAATTTTCAGCTTGTACACTTGGCGTGTTTTGCTTCATATATTCTTGATCAGCGTCACCCCCTTAGTCGATATAGCCATGTCCTTCTGGCAGGATGGCTGTGCGTGGCAATATTTTTTACAGGAAAACTAAGCTAGATAATTGGATGAAATTTGGTACACTGCCTTTGCCGTAAAAGTTAGCTCGTGGGATTGAAAATGAGCGAAATCCGTCTAAGGACACGCCTACCGCCCACAAAAAGAATATATTCAAAACGCAATTTTATGAGCATTATTCACGATAACGCAACCAAAATAGACGTAAATACTGGGAATAGTAATAGCTATGAGACAAAATTCCTCAAGCGGATCGTTTTTTTCCCAACAAGCTAATTTTAAAGCCAAAATCAGTGGACACGTTCTCCTAATGAATATGTAACCAGCCTTAAACTTTGTTTAAAAAAAAAAATTGTTTTTGTAAAAGTTACAAGCTATTAAAGTTTGAATAGCTCTACATTAAAACTTCAATATCGTTTGATTGTGTGGATGAAACTTGATTCAGAAGAATTCGCAAGAATTTTGTAAAATGCTTGTACTTTAATAAACAAAATATATTATTGCAAAAAGTTATTATTTTGTTGTAAATTTACAAAAAACTATAAATAAATGGATAATTAATGCACATCTCAATGCTCTTGATGATTTACAACTAAAATATTTTGAACTGAGTACTTTAGTGGTATTATTTCCGAAAAAAAAATTTGTAGTTGCTGGTAGTTTTCAATTTATTACAAGTTTCCTAACTACCTTTCAAAAATTTCTACAAAAATTTCACATTATTTTTTCATAAATTTTTCTTAATATTAAAGTTTATTTTTTTTTTTCTATTTAAAAACCTGTAACAAAAATATTAGAAAATTTGTATGGAAATATGTTAAATGATTCAGAAGTTATGATTTTTTCCAACGAGAAAAGCCAAAACGAGCCACTGTGCGCCGCTTTATGCAAAATCACGGCTAGAGATTTATAACGATTGTATTACAAAAAAATTTTACAGAAAATTTCACTAGAGGCCACCAAAGACAATAAAAGCTTAAAACTCAAGAATAAGGCGTAAAAAACGTAATAAATGAATGGTTTTTTTTTTTTTGAAAGTGGAATACATTGGCGAGCGATGAAATGAGCCACACACTTGTTTAATAGTTTATTTATTTTAAAGAAGTTGTATGTAAGAAGTGTGCAACAAACTAGCTGTATTTTGTTAATGACATTCATTGTACATATTTTAAACATCACTATACATTTGAATGTTATATTATTTAAAAATGTTCAAAAATTGATATTATAAGTTCATTAGATTTGCAAATTAATTGTAATTCGAAACTGAAGCAAAATCGTAAAAAATTATGGACGTGCGCGCTTCTGAAAAAGCCTACATTTTTGGTTCAGGCATTGTTAATAATGTATGATGATGCAGTAGCAAACATTGCGTGGTAAGTGTGATTGGTTCGTTCATTCCTCCTGCGGAAGGATATTTTGCTTAACAGAGAGCTCGGTCAAAGGATATGCAATAAATATTAACTTGGCACAGGCATAACGCACAAGCTAACCAAAACCACTTACAGATTGGGTAAAATAAAAAATTATGCCTTTTCAATCAATAATGCAAAAACGTTGCTTGTGGCTTCTTCACTCTCTCATTGTTGCTTACTTTTGCGGGTTTTATGTTTTGTATTTTGTTTTTTTGTTGGCACTTTAAAATACCCCGTAAACAGTTAAATTAAAAATCCATTTCATAAAATAGTGTTGTGCGATTGGAGGCTAGGTACGTGACTCATTACTTCACTCCTTATATTGCGGTACGTCGGTCAATGTTATTTCTTTTGCCTGCTATATTTCGAAATTCCTTTCTTAAATTTCAACTTCCCTTATCTTAAAAGGCGCTAGTGTTCTGCAATATGTTTCATATTTCGATTTCCTATAACTCACAGCATCTTCAGATTAATTCAATGTCATCTTATTCATCAAACGAACTCCACGCGGCATTCGTAATTTTTTCCGAGATCAGGCCAATGCAGGATTGATCGTTAAATGATAAAAAATTACATAGTTTCAAAAAAATCCTTCGATAAAATGTCTGATTGTCAACTTTACTTTACCCTTTGTTTATGGTAAGCACGCTAGACGTCTGAAAGCACCTTACTACACAAGTTGCCTTGAAGGAGGAGAGTGTAGAGAATTTTATCCGTAATTCTTCTTTTCAGCTGCTTTTCTATTTTATTAACATTTTTCGAATATTTTACAATTTTGGGACTTTTTCAAAACTTTTTGACTTAATGAGCATTTCCCGACTATTTCAACAATTTTTAACTTAACTTCGACTCTGTCAAAACTTTTTGATTTAATGAGCATTTTCCGACTATTACAGCATTTTTCGTCTTTTTTTAATTCAACGAACATTTTTCGACAAAACTTTTTGCCTTAATTAACATTTTCCGATTACAACTTCAAAATTTTTCGACTCTTTCAAACTTTTTGACTTGATGAAATTTTTTCGACTATTTCAATATTTTGCGGCTATTATTTTGCAACCTTTTCAAAAACTTTTGACTTTATCAGAGTAATTTAGGGTAATGAGGACTATGCGGGTAATGTGGTGCACCCTTTTATTTCTCATATTAAAGACTGTACAACAATTCTGGTTATTTGTGCACATTAAAACGCGAAAAATATATTCTTTACGCTCTTCGGCTTTTCTATTACGCTAATTTTTCGTCTGCAGTTCCTTAGCATATACTATGAGGTCAAGTTGACTTATTTGTAGTACTCTGAGAATAACTAAATAACTTCCTCAGAACTCTGTTTTCTAAAATTCAAATAACTCTGCTTCAATTATGGAACTATTATTCAACGAAAATATGCATAAGCTAGTCTGATTTTACATTTCTTTTATATAATCAATGATTATTGCAAAGAAGTGATGTATTCGGATAATGTGGACTACCCCATATTAATACCGTATATCAACTTTGATTACTATTGCACCTTAAGAAGCTGATTGCATGTGTGGAACACCCAAGTTCGAGTAATGTGGAGTACTATTTTACGTATGATTCAGTAACCCTTATAAGTTATAACTAATTCACTTGTTAGTATGAATTTGGTTTATCTTACTAAAAAATATTCTTTAATAAGCCTATAAAGCGATTTCATAGCAAATATAATCTTAAAAAATACTACTCGACTTTTAGTCAACAAAATTTGCGATAACGGTACTACTTTAGGGAATGGACAGGGTGAGCCACATTACCCAACTTTTTTCTTTTCCAGCTATTTTTAGGTAGTTTCAATTTAAATAGCCTCACGCTGAAAATGATAATAAATATTTTAGTTTATTAATTATCTTATATTAAAAACAAATAGAATAACTAATACCAACTAATTGACCAAACTTACCTACTACCATTACTTTGAAAGAAATTGGCAAAAAAAGAAAAAGGTAACTACATTCACCTAAGTTACTCTACCAAAAAATTCTGAAAAAATTTACACCGGACCGAATATTATCTATACTACACAAAAAATGTAAAATTTTTTAGAGCCAAAAATTTTTTCAAGAACATAGTCTTTATTTCTTAATCAACTTTCGGTGTCTATTCTGTGAAGAAAAAAAAATTATCAGCAAAAAACATGTATTTTTTTTCAAAATGGAATTCAAATGAAGAACAAACTAGTAAGGGTGTAACCTTTGGCCTGGCCAAACATTAAGTACCCTCCACTGCAGCATTTTGAAAATTTTGCTTATATGGGAGGTGCAACGCCCTATTGTCTGAGTTCACCCAGTTTTTGCTAAGAGCTTGCATTTGTAGTTCTTAGTTTTTGAGTAAAATTTCGTTGGATTATCTCAAAAAACGTTTTCAGTATATCGTTTTGAAGCTTTTGCTAATGTTGGAGGTGCCACGCCCTCTTGTTTAAGCTCAGAGCATGCATTTATGGTCCTTCGTATTTAAGTGAAATTTAGTTGGATTATCTCAAAAACTCTTTCAGCATAGCATTTTGAATCTTTTTCTTATATGGGAGGTGCCACGCCCTCTTGTCCGATTTATAATTCTTAGTATTTGAGTAAAATTTAGTTTGATTATCTCATAAAATGCTTACAGTATAGCATTTTGAAGCTTTTGCTTATATGGGTGGTGCCACGCCCTCTGGTCCAAATTCGTACAATTTTTTTTTTTTCAGAGTTTGCGCTTACAATATGTACTATTCATGTGTATTTTGGTTGCATTGTCGTGAAAAATACTACTTAAGTTGCATTTGGAACAGATTTTTTGTATGGGCGGTAGGCGCGGCTGTTGAACGATTTCGCTCATTTTCAATCCCACGAGCTAACTTTCAGGACGGAGACAGTGTACCAAATTTCATTGAAAAATGTATTTCCAGCCAGCCAGCCAGCTAGACGAACATGGCTATATCGGCTCAGGAGGTGACGCTGATCAAGAATATATATTAGAGTGGTCCAAAATCCGAAAGTGTTAAAAAGTCAAGGTGCGAGCGACTTTTCTGAATCCTTGGATCCTGCTGATAACAAAAAGTGCTTTGAAACCAAAAACAAAATTGCGCTAAAGATATTCCGCAACGAGCTTGAAGGTACTTTTTTAGGAATTTTTAAGTTTTTGAGTACTTCTTTTAATTTAAACGCTACATTTTTTTAACCAGATAAGGTATTTGCAAAAATAAAATCGCATTCTTTTTTAAATATTTTGAGCCATATTCTGCATCAATAATAGTTAATCTACTTTTTCCCAATTTTTTTCAAGGCATTAAAATAAGATATCTCAATGGGATGACGTAAGATACCACTTTTTCCTTATAAAATCATTAGTTCCTAATCTTCTGAGTAAAACAAAATTCTTCGTAACTTAGAAACCTTGCCACTTCATGTTATTTTTGGTAAAATAGGTTAACAGATAGTTTTCATAGATCTTCTAAGGAAACCAAAAAAATAACTAAAATAGCCATTTTCGATGTATTTGTTGATGCTGATTCCGAATTCAGTCTCAAAATTGCTGTATCTTGTACGGTTAAGGAGATATTTTAACATAAAAGTATAAGAAACACCGTTTTTGCTGGTATAATGGTCAAAAGTGCCAGTCTGTTTCTTTAAAATTTAATTTAAATTATACCGATATCTTTTTTATTCTCGGAGTAATTCTAACATAAAAAGTTAAAAAGTGCAAAAAACAGGTTTTTTTGTTATTTCTGCTTACGACATTTCGGAGGAACAAAGAGACATCGATACAATTTAAATTGGGTTTTGAAGAAAAATGCTGTCACTTTTAACTTCAATAACATGCTGAAAGTTACCATGTCTTGATATAACAGCTTCAAAAATAGCAAAAACGGTGTTTTTTGCATTTGTAGGTTAGGATATCTCTAAAGCCAAGTAAGGTAGAGCAATTCTGAGACCGGATTTAGAGTCTTCATGAACGCATACATCGCAAATGACTATTGTTGTTTCGGTTTCACCATGAAAATTTTAAACTCGAAAGTTTTTTTTTTTGCCAAATTTGATCACACTTTACGGTTTTTAGTAAGTAAAATGAAGCTTATGGATTAGTTGTTGAAGTCGGTTGATAGATAAATTAATGCCTAAAAAATAAAAGTAAAAAAAAAATTTGCTAGAGCAAAATAAGAAAAAAATTGGTTCTTGAATGTGCAAACACCTCAAAAAATTAACAAATTTTGAAGTTTAAAGTGTTTCTAAAAAAAATTAGGAAACAGTAGGTTAACTATTATTGATGCAGATTTTGGCTCAAAATATTCTTAAAGAAATGCAGTTTAATTTCTGCAAATACCTTTTCTGGTTAAAAAGATATAGCGTTTAAATTAAAAAAAGTACTCAAAAACACAAAAATTCCTAAAAAAGTACATTCAAGCTCGTTGCGGAATATCTAAACGCAATTTTTTTTTGGTTCCAAAGCACTTTTTGTAATCAGCAGGATGCAAGGATTCAGAAAAGTTGCGCGCAACTAGACTTTTTACGCTTTTGGTTTTTCCATACAAAATTTGGACCACTTTAATATATATACTTTTCTATATCTGCGACGCCTCCTCCTCTACGTTACAAACGGAAGAACAAAGTGAGTATACCCTGGGTGTAGGGTATAATGATGTAGATATTGTTTATAAGAGTACTTCTAACTTCCCAACAGAAAATTTCGATGCGCATCCCCAAGATGCAATAGCGATGCGCGTCCTTCTCGCATCTAAAGAGCTGATTCGTATGCGCATATTTTCTGCGCTATAGGTAGCGAGAGCGAAGCGCATCCAAAGAGCATTTCTGGTAGCGAGAACAAAGCGCTTCCTTCCAACGACATGCCAATGTTAATTTCAGCGCTTTTGGATACGAGAGAGATGCGCTTCACTGCTGCTTTAGAGCGCTTCAGAAGCACTATTGATGCGCTCCATTCCCCACTGGGTTCTGAGTCGTTATGAGAATGAATCTAAACGTCGACCCTATCTAATGTACATTAAAAAGTAAATCAAAAAAGTAAAAATACAAATTTTGAAGTGTCGGCCGATATGAGCAGCCACTCCGTCCCTGGAGTAGGGTGGACTTTTCTGAAGGTATTCGCTGGTTGTATTTACTTATTTTTTGAGTTATCTTGAGTTGTCAGGGTTAATTAAGCATGTTGACGAAATAGTTTCGGTCTCGATATTAAGTAGTGTGTCGTGAGGTATAAATGTTTTAAGCTATTTTAATAATTTCAGAGATATGACGATTATCATTTTAAGGGTGTGTGGCAACGCCCTTTTTTCCAACGAATGTTATTCATCCCAATGTATTTTATATTTGTGTCTTTTGGTTGGTCTTGATGGATGGTCGTCACTCGGCTCCAAATGTCGATAGAAATTTCCCCTGTCAAATAAGGCCAAAAAGCAAAATAACGCACACAAAAATAAAGTAACCAAATAACACCCATTTATTGAAACGAAGTAACGCCCACACAATATAAAATAAGGCCCACATTAAAATGAAATTAAGCCCAAAATTTAAATTGACGCGGAAGCTACACGGCCGATTTACATTATTTTTTTTTTTAAATTATTTGTTATGGTCTGAAGAAAGTTCATAAGGGGGTAAGATACCGCTGAAGGGGACGGGAGTTGCACCCCCCATAAGAAAAAAATACAAAAAATGCTATAGCTCTGCAGTTATACAAGTTATTATTATGAATGTTGGTGAACTTATATATAATGTATCTGCCATCAACCGTGCAAAATTTATGGGGATTGAATGAGGGGACGTTGGACCCCAGATATGAAAAAAAAAACAAACAAAATGCTATATCAGTGTACCTATATTAACTATCATTATGAAACTTGGTACATGGATGTTTATTGCTTCTACTATTCAGCATGCAAAGCTTAAAAGGGATTGAACGAAAGGGATTTGCACCCCCCGTACAGAAAAAATACTCAAAATGCTATATTTCTACGCCTATAATTACTATCATTATAAAAGTTGGTTGGTTGGTCTATTCATCTTGAAAAACCTGAGGGGTTGGAAGAGAAGGACGACGGAGATGAATGGGACTTGGATCTAAGTAAATGGCATCAGGCTAGCATTTGCATATTAATTTGGGCAATAATCATTTTGGAAATAACGCACATTATTCATTTGTATGAAAATAATCTGGGCGCTATTTGGTTTTTTTTTGGGCTTATTTGGTATTTTTTTTTTTTTTGGCGATATTTCCGACCGCCATCATGATTGCAATAAAAGCAGGCAGCCTTGTGGAGAGTATAAATTTAAAACTTTACAAAAATGGACCACTCTATCCTTTGAATCAATTGATTCAAATTGCGTAATGTAGCTCGCTTCCGCTTGTCGTTATAACCGGAATACATTTATTTATTTGTTATTCTAAAGTTATTTGCGGTCGTGCGATTTACGTTCGTATGTAAGTTGTTGTTGTTGTTGTTGTGTGTGTGTTACTGACGTTGGAGTGGTAATAATATTGGAGTTGAAAATAAACTCCTCCACCCTTAAGTGGGATTGTGTCTGATGGCATGCGTCTGCAGAAGTCCATTTGCAATGTTAGAGACAAATTGCATGCAATCGACAAGCGAATGATTAATGGGGCATTCAAAAAACCAAAAAAAAAAAAATAAAAAAAAAGGTTAAATAAAAACCAATAAAAATAAACTGAGCAAAAATCCAAATTAAAAAACACATTTTTGTAATCCATTGAGTATTTCTGACAAAGAATGGCGCTAAGTTCAAATCTTGGGTGAACTATGGGACACCTTTATATCTCTTGAGCAAGAAATCATAGAGACATGGCGATTATACCAATAGCAGCGTATTTAAATTTTATATTTAGGACTTAAATCCTGGAGAATTGTCTTATCTCGACTTAGGTTGTTCTGTCAAAAGTCCACAGATATATTCTTGATAAGCGTCACCTCCTGAGTCGATATAGCTATATCCATCCTGTTGTCTGTAGAAATATTTTTCACGGAAGAACGAAGCTAGATAATTCGATAAAATTTGGTAGACTGTCTTCGTTGTCAATTCTAACTCGACTTAGTGAAAATCGGTCAACGAACACGCCAACCGCCCTTACAAATAATAAATTGAAAATGCAACCATAATACACATAAATACTACGGACAGTAAATGCAAGCTTTGAGCGAAAACCAGACGAAATCGGACAAGTGGGCGTGACACTCCCCATATAAGCAAAAGTTTTAAAATCCATACAGTTAGCGTTTTTCGACATAATCGAACTAAATTTTACTCAGACATTACGAACTATAAGTGCAACTATATGTACCGCCGATTCTATAGCTGGGATATACTCAGTCAAGAAAAATATGAGGGTGACGTTTTTGATTATTCGTGTTTTATTCAAGTGTTTGTTCAGTTATAATAATTTAGTCTTATTTCTAGTAACAATGTTTGCAATATGATCAACTAAATGTGATGCGTTCTGTCGCTAAAGGTTGTAAGATGAGTTAAGGTACTAGACGGCCACGAATGGTACGACCTCTAATGAAAGGCAGGTGTAGAAATGGAGTATTAGTTGGCCTCGAATGGAACGACCACTAATAGAAAGTAGATGTAGAAATAGAGCATTAGTTAGCCTCGAATAGAACGACTATAGTTAGTCGTTCGAGAATAGAACGACCACTAATAGAAAGTAGATGTAGAACTATAGTATTAGTTAGCCTCGAATACTCGAACACTAATAGAAAGTAGATGTTGTACTATAGTATTAGTTAGCCTCGAATAGAACGACCACTAATGGAAAGTAGATGTAGAAATAGAGTATTCGTTAGCCTCGAATAGAACGACCGCTAATGGAAAGTAGATATAGAACTATAGCATAGGCAACCACGAATGGAACGACCCCTAATGAAGATAGGCGAGAGCAAAGATATTATACGGTCACGAATGGAACGACCCCTAATGAAAGTTGCCAAAGCTGGGCTATCTAAGCTCTTGCTGCCGTGAGTGCTCAGACTCGACTGCCCTTACTACGACAGAACCTCAGCCTTTTATACAAAGTTTGTCTGCTATGCATAACAACAATTTTGCATGTCTTCTTTGTGATGCTGCTGCTGACCTTGATGCTGTGCTCATGGCTTCTATATGCTGTTCCATTATTGTATGCTGCCGTAGTGCTGTTGTTGCCGCCTGTGTTAATATCTATTGATGCACGTATAACTTGCCTGTTGCTAAGGGAAAAATCTTGTAACAGTTAATACTCTCTTTCCTTGTTTTTTTTTTCCTTCATTATTATACCCTACACCCACGGTATATTCACTTTGTCCTTCCGTTTGTAAAGCAGAGAAGGAGGCGTGGCAGATATAGAAAAGTATATATATTCTTGATCAGCGTCACCTCTTGAGTCGATATAGGCATGTCCGTCTGGCTGGCTGGCTGTGTGTGGAAAAACACTTTTTGGGAAAACTAAGCAAGATAATTCAATGAAATTTGGTGCACAGCCTTCGACGTCAAAGATAGCTCGGGGGATTGAAAATGAGCGGAATCGGTCAACGGACACGCCTACCGCCCATACAAAAAATATATTCAAAATGCAACTTTTTGAGTTTTTTTCACGATAATGCAACCACAATACACATAAATACTACGAATTGTAAGCGCAAGCTCTGAACAAAAACCATGAGAGTTCGAACAAGAGGGCGTGGCACCTCCCATATAAGCAAAAGGTTCAAAACGCTATACTGAAAGCGTTTTTTGAGATAATCCAACCAAATTTCACTCAAATGCTAAGAACTATAAATTCAAACTCTGAGAAAAAACTGAGTGAATTTGGACAAGAGGGCGTGGCACCTCCCATATAAGCAAAACTTTCAAAATACTGCTGTGTAGGGTATTTAATGTTTGGCCATGCCAAAGGTAACTCCCTTACTAGTTTTAATTCAGTTCTTTTTTTAATTCAATTCTTTATAAATTAATAAATGACTTATGCAATAAAAATACTTAGTAATAATACCAAGTCATGAAATTATGAAAATAAATAAAATATGTTGGGCCAAATATGTGGCCAAATATTTAGGTCCTGACAATATTTATGACGTCACGAACCGATATTCATAGGTAGTGTTGCCGATTGCAAAAACTATTATATACTGTACTCTTAGTACTAAAATACTGGTACTTTTATGTGTCCCATATGGTGATGTTACATTGGTTATGGTGAGAGAACTAGCGATTTTACTATCTCTGAAACAAGGCGGAATACCCGTTGTATTCATAAAGAATTTTTTTTCCTGGCGAGGTAGAGGTATTCTGTGGCCAGTTTTGGACTCAGCACAACGAAATCTATTGGAATCATTTTTTTAAACTAGGAAAAATTCACGTTCCAGGTCTGTACGCACATCAGTTAAAGTGGTGCAAAACTGTCAAAATGTTTTCGAAATGGTTTATTGTTCATTATTATTTTAGGGTGGGAAGTTCGGTAAAATTTTTGACATATTTGAATAGAGGAAAAGTTAAGCTTACGTTTGGTTCATATTTCTTGTTGGTCATGTAATCAGAACGGATGCTATAACTACGGTGACCAGCCGTCCTGTATTTCCGGGGACAGTTCTGTATTTCGGCTACGTGTCCCCGGAATTTATTTGAGAAATACGGGACATACAAATGTTCTGTATTTTATTTTGTGTCCCCTACTTCTCCTGTATTTGCTCAGTTCATTTATTAATATGTATAAAATATCATTAAAAACCGTAATTGTTTAGCTAATTGATCACATATGAAGTTGCATATTTTCATATTTTTTATTAATAGCTTAAAAACCTCTTGAGAATTTGCAAACTTAAACTGTGATTATATAGTTTCGCAACAGAAAGAATCATTTCATAAACGGCTCTTTGACAATTAACAAATGAAATGTCAAAATCATCTGTATAACCTTTTTTTTTTTTGTGATAATTGTTGAGTTTAGCTTGCGTTTGCCAGTATCAAATGCGTCCACGGAAATAATTTTCTCCATTATAAATATAATGTAGACACAGCAATGCTCACCAGGGGGCGTGGCATCGCATTAATTTTAAATTTGATATGGTCATAACTCGCAAACCATATAAGGTATTTGAATGAAATTTGTGAGCGAGTACGGCTTGATAATACCTTGTAACAGACAAAAAGTGGGCGGGATCGAAGAAGTGCCACGCCCACTTTTTAGCCCATGAAAATTTTGATTCAATATTACTTGAAAACGACTCCAACAATTTTGATGAAAATTTAGGAGATGTTACCTCTGCAAACAAGTATTGATATGTAATATGCCGTTATATTGGGAAACTCGTTGAAGGACGCGGCACCGCTCACAAAAATATAATACGGTATAAAAAGAAAACTAATAAAGTAATCATTCTAAAATTAACTGTGGGGAGCCTACTTGCCAACAGGCATCTCTGATCTGAAAGTGGGCAAAGTATCGCCGTTGCGCGTGGAACCTCCTATACAAACAAAATACGTTAAATGCTATTTCTCGCAAATGTTACAAGGTATTTTAATGAAATTTGGTATGTAGGTACTGCTTAATAATACCTTGTAACAAACGAAAAGCGGGCGGGATCGCATAAGTGCCGCGCCCACTTTTTAAACCTTGAAAACGACTGCAACAATTTTAATGAAAATTAAGGAGATGTTACCTCTGCAAACAAGTATTAATATGTGATATGCCGTTATATTGGAAAAACTCCTTGAAGGGCGTGGCACCGCCCAAAAAAATATAATGCGCTATGAAAAGAAAACTGCTAAAGCAATCGTTCTGAATTTAACTGTAGGGAGTCTACTTGCTATTAGGCACCTACGACCTGAAAGTAGGCAAAATATCGAAAGTGCGCGTGGAACCTCCCATACAAGTAAATCACATTAAATGCTATTTTTCGCAAATGATACAACATATTTTGATGAAATTTTTATGCGAATCTAAAGCATAACAAAAAGAAGGCTTTGTTTAATAATTTCCACGCCCGATTTCTTATCAAAATAAAAATTTTGGTTAATAACTCAGGCACAAAAAAAAATCGAATGAACTGTTTAATTCTTATATGCAGTCTCATGTTCTTTTTGACGCTGAATCCGTCTTCATCAGCAAAACTATTATTATACCTGCAGGATTTTGAAATATCCCTGCTTGAACTTGAATATAACGCTATGTTCAGTCTTACAGCGTAGCGACAAGAAAAGGTGAA
The DNA here is from genome assembly GCA_951812925.1 of Calliopum simillimum. Classification (NCBI taxonomy): domain Eukaryota; kingdom Metazoa; phylum Arthropoda; class Insecta; order Diptera; family Lauxaniidae; genus Calliopum; species Calliopum simillimum. The sequence continues at coordinate 10,660,211 of OX638373.1, read as the reverse complement.
ATTCTTTTTTATTATTGTTATAGCATCGAATAGCTACACTCTTCCTGATCCAAATATCCTTTCTGATTTTTCCAATAGGATTCTTTTTTTCCGAGTTATGATCCTTTGATGATAAGATATATCAGCCGCCATACAAGGGACGAAATATTTTGGGTGCGTGGCATATCCCATTTTTTTATTTTAGGGCATTCTATTTCACCAAAAAAAAATTTGAGTTTTTGATATTTTTCCATACCATTCAATGCTTTCCGAGTTTTTTCTTATTATTATTCTCATCGGTTCATTTATCATTTTGAAAGCATGATCATTAGAAGTGAAAAAGTACAAGTTTCATAACAAAAAATAGCTATGAATAAAAACATCGACTAATTTAATAAGATTACATTGTTGACCGAGCAGGGATCGGTCTTCAGGTACTATAATTTATATGGGAAAAAGATCTTCCTGTGGGGGGGTTTGAACCTTCAAAACCCTCCACGTGTGCACAATCCGGCACTTAAAACTATTTTAATAACAAAAGGTTATTATCATTTAAACTGTCTCGAGCTCAAAGAATATTTGAGGTCACACGGAGACATTTTGAAAATAATTTCTTTTGCAAAAAAATACTAAGAGCCGTTTTAACAATATCTGGGTAAAATTTAACTTGTGGATTGATACAAATTTTATATAAAATTTAATATCAAAGTGCCAGTTAAAGTTAAAGTCAATTTAAATTAACGAGCAATAAATAAAGTTTAAATTTTTAAATTTACGAAGAAAATTGTACAGTTGAGGCCCTCGTACGTAGGCACACTTTTGCGCTTTGAAGGAGGTTACATTTAGAGGTGAAAATCTTTTGTTTTTGCTCATCAGACATTGTTTGCGCCAATATTTATCTATCCCCGATTTGTCCCCGATTTTGCTCACACAGACATGGTCACCGTAGCTATAACAGTACTAAGTCAAAAATAGACAAACATCCAGACAGTTTGCTTCCCACTGTAGGTTTTAGAAAAATTGTTTTTCCGCCGCCTTACAGTGCGAAATTTGGGAAGTTTAGCGGAACTTTATTCAGTTTGTGAAATACTTAAATTGCATAAAATTATTCGTTATTTTGGTAGCTTGATATCCCACCGCAAAAACCTCATACTCAGTTTGGTGAAAAATCCTGCAAAACAACTGCAAAATGCATCTGAAACTTGCATTACTTATTGAATCACACTTTTTGCCTATAAAAAGCTTTTTGATTTGCTTAAGTTGATAAAGTGGTACATACAAATGGTAAGTCAGCAGGCCGTGAAATTTTTTACATTTATTTTTTAATAAAATTGTCAATTATTATTATATATTATGAAAATTGTGCTTTTTAAGGAGTGGATAAGATTTACATTTTGAAATTCATTGGATACTTTAAAAGGTGTTACCACAAATCGCCATTTTGATACGTACAAAATTTTCTACTAGAAACATAAAACATGTTCCGCGATATTTTGCGATCCTCTTTTAAACTAAAATTTGAAAATTTCATATAACTGCATTTTCAAAACATGGATGGGAAAACCAACATCTTACGCCACAATTGGTTTAGTTTTGGAAAAAATTGACTCACCAAAACTAACATCTGGCGCTCTCCGCAGTTAAAAGGTAACTATTCGTACGCTGGCTTACAATTTATAAAAAGTTGAATAAAAATGATAGCTGTCTTTAAAATAATGTAAAATTTTCAAATGCTGTAATGCCTAGTGGATCGAAAACCAATGCAGGCAAACCCAAAAAAAAAAATTTAAGGACTATCATCCTAAAGTCCAGAACAGAAAAGTGCAGTGAAGACAACTACTCAAGACGAGTTAGACAAAGCAACCGAAACAATGCTTCATCAAAGTGGAAAACGAAACTCTGCAGCGATTGTCAAAACTGGCGTCTGCTTCTCCAGGAAGGGATACCAAAATACAGAAGGCTCACATATCTTTGTCAAAAAACCCGCCAAAATTGACTCCTGACCTGGTTGTGTCTCTACTTATTGATGCAAACTTATCGTCAAATCAGTATAATTTTATTCCAAACCAAGCAAAAATCCTCCGTTTTCCTTTGTATCCACCTCGTTATATTGTAAAAGAGGCAACAAAATTATGCTATCCAAGCGAAATAACAACAACTGAAGTGTCAGTTCAGTCGATCATAAATCATACCGTAGCAAGACTAAGTACAGAAAAAGAAGGCATTCTTGCAATGGGTCTAGCTCTGAGTAGTTTTTCAAAATGTTGTTACTAACAGTCTTTTTTCTAACTACGCTTTAACAAAAAACACGAATGAACTCAAAAACTTTGAACGCAATACTTTAATGTTTAGTAAACAGCTGAAAACTCAAAGAAAGCAACTATATTACTTGTTTAAATGATTAAGTTTTGCGGGGAGTCATTTTTTTTACGGTGTTTTGATATGAAAATGTGCAACCATACATCAAATTTAATAGCGATATCTTGTATGGGAGCAGAAATACAACATTTTAAGCATTTTCACACATGGGGGTATATAACCCTTTGTCTGATCCCCCTGAATTTTTCCATAGTGTTTTGCCAATTAAATATACTAGAATCGCCAAGTGGTCAAAATTCGACCACAAATGTATAAAATAATTTTGGTCCTTTTTCGACACTTTTTGTACTTTTTTACTATTTGGTACTTTTTTACTATTTGGTACTTTTTTGTCACTTTTAGCACTTTTTTTGCTATTTGGTAATTTTTTGACACCTTTAGTACTTTTTTTGCTATTTGGTAGGAAATAGAAAAACTCATTTATCATCCCTTATATAATTCAAGCGAAAACAAAACAAAAAACATGAAGTCAGTGCTATGCTTTTTGTTTTTCTCTTTGTGCTTTATCCTTTTTCAGCTTTGTGTAACCGTGTATTTTGTTGCTGCCAATATTGAGAAGTTTGTATTTAATTTTGCCTGGCTTAAAGTCAAAATATTAACATTATTGTAACTTAGTGTTTATCTACACACAATTACCTTTCTAATGGTGTATAATTCAAAGTCATGCTCCATTTTTAACATAGTAAAAAAAGGTGGACAAATTTTTGTCTTGCGTATTAATATAAAGATGAACACATATTAAGTTTCATAACGATAGCAGCTTTATGTGCTGAGGTATGAAGGTATGAGGTAGACTCTGAAAATTTCGCACTGTGCGCCCATCCTAATCTCCACTCGTTCACTTGACTCTGTTAACAAAAAACGTTTCTGTCCTTTCTTCATTGAATTATTTGTTTTCTTTGGTTTGCTTTCACTTCTTTGCGCTTACACAGATTTGTTCTTGAAATATGGATTTATTTTTGGGATAAAGAAAAGTACGAAAATTTACTCGAAAAATAAAACAATTTTTTCTCCAAAGAAAATATCAATGTTCTGGCACTTGGCTTTGCATGCTCTATTGGCTCTTCGCGCATTAGTATCCACTTTACGAACTAAATAAAGTAAGTGTTGGGCTGCAGAGTGTCAAGGTATGTCGGCGTAAGAATTGAAGTACCAACTCGCATCAGCAGTATATTCAATACCTACCAGTATTGACGTTATAACAACAAAAAGAAAACAAACAAAACAAATAAATCAAAGCAAATAAAAGCGTATTGTTGTTTTATATTGTTATTTTCGGCAAGTCTGTCGAAAAGTCTATGCATGATCTAATACTAATAGGAAAGATTTTTTTGACTTACACCGAAAATAAAAATTTACTGTACGCAAAATATATGTAATACTGTTACAGTTTTTCCACTCCAAGTTAGGCTTTTTCTAAAATATTTTTCTTCTAAATCAAACGAAACTTTTTTTCAAAATAAATTTAGAGTAACTTAGGGTTACCTTCTTCCTTTTTTGCCAATTTGTAGCAAGTAGTGGTAGTAGGTTAGCTTGGTAAAATTATTTGTATTAGTTATTCCATTGTTTTCACTATTTGATAATTAATAAACTAAAATATTAACATTTTCAAGTGTGAGCCCAGTTAAATTGAAAGTACCTAAAAATTGCTGAAAAATAAAAGTGTCGGGTAATGTGGATCACCCTGTCCATTTCTTAAAGTAGTGCCGTTATTCGCAACTTTTGATGACTAAAAGTCGAGTAGTATAATTTAAGATTATATTTGCTATAAAAAACTGTATAGGCTAATTAAAGAACATTTTTTAGTAAGATTAACCAAATTCATACTATCAAGTGAATAAGTAATAAGGGTTACCGAATCATACAATACGTAAAATAGTACTCCACAAACTCGGGCGTCCCACACATGCAATTAGCTTTTTAAAGTGTAATACTCGAATACATCACTTTTTAGAAATAATCATTGCTTATATAAAAGAAATGTAAAATCAGACTTGCTTATGCATTTTTTCGTTGAATAATAGTTTCACAATTGCATTAGAGTTATTTGAATTTTAGAAAACAGAGTTCTGAGGAAGTTATTTAGTTATTGACAGAGTACTACAAATAAGTCAACTTGACCTCATAGCATATGCTAAGAAATTTCATACGAATAGAAAAGCCAAAGAGAGTAATGAATATATTTTTTGCGTTTTAATGTGCACAAATAACCAGAATTGTGCTCTTTGTGAGCGAATCTTGTAGTCTCGATAATATGTATTAACCCTTCTGTTAAGGCATAACACTATCATTAGGGTGCACATTAAATATCGAAATTATAAGATCTTAATATTAAATAATTAAATTTGTTCGTTCGTTTTTATTTTTTCATCCGTTTGTGGACAGTTTCCCGTGTTTCTGTAAATTGTGGGTTGATGGGGGCAATGTTTGAAATCGCTTTAGCCAATATTCGTGGGTTAAGAAGTAACTTCTTTTCTGTAGCTGCTTATTTATACAAAAATAAACCTGAAGTTATGGCCCTAACCGAAACTCAGCTCAGATCTGATACTGACCCTGTTGAATTTGAAATAGCAGGATATACACTTGTGCCACTATTTGTAGCACATATAGGCATTGCACTTTATATAAAAAATGGAGTGTCATTCCAGGTACAACATCAATTTGGTTGCTCTGATGATCCCTTCATTCAGTTTTTTTGGGTAGGAACATTACGGATTCAAGCGAAAAAGCCAATCTGCTAGCAGAAATATTTGCAGCTAATTCTACGCTACCAGACAGTTCTCTCACCCCACCCAACCCAAGCCCTGTTCAACATTTTTTGTAGCCTTTATATTTTCGAACCCGTTCAGTAGCTAAGGTACTAAAAAATCTCAAAAGCAACAAATCCTCAGGGCCGGATGGGATCTCACCTCTTGTCTTAAAAATGTGTTCTTTGTCCCTTGCCTTACCTCTGCGTAAACTTTTTCTTTTCTTTGTCTTATCGTCAGGGTATATTTCCGGAGCGATGGAAACTCGCGCATGTTCAGCCGATTCCGAAAAAAGGTGATAAGACCTGTCCCTCAAACTACCGACCTATAGCTTTAACCTCAGTACTTTCAAAGGTCATGGAAAGCTTAGTGAATAACCATCTCATGGGTTATTTAGAAAAAAATAGTTTACTTAGTGACCATCAATATGGTTTTAGAAAGCAACGTTCAACAGGTGACCTTTTGACATTCCTTAGTGAAAAATGGAATAATTGCATTCATTGGCATGGTGAATGTAAAATTGTTGCGCTAGATATATCCAAAGTTTTTGATAGGGTTTGGCACTCTGCCCTTTTAAACAAATTAAAAGCTTTTGGTGTTGGTGATACTTTTTTAAAATGGATACAATGTTTCCTAAGTAACAGATCAATACAGGTTGTGCTTGATGGTTATACTTCTAATCTATTTTCAACAAATGCTGGAGTACCTCAAGGATCAGTCCTTTCACCAACTCTTTTTCTGATATTTATTAACGAACTTCTCTCGGTTACCTACAATCCTATTCATTCATTTGCAGATGACAGCACTTAAGACTTTGCCTATTCTTTACCAACACCTCGTTTAGGACTCCAGGCTGTTGAGTCTCACCGTCAGCAAATGTCAATTCAACTAAACTCTGACATCGAAAAAATAATCAACTGGGGTACCGCAAATCGAGTTGAGTTTAATGCGTCAAAAACGCAGTGTTGTCTGCTTTCCTTTAAGCGGGATCTAACCCTACCCAAACTTAAAATGAGAGGATTAGATATAAAAGAATCAAAAAATTTGACTATGCTTGGCATGAACATCAGCGCTGATTTACATTGGAATCAACAAATAATGGATGCTGCGAAAGGTGGTGCAAGTTGTCTTGAATTTCTTAAGAGATGTAAATTGTTTTTCCCTGCTTCTGACTTATCAACGATTTACAAAGTCTACATTCGCCCAAGGCTTGAGTATAATTCTCATGTATGGGCTGCTGCTCCTGCATCATGCTTGAACCTACTTGATCGCGTACAGCGTCAAGCTATAAGATTGATTGGTGATCAGTCAATTAGCAACCAATTAACTTCTCTTGAACATCGTCGTAATGTTGGTTGTCTTGCCCTCCTTTATCGCTTCTTTCACCATAAATGCTCCGACGAAATATATAGTTGCATCCCTCCAGTAACTCAATTCAACCGTAACACGCGTGCGGCTTCGGCCGCTAACCTTTACACCCTAAAGTCAGTTTTTGGGCGCACAGTAAAATTTAGAAGATCCTTCCTTAACCGTGCAACACGAATTTGGAACGATTTGCCATCATCAGTATTCCCTTCAACTTATAATCTACAGAAATTTAAAATTAACGCGCATCGTCACACCTCACTTTTTCCTCCCCAACCAAATCTCTAACTATCCTCCTCACCTTTTTCCTTCTCTCCTTCACTGGGTTAATAACCTTAAAGGACTAATTCCTAAGTGTTGAAGAACATTTAAAAAAAAAAAAAAAAAAAAATTGTTGTACAGTCTTTAATATGAGAAATAAAAGGGTGCACCACATTACCCTAAATTACTCAAACTTTTTTCAAATCGTATGTCACATTTTGGAAGGTGTTTGGTAGAAACAATATTCATCCATATACCAAATTTCTTAAAGAAAGCTGCTATAGGTACAGAGACAACTCTTTCACTTTAGTTTTATCGATGCTTTGACTTAAAATAAACGACTTTTGCCTTAATTTATTATTTCCTTTCTTTTTTGACAATGCGTACCAATCGCTTTTGTTGTGAATAGCAATATAAATAACTGTTATTTTCGATATTCCAACGCTCTTTTGGTTGACTTTGTTGGACAAAAAAAGAAAAAAGCGGAAGTTGTGAACAAATAAATAAATTTTTTGAACTGAAAACAACCAAAATTTATTTGTAATGACTTCCGCGTACAAGTTATTCAGATTAAGTCGCTCAGAAATAAAAGAAAAAAAACATTCAAAATAACCCTTGTCGTTCAGCACAAAGACGACCCATTTTAGCAATTTTGGTGGGGGGAGAGGATGCTTTATTTAAATTCACATCCAGCCAAGCTAATCCACTTCAATCATAATCATAGCTAAGGCTTGCGCACGATGAAACTAGTGCACACGTTATTACTTGTTAATTGTTCAAATTCAAAAAATATTAATCAAGTTGCCTTTGGTAAATACTTATGTACAAATCTTTATGCTACAAAATTTGAGTTTGGAACCCCCCCTAAATAAAATCCTGCATACTCTCTTGCAGATGGCTATTGCAAGCGAGGCCCAGCTAAGCAAATTTGGGTGGTACACTCTCCGGCAAACTCCAAATATAGTTCATAGAAAATTGATAATGTGGTCGAAGCACGTTGCTGGAGAAGGAAACCCTAGAGACAGGATGATCATGTCGGTAAATTGAAGTCATCATCATTAAACGTTTCATATTAGCACTATACTTCCCTAAAAAGTTACAGGAAGTAAGTAGAATGTATTATTGACCATAGATTTTTTAATCCTAATCTGAATTGGGTAGTGACGTTGATTTTTCAAACTTACTGAATTTTTTAGATATTCCATAATAAAGCTACCAATGAGTGAGGGAAAAACAGGTTGACATATAGTGGAGTCAATAAAGCCTTTTAGACGGAAGTCCTCAAGAACAGCTCCGATTTTGATGATGATGATGATGTATATCGTATGGTTTCTGATATATCTTCTCTTTTTATAGGTTCTAAAATTGTTTATATAAAAACTGTTGCCATGCTTTTCTCAAGAACAACTGTACCGATTTTAATGAAAATTGAAAGCTTTCAATGAAAAACTTTTTCAAAATTTTAAAGCATTATTTTTTGTCTCAATTTTATAAATTTTTTCAAACAAATTTTGAATGAATAATTTTTCAAAATTTAGCAAATACTTTTTGCATATTTTCGTTTCCCAAAAATGGAGAAAAACGAAAAATATGTTTGGTATAAATTTATATATGATTATATCGCTCATTAACTACAAGAACGGCACACAGTGTACGATTCGGCTAAAATTTGTGAATGAATCGTAGAACTTTTGAAAGAAGTATGCCAAAGACTTCTAGTAAATGGCTTTGTAAAGCTTATTCATCAGCCTTCTAGCGAAAAATAAGAAAATTAGAAAATTATGTTGGCATAACATTTTGAATTTTAACTTTGAAAGTTCTTAGATAACCTCAAAGGTGGCAAGATTTGATCCCATTTTTATACCCTACACCCAGGGTATGTTCGCTTTGTAATTCCGTTTGTAACGCAAAGACGAAGGCGTGGCAGGTATAAAAAAGGATATATATTCTTGATCACCTCCTGAGTTGATATAGCCATGTCCGTCTGTCTGGCTAGCTGGCAGGATGTCTGTGCGTAAAAATATAGGGGTAGTTGAAGCCTCCTTTTTGGTATAAGTTATTTTGAGATCATGCGGAATTCTGTCCCTTTTATATATATTTTTACTGAGTTTTGTTTTTATTTTTTGTTTGTTTTTTCTTGTTCTTTTTCGTTACAGTATGTCTGCAAAAAGAAAATCTCCTCCAAATAAATTTGATGTTGATCTGTCAACTGCGGCAGCAAATTTGGGGGATATGCCAGCAACTGCTGGGGCTGCCTCAACCACTGCCGCAGACACCGCAGCAACAGATACAGATCCAGAAACAATAACAATGCAGTCCAATTTTAATGTTTGTGCTGATGATGACAGCACCTTGCTCTACTATTCCATTGAAAAATGTAACCCACCAAAAAGTGAAGCGGAACCGCAGCAACAACAACAACAAGAACAAACGCACTACCACCAGCAACAACAAAGAGAGCAAAGGAACCGCAGCCAAAAAACGCACAACGCATTACAAAACCTCAGCAATATTGAAAGTGTAACAACAATTACAACAGGAGCAGATATTACAATTGACAACAAAACCACAAAGCAACAGTTGTTGCTTAACAACAACAACAATAATAATTATAGAGGCATTAGTAACAACAACAACAACATCAACTACGTTTCAGCAACACCAAAGAGCAACATTAAAGATAGCAATGGTGAAATAGAAACAACAATAACTGGAAATGTTGCTCCAGCCATAATTAGTGAATTGAATGTAGTTGCTGCGTATGAAAATAACAATAACAACAATGGTGATAGCAACAGTAGCAGCAGTAGTAACAACAGTTATTGCCATAATTTGTTAACATTTGTGAGTGATATTTCTGCTGCCGCCGTTGTTGCTACAGAAGCGCCCGCACCACCGCCTAAAAAGCGTATTAAGAGCAACAATAAGTCATCGCCAACCACACTTGGTGCTGCTGCTGATGAAACGGCATGCAGCAGCAGCAAGAACAGCAGTGCCGCAGAGAAAAGCAATAAAAACAGCAAATGTAACAATATACTTACCAGCAACAGCAATAGTATTAATGCGCTGTTGACAACGACGACAACATCAAATGGCAGCAACATTGCCAACAATAATGATGTTGTTGTTGATGATGTTGAAAAAGAATTTTCATCGTCAGAAAATACATTTTTGTTAACAAAGGAAGATGCATATGAGTGTAATATAAAGCAACAGCAGCAAGAACTATTAAACTATGCATGTGGTAGCAGCAGCAATTATATTGCAGCAAATACAGCAATAATGAAAAACTCAATTAAATGTAAAGTGGATGATGTAGTCAAACGATTGACGAATAAATTGCGCATAAAATTACCTGCACAAAACACAGAGGATGTCAACAGCAGTGATAGCGGTGACGATGATATAAAAAATTTTTTAGTAAAAACATTAATGGCGTCATCATCACCAGCAACAAAGGATACAGCAGCAGTTGTTGCTCAGAATGATGAGACGTCAACCGTAAATACATTTGTGTCATTGCTCGATACAACAATATCAACAAACACAGTGGCAGCAGCATCAGCAGCGGCGAAAACTTTAAGGTAAGACCGTAAAAACAAATACAATAGTTCCCGCTTAATTGCACCTTCTCGTTTAACTGACCTGTAAGGTTCTCGAGTTTTAACTCGAAAGGAACTTAGTCAATGATGAACAATTTTCGAAGTCAAAAGAAGACTACAACCAGCGATATTTTGTGCCTCAATAATGTAAAAAAAAAATTTGGAAGCGTCCAATAAATTTTTGTGTGAAATTTTTTCAAAATTCAAAAATCACTTTGCATATAAGTGCATAGTAGGGTAAGGGAGGTAAATGAGGCTTTTTTCTTTGTTGGTCCATATTACCCGCAGCACGTTTTGGTGAAATAAATATGTAATTTGTTATTAAAAACTCTTGTAGTTAATGAACTAAATTGTGGAAAAGCGCTTCTGAACCAAGCACTTTAAAAGCGCTTGTCCCAATAGAAATTTGGAAGCACTAACAAAATGATTTTTTGTATGGTTGCAGTAAGCATTCAAATATCAACATGGGTGATTTTTTTTTTTTTATTTTCATGTTTTATTTATCATTTTTTTTTTATATATGAAGCACTCCACGCCAAGTGTACCAAAAAAAAATTTTTTTTTCTCCGATTTCGCACAAATTTGGCAATATGGTAGATCCGGTGTGGAAGAACAACAATCCGGGAGGATTTGGTCCTAGTACCATTTGTTGTTAAAATACAGGTTGTTGAAGTTGGCGTTTTAGGGTGTTTTTTCAAAAAATTATAGCTTACACTAAAATTTGTAAATTTATAAATCTATGTTAATGGTCCCATTTATTTTGAAATGTTCTTTCTATAAAAAAATATTTCTTTGTGAAAAAAATTTATTTTTCACCAAAATTTTTTACACTTAAAAATACTTTTCCAGCTTTAAGCTTATAACTTACTGCGTGGGGCGTTGCCGAGAAGATTATACTAATTAAGCATGGATCGAAAAACGATGGGAAATAACTCTCCAAGTGGTACCCACCAGAGTGTGGTTAATCCACCTGCCTCGGCAGCATGCACATCGGATTTGGAGGTGCAAGAAACATGCATAGTTAGGAATGATTCTCCTATAACCGGAACCAATATGGTTTCTCAAAATTTTAAAATCCTTTCGATGAAAACTCGAACACGCATCGGCTCTTGGAATGTCCGAACTCTAAATGAACCAGGTAAAATACACCAAGCCGTTAAAGAACTCCACAAATTCAACCTTGAGATATTGGGATTAAGCGAGTGTAGATGGAACGGTGCCGGCGAATATGTACTTCCTGACGGCGAAAAATTTCTATACTCCGGTAGATCGCAAGATGACATCCACAGGGATGGAGTTGGATTTTTGCTAAGTAAAACTGCAGTAAAGGCAGTAATGGAATGGAAACCTGTAAACGAAAGACTCATTTGGTGCAGATTTCGAACCCCCGCAAGAAATATTACCATCTTCCAAGCATACGCGCCCACAGAGTTGGCAGAGAGAGAAACCAAAGATGAATTCTACAGCCAGCTCGCTGCAGCAATAAACAGTGCTCACAAGAACGACTTCATAATGGTTATGGGCGATTTGAATGCCAAAGTAGGCTCAGAAAACCTTAACCTAGAGCACGTGATTGGAAGACATGGTTTGGGTACGAGAAACGACAATGGAGAGCTTCTCATTGACGCCTGCAATACAGCCGGTCTTGTCGTTGGAGGTACGCTATTCCCACACAAAAAATGCCATAAAGCTACTTGGGTGTCTCCAAACAACACCACTGAAAACCAAATCGACCACTTCTGCATTAGCAGAAAATGGAGAGGGAGTCTTCTGGACGTACGAGTAAAGAGGGCCGCTGACATAGGCTCCGACCACCATCTTTTCGTCGCGGTCATTCGACTAAAACTTGCCGCTAATAAACGTCCCAGCGAACAATTTGTAGCAAAAAAATTCGACGTGCTTAAGCTTAAGAACGACGAGGTACGCAGATCTTTCGTAGAAGAACTTAAAACAGTTCCGTTCGATTGTGGTGGAAGTATTGAAACATCATGGAGGGCCGCTAAGGCTGCGTTCTTAAACTCCAGTGAAAAAATACTTGGGTTTCGACCCTCGAACAAGAAGCACTGGATGAGCGAGGAAACGTGGGGTCTTGTCGAAAAAATAAGAAGCGCGAAAAAACTGAGAGACGACGCTAAAACTAGAGCGCAAAAGAACGTCGCCGAAAAGGTCTTTAACTCTCTCAATAAAGAAGTCAGGCGATCGTGCAGACAAGACAAAAGAAGAATGTATAACGACCTCGCGAGCGAAGCCGAAAGCGCTGCAAATGCTCAAAATCTCAGGCAGCTTTACGATATCACCCGCAGATTATCAGGCAGAAAACTCCAACAGAGCCGCCCTATCAAAGGCAAAAACGGAAATCTCTTAACATCTGCAGACGACCAATTAAACAGATGGAAAGAGTATTTTTGCGATATACTAAATCCCATGTCTACCACATCCCTGCAACCAGAATCACCAACTACAACTGCCGCTATGACTCGCAGTAGTAGTCGAATACAAACACCGCCGCCTACAATTGAGGCGTTGCGTGCATTAACGCCCTAAGTCGACTTAGGGCGTTTTTGCGCCCATCGCTTTTTTGAAAAGCTTGAGTCCTCAAATATATGTGTACTTAATTTCAACTTCCAATTACGATCACAGAATGTGGTAGAGCAATATATATACACTGTTTAAAGAGTTGCGTGCAAGAAGGGCGTAGTGCAACTTGGGGCGTTTTTGCATAAATCAGTCCGCGGTAGGAAAAAAAGGATTTTACTCAAAACCAAGGTGCCGAGCGAAAAAATTATATATGGCAAAAAATGCTTAGAAGTGTCCAAAGAGTACGTGTGATTTTATTTAGAGTTTTTTTTTTTTTTTAGCCAAATTTCGAAAAATTATAAAATGTTCGAAAAAATTCTGAAAAAATTCACACATATTTTTTGGACGATTCCAAGCATTTTCTGCGTAATATACTTTTTTGTCGTAAGGTACCTTGCTTTTGAATTAAATCCATTTTTCCGGCTGGGTAAAAAAGTTGCTATGGTTGAGTGACCATATTTTGATAAATTTGTAGCCTAAGAAATTTTTCAATAAAGCATTTTAAAGGAAACTTTATCTCCTTATTTTTTATTAAATTTTGTCTTTTCCTATCTTTGATCTAAAATAAGTTATAGTCAAAAGAGTAAAAAAAGACAAGAATTCGAAAATTTTTTTTTATTTCAATATTCTATAAATTCATTAAAATCCATAGCGCCGCTTTTGTGTAGTATTGAATCAAAATATTCAAGCCTTTAAAAGTGGGTGGGACACTCTTGCCATCCCATCCACATTTCGCTATTTATAATCAGCATTTGTCTACCAAACTGAGCCACCATTTGCGAAATATTGACTAATAAATTCTAATTTTAAAGAATTTGCTACGCCTTTCTATGAGTATCTACAGGGTTAGAATTTATCCCAGTCTTAATATTATACTAATATAAAACATTGTAACAAATTTCGTTAAAATCTCTATAACCGTTTACAAAAAAAAATATTTACCAGGTGCAAAACTTAATGCAATGTATGCATGCATTTTATAAAATTTAAATTTTAATGAAATAAACAAAAATGCACATTTACATATAATTACGGTGAAAGTATATTTCATTCCCCTCATTTTAAAAAAAAAAAATCATTAAAATCAGAATAGTTTTGCCGGTTTCCCAAGCAAAATGCTAACGTTATCAGGTGCAAAACTTAGATGCAAATGTATGCGTGCATTTTATAATATTAAAATTTTAAAGAAATAAACAAAAACGCACATTTATAAATTATTGGGGTGAAAGTATATTTCATTCCCCTCATTTGAAAAAAAAATCATTAAAAACGGAACAGTTTTGCCGGTTTCCCAAGCAAAATGCTAACGTTACTCCAGTGATAGTCAAATGGATTTATGCAAAAACGCCCTACAATTTAAATTTTTCCTTCTTCGACAATTCTGTCAACATGCGTTAGTATTATGTGTTAGCGGTAATTATTTACTCATTTTATTAGGTTTAATTGAATAAATTTGTTTTCCAAGGTTTAAATGATGGTTTGTTCTTTTTATCAGCATTTAAAAACTTTAAATTGAATTATCTCGAAATGCCATTTTTCGACTTGGGGCGTTATTGCACGCAACGCCTCAATTGATGAAATTGTGAAAGCTATCCAAAGCATGAAAAACAACAAGGCCGCCGGTATAGATCAAATAACAGCTGAACTGCTAAAGGCATGCCCCATAACATCAGCTAAAATTCTCCATCCTCTGCTCAACAAAATCTGGAGTGAAGAGCGTTTGCCAGAAGATTGGCTACATGGCATGTTAGTCAAATTGCCGAAAAAAGGTGACCTAAGCGAGTGCCAAAACTATAGAGGCATCACCTTGCTCTCAGTACCATCAAAAGTACTGACGAAAGTGCTTCTGAGCAGGGTAAGCGAAAAACTTGATTCGGCCATTCGAAAGCAGCAAGCAGGATTCCGGCGAAACAGATCATGCGTGGATCAAATCAACACGCTCAGAATAATTGTCGAACAATCATGCGAGTGGCGTGCTGCACTTCAACTTGTCTTCGTTGACTATAGCACTGCCTTCGACAGTGTCTCCCGAGAAAACATCTGGGCGTCACTGCAACGAAGAGGTATTGCCGCAAAGGCCATAAACTTAGTACGTGCACAATATGAAGGCTTAAAATGCAGTGTGTTACACAACGGGTTGTTGTCACCGACATTCACCACTAATGCAGGCGTACGGCAGGGGTGTTTACTATCACCATCACTCTTCCTTATCGTTCTTGATGATATCCTAGATAAAGCTCTTAATAAGGCCAAAAGGGGTATTCAATGGAACTTTACCGAACATCTGGAAGATCTCGACTACGCTGACGACATCTGCCTCTTATCGTCCAAACATTCAGATATGCAGATCGTGACAAATGAAGAGATTTCATATTGGCCCTATGCTCCTCCTAGGAGTTAAAGGAGAATACATACATACATACATACAAAAATATCTTTGAATTTTTTTTAAAAAAAGCCCCCTTCGATTTTTTTTAAAAGTAGAGTAGAACGGGGTAATGTCGTGCAGGGGGTAATGTCGTGCACTGGCTGTTTTAGCCTAAAGAATTGAATGATTTACCAACTGTTCGTAAGGTAGGGACCTGCTGACCTACTGAGCTTATGCATATAATACTAGCAATTTTCACCAGTTCGTCTCTACAGAGTAACCTTTTTTTCAAAACGCACGCTTTCGGGACGATAAAAGTGTTTTTTCATCGGGTCAGAAAAATAATTTTCCTTGCGGGAAAATATACCAGGTAAGTGTTTTTTTAAACGAAATATCCTGCCAAAGAAAATAACTATTTGGTTTTCGACAAAAATTTTGGTCTTCACCGAGTTATCGAAGTTGACCTTTAAAACGACCATTGGGGTAATGTCGTGCACATTCACTTTCACAAACACAATTTCTCGCTACACAAATGTTGTTACACATGGATGTAACCAATGAAATTATCTTTCGATCGGATGCTTACTCGTTGCATTCGCTTGAGGTGTACGGCTTTACGAGCATCTCAAAGTTAAGTGCACGACATTACCCCGTTCTACTCTACACAACATATTATGTACTTCACACTTGTATAATAATGAATAAATACATGATAATGCTAAATATCCTCTAATAGAACCACTACCTATCATTTCTCACACATTTTGGAACCTTTACTATACTCGGAAAAAAAGGACGACATTACCCCACAAATTTTGAGGGGGGTAATGTCGTGCACATTTTTTTTTCTTCACTTACACAAACACAACTTCTCGCTACACAAATGTTGTTACACATGGATGTAATCAACAAAATTATCTTTCGATTGGATGCTTACTCATCTCATTCGCTTGAGAGGTACGGCTTTACGATCATGTCAAAGTTGAGTGCACGACATTGCCCCGTTCTACTCTACTTTAAATTAAAGCATAATTTATAAGCTTTAAAATGATGTATGACTCAAGATGGGATTCGGACGCTACATGGGAGTTTTTGGCTTTTGAACGCCCGCGGAAGGCAAACATCTTTTTTTACTCGAGAGGAAAACATCTTACGTAAAAAGTGTACATAGCAAAAAATGGTTAGAATCGTTTTGAAAAGTTAAAAAAAAATTTTTTTTTCCCTTCAATATTTTTTGGAAAAATTTTTCATAAAAAAAAAATTTTTCAAAAATTATTCAAAAAAAAAAAGTTTTAAAAAATTCCAAAAAAAATTCACACGTATTCCTTAGACGATTCTAAGCATTTTTTGTCCAGTACACTTTTTACGTAAGATGTAAAAAAAGATTTTTGCCTTCCGCTGGCGTTCAAAAGCCAAAAACTCCTATTTAGCGTCCGAATCCCATCTTAAATCATACATCATTTTAAAGCTCATAAATTATGGTTTAATTTAAAGTACTTTTAAAAAAAATCGAAGGGGGCTTTTTTTTAAAAAAATTCAAAAGTATTTTTAAGTATAAAAAATTTTGGTGAAAAAAAATTTTTTTCACCAAGAAATATTTTTTTATAAAAAGAACACTTCAAAGTAAATGGGACCATTAACATAGATTTATCAATTTACAAACTTTAGTGTAAGCTATAAATTTTTGAAAGAACACCCTTTTCATGAAAATGACTAAAAACGCCAACTTCAACACCCTGTATTTTAACAACAAATAGTACTACGACCAAATCCTCCCGGATTGTTGTTCTTGCACACCGGATCGATCTACCATATTGCCAAATTTGTGCGAAATCGGAGAAAAAAAATTTTTTTTTTGGTACACTTGGCGTGGAGTGCTTCATATGTAACTTGCACCAGGGGTATATTCACTTTGTCCTTCCGTTTGTTATGCAGAGAAGGAGGCGTTGAAGGTATAGAAAAGTATATACAGTAGGTCAAAGCCAAAGTCGTACACCAAACAAACTAGTTTTCAATGCCCCAAAACTAAGTACGCAAAAATAATTTAAGAAATTTCAAGTACATTTTTAAATACCCTATTTAATCCTTCAGTTTTAACAAAAAACCAAACTTGAAATTTGTCGTTATTTTTGAAAATAAATAAAAAGTTATAGAAATTAAGCATATTCAGTACCAAAGCCAAAGTCGTACACCTTAACAAAGCTATAATTTTTACATGAGTTCAGTAATAAGTGTACATTATTTTGTTTTCATTTGTCATGTTTAGTCCTTTTGGCATCCTTTGAATTAGTTTTTCCATTTTCCATGAATACCCTTTTCAGTTTAGTTTTTGAACAAATATTGTGCTGACGAACTTTTGCGTCCAGATAATTCCACAAGATTTTAATAGCAATTGTATCTGGACCCAGTGTTACGAATATATTGGGACAGTAATATTGAATCCATGATTTTATATTATAAGAAATATGTTTGAAATCGTTATCTTATTAAAAGTACCTATTACTACATTGACCAAGTTTATCCTTATATTGCAATAAATTTAGTCTCTAAATGTTCAAATACATCTTATGATCCTTACTACTATCAACAAAATGGAGTATTCCAGGCCCAGCTGCTGAAAAAGAGCCCCAAACCATTAGTGAACCAACGTCATGTTTTACATATGGTTTAAGATTTTTCGAACAAGGTGCTTCGGTTGGTTTTCTCTATATGTATGGTCTGCCGTCTGATCCAAAATATTAATCTTACTTTCATTCAAGAAGAGGACATTTTTCCAAAAGAAAAAATCTTTATGGCAATGAGTTTTAGCAAACAGCAACCGAGCCTCTTGATGCTTCTTCTTTATTAAAGAAAAACGTTAGACCAAATGCAAAACATGAAGGTGGTTCACTAATGGTTTGGGGCTCTTTTCAGCAGCTGGGCCTAGAATACTACATTTTGTTGATGGAAGAATGGATCATAAGATTTATTTGAACATTTTAAGACTAAATTTACTGCAACTTAAGGATAAACTTGGTCATTGTAGTGATATGTATTTTTACCAAGAAAACGATCTCAAACATATTCCTTATAATATGAGATCGTGGATTCAATAGAACTGTCCCAATATTTTCGTAGCACTGGCGCAGGATCCAGATATAAATGCTATTGAAATCTTGTGAAATTATCTGGACGCAAAAGTTCGCCAGCACAATATTTGTTCAAAAACTGAACTGAAAAGGGTATTCATGGAAAATGGGAAAAAATTTATCCGAGCTATTGTGAAAAACTAATTCAAAGGATGCCAAATAAATACAAATAAAAACAAAATAATGTACACTTATTACTGAACTCATGTAAAAATTATGATTTTGTTAAGGTGTACGACTTTGGCTTTGGTACTGAATATGCTTGATTTCTGTAACTTTTTATTTATTTTCAAAAATAACGGAAAATTTCAAGTTTGGTTTTTTGTTAAAATTGAAGGATTAAATAGGCTATTTAAAAATGTACTTCAAATTTCTTAAATTATTTTTGCGTACTTAGTTTTGGGGCATTGAAAAATAGTTTGTTTGGTGTACGACTTTGGCTTTGACCTACTGTATATTCTTGACCAGCGTCATCTCCAGAGTCGATATAGCCATGTCCGTCTGTCTGGCTGGCTGTCTGTCTGTGGAAATATTTTATACTGGAAAACTAACCAAGATGATTCAGTGAAATTTGGTACAGTGGGTTTGCCGAAAAAGCCAGCTCAAGGGATTGAAAATGAGCGCAAGCGGTCAACGGACACTCCTACTGCCAATACAAAAAAATATATTTATTTAAATGGAGCTTTAGGAGTATTTTTCACGACAATGCAACCAAATACACATAACTACTAAAAATAGTAAGCGCAAGCTCTGGGCAAAAACTGGGTGAATTTGGACGAAAGGGGTAGGCACCTCCTATTTTAGAAAAAGTTTCAAAATGCTATACTAAAGAGTTTTTTGAGATAATCCAATTAAATTTCACTCAAATACTAAGAAATATAAATACACGCTCTGAGCTAAAACTAGAAGAACCCGGACAAGAGGGCGTGGCACCTCCCATATAAGCAAATGCTTCAAAACGCTTTACTGAAAGCGTTTTTTGAGATAATTGAACTGAATTTTACTCAGACACTAAGAATTATAAATGCAAGCTCTGAGTAAAAACTGGGTAAAATCGAACAGCAGAGCGTGGCACCTCCCATATAAGAAAAAGTTTCAAAATACAATACCGAAAGAGTTTTTTGAGATAGTCCAACTAAATTTCGCTCAAATACTAAGGGCTATAAATTCACGTTCTGAGCTAAAACTAGACGAACTCGGACAAGAGTGGTTGAGTGGTACCAGCAAAATAACATAGCTTTTGTTCCCAGGGACCAAATCCAATTGCCCTGAACTCCGGCCAATCGAAAGGTATTGGGCTTTAGTCAAAAGGCAGCAAAGAAGGCATCCAAGGACGTTGCAGACTACAGCCGCAAGTCGTGTGCTGCAAGTCAAAAGATTGAAGAAGATACCGTAAAGCATTAATGAGAGGTGTATAAGATAAAACTAAAAAATTTGACGCTGCAAATATAAGAAATCGCTTTAATTTTTATTTGTTTAATAATAGTGGAGTCAATAAAGCATTTTAGACGGAAGTCCTAAAGAACAGCTCCGATTTTGATGATTTTTTTTAAAAATTTTGTTTTTTTTTTATTTAAAATCAGAAACATTTTGAAGAGCAGTCGGAATTATAAAATTTTTTATACAATATTTAAGAAACTTATGTTTTCATAAAAAAAAACAATTTCTTAAATTTTTAGAAATTTTCTAAATCTTTAACTATTTTTAATCTTGCCACAAAAAATTCATAAGCTTTTGCTTAATATTTACGGAGGAAGCACAATTTAAACTTAATAAAACATTGAAATTTTTTAAATAAAACTACTTATATCACATATCCTGATAAAAAACTCTTCAAAGTTAGACAAAAAAAAGTTTAAAGTTGATTTTTGCAGTTCCCACTTAAAACTCATATACGAATACCCTCATACTTACATACACCTGTAGTATGTGTTTGTATAGTCTCTCCTTTGGCATGGCAAAACTGTTGTCGTTTTCAATGAATAATTGATGATTCATGTATGAACGGAAACAGTAATGCCAAAAATTAGTTAAAATTGCCTTACTATACTCCAATCAGGCTCATACAAAATTGAAATTCAAAGAAAAATAAAAGACATCACCATACTGCTGGGCATACTCTTACATAAACCACAACGATGGGCTGTGGGGTAGACATCAAAATTCAATGAAATCGTGTATCCGCCTCAATTTCGGGGAGAATAAGAAATGAGTTAGGAAAAAACTGAACACAACATAACTGCGGCTCCACTTGTATTGTTAGAAAGAGTAAGCACAATGCTGTTAAAATGGGACAGCAAAACAGCGGTCTAATACTAAATACAACAAGAAAAAAAAAAACCACAACTGCAATGGTAAAACAAAAACGGAAGCTAATCCAATTTATAAGCAAAACGTTAAATATAAAAGAAAATCGAAACCTGACAGGAATAAGCAAATAATAAGAGCAATAATATTAAAGGACCAAAAAAACGAAGAAAAAAAAAGTTCCAAATAAAAATGAAAGACAAAAAAATGTAGTGGCACAAATAGTCCGGCAGCAGAAATAAAAAAAATGCAAATATCTAACACCGGACGCGCGCTCAAAGCTGTTGATGATTGACTGTCATTTGGCCGGAAAGATTGCTGCTTAAATTTAGTCCTTCGCATATCAACCATCATCTTTTTGTCTATTTCCGTCAATTAATTTAAAATTAATTACAACATTTATATTCTTTCTAACAAATCTGCTGTCGAAATAAACAAAAATCATATTATTTTCGGGAACCTAAAACTAAACTGCAAATATAGTACTTAGTCCTATACCATACATATTGGGCTCCTTTAAATCCGTACATTGCACTATAGGTCAAAAAGCACACTTTTTTGGCCAAATTTAAATTTTTAGAAGTGTTGCTATTGAGTTTTTGTTGATGCAGTGTAACGGAGAATACTTCAATACAAGCAAAAATGTAAAATAATTTTCCGTTCCTCAGCGATGTGTCATGTGTTGATGCATTTGCATTTTACTGAGATAACTCAAAAAAGTCGTGATTTTAGCTCTTTTTTTCAATCAATAAAAATTAATTAAAATAATTTGTGTTTATCTTAAGTAAAAATTTATAAAATTGATGATATTATGTATAATGCAATGTAGTTCAAAACATTTAAATATATTTTGGTTTTCTGTGGAAAAATTTAAAATTCAAATTAGACCCCTGGCTTTTAATATAATTTTTAAATTTTGAACTTCGTGCAAGCTTTTAAAATTTTTTTGGAATTTGTTAGTCCTAAAAAACCCAAAACTAGTAAGAGGGTTCTTTTTTTAATGTTATTTAAAAATATAGATGCCCGATTTTGCCCGTTTTTTTTAATGAATTTTTTTGTCTGGTAACTTTTTTTCCGCCATTCCGATTTATTCGAAGTCTGGTTGCAAAAGACTGACGAAAAAGAAGAAGCTGTTTTTCAATTTCTTATTAGAAAATACTGAAGATACTACGAAAACAAGTAGCTTGGGTAAAAGTGCGCATAATTTTTGCATTATTTAGGTATTTGAGGTTAATATACGAAAAATAAGTACTTTTGTTACTTTTGAGGTTAGTTGTAAACTGGACAAAATTTTTTTTATTTTTTTTTGCATAATTCAATACTGAGTACCAGTTTTTACCTTCAAAACGAGTTCTTAAAAAATGCCAAACAATACTTTCTTCAAAAGTTATTGCAGATTAAACATAATATCACGAAATCCAAAGTTATGTCGTTTTATCCGTTTTATGGGATTTCAAGATGTCATGACATGTCATCTAAAATCGGCCATAACATTTAAAGGAAGTATCGTATGGCATTTTTTTAAGAGTTCAGTTTGAAGAAACGTAAGAGAACTACGTGACACATTTGGTAAAAAAAAAATGAAAATTTTGTGCAGTTTGCATCGAACCTCAAAAATAGCCATTTTTCGTGAGTTTGGCCTCAAATATCTCCAAATCCTGAAGTGGTGGGTCAATTCTGACCTCGGATTCGGATTCAACGCATGGAGTTATTTCGGCAGTGCTTAAAAACAAAACCTTGCTGGTATGTGTTATTTATTTAGAGAATTTATTACGTGCCATTTTCGACCTGGTAGTCCAAGGGTTAAGATTTTTTTCAGAATAGTTCTTTTAGTCTAGGGTCAACATAAGAACTACATTTGCAGTCGGTATCCATGATAATATGTACGTTATGAATTTTGGCCAAAAAAATGTGCCTTTTGACCTATAGTGCATTGATTGAAATTCATGGAAATGAACTAAATTTACGATGTAAAATTTTATAAGCATAAGGACTGCCCCAGAAAAATTTGATACTTTTATTCCTTAAGATTATAATTTAACTGATGATTGTGCAGGTCGAAATATGGGTGCTATTTTTTTACATAACATGACGATTACAAAAATATATAACACTTGGCAAACGAACTACAAACGATAAAGATGTCTAGCAATCAAGAAAAAAACCCAAACTCGTTTTGTACACTTACCTGCAAAAACCAGAATTAAAATATTCAGCCATAGCTAAAAAAACAGGTGCATCAAAAATCACTGTCCAAAGGGTTATTTCGAATTATAGAAAGGGTCAACTTATTACACGGAAAAAGAGTTCACGTGAAAAATGTGAAGCGCCTAAGTAGAATTCTAACACTTCAGAACGAGATATGACTGCCAGAGCAGGAATCTCAAAATCCTCTATAAACAGACTAAAGAAAAAACTTAAGCTAAAGACTTTCAGAGTTCAAAAAGTACCAGACCGTTCCCATGAAAAGCAGTTAGAGGCTCAAAAGCGAGCTCGAAAGTTATATGTCGATTACCTGACTAAATTTGACTGCTGCATAAAGGATGATGAAACATACTTTAAGGCAGATTTTAAAC
Source organism: Calliopum simillimum (assembly GCA_951812925.1). NCBI lineage: Eukaryota > Metazoa > Arthropoda > Insecta > Diptera > Lauxaniidae > Calliopum > Calliopum simillimum. The sequence goes on along the minus strand of OX638373.1, from coordinate 10,636,922 downwards.
AGCTACCCAAACACGAATTTTATACCTGTTCGGAGAAGGGGCAGGTACAGAGCAAATTTAAAGAGAAGAAAATTACAAAATTTTTCAAGCAGTATATGGTTTGGCAGGCCATATGCACTTGCGGTCTGAGAAGCAGTTTTTTTGTAACACAGGGCACAATGAACTCGAAAATTTTTATTGATGAATGCCTTTAAAAACGTCTTTTGCCATTTATTCGTAAACACGGAGGTACTGTTATGTTCTGGCCTGATTTAGCAACCTCTTACTACTCTAGAGCCACCATAGAATGGTACAATAGCAATAATGTGAATTTCGTACCCAAAAATGCGAATCCACCTAACTGCCCAGAGCTTCGACCTATTGAGAGATATTGGGCTCTAATGAAATCAGATCTTTGGAAGAGTAAAAGTACTGCAAAAAATTCAAAAGATTTCAAAATAAGTGGCGAAGGTCGTACGGTACTTTCGACGAAACAACTGTACAAAACTTAATGAAGGGTCTTAAGAAAAAAGTAAAATATTTTTATATAAAATAAATATTTGTTAATAGTGTAAGGTTATTTATGTTCGTTATATTACTCATTAATAAATAATAAAACAATATTTAAAAAAAATTCATTACGTATTTTTTTATTGATGAAAAACAAAGTATCAAATTTTTCTGGGGCAGTTCTTAATTCACTTGGCCACAACTTAAATTTAGTAATTACGGAGGGATCTTTTTCATCTTTTCAACATAATCGCCATTCATCTTAATGCATTTTTAGAGCCTTTAGAGTCACTTATTAAAATGTCCTCAAAATCGTGTTTTGAAGCTTCTCAATTTTTGCAATAATTAGCTCCGCACTGCTACCCCCTCAAACTTTTTTAATTTTTGGATATAACCACAAATCACAAGGCGCCAGATCCGAAGAATATGGTGTTGCCAAATTAAGGAACGAATTAAAACACGGCTATAGCTATGTGTTAGAAAATGCATCGATAGATTTACATGACAATCGATCTTTGCAAATCTTCTCTTCTTATACGAGATAAAATTATATGTACTTATGTACTTATGTACTTATGTATGTTTGTTCGGAACGGGCAAAACTTTTTCTCGAAAACGGGTACAGCGATTATAATAAAACTTGGAACAATGTTAGATATTAGCATACAATGAAGAATGAGCTAGGTTTGAACTTTGTAAATGCTCACCAGGGGGCGTGGCACCGCCCTAAATTTTAAATTTGATTTGGTCATAACTCGCAAACTATACAAGGTATTTGAATGAAATTTGGTAGGCGGGTACTGTTTGACAGTACCTTGTGACAGACAAAAAGTGGGCGGGATTAAATAAGTGCCACGCCCACTTTTTAACGCATGAAAATTTTGATTCAATATTACTCGAAAACGACTCCAACGATTTTAATGAAAATTTTGGAGATTTTACCTCTTTAAACAATTATTAATATGTGATATGCCGTTATATTGGGAAAACTCGTTGAAGGGCGTGGCACAGCCCACAAAAATATAATACGGTATAAAAAGAAAACTAATAAAGTAATCATTCTAAAATTAACCGTGGGGAGCATACTTGCTATAAGGCATCTCTGATCTGAAAGCGGGCAAAATATCGCCGTTGCGCGTGGAACCTCCCATACAAGCAAAATACGTTAAATGCTATTTCTCGCAAATGTTACAAGGTATTTTAATGAAATTTGGTATGAAGGTACTGCTTAATAATATCTTGTAACAAACGAAAAGTGGGCGGGATCGAGTAAGTGCCACGCCCACTTTTTAACCCTTGAAAATTTTGATTCAATATTACTCGAAAACGACTCCGACAATTTTGATGAAAATTTTGGATCTGTAACCTCTTCAAACAAGAATTAATGTGTCATATGCCATTATATTGCGAAAACTCGTTCAAGGGCGTGGCACCGCCCACAAAAATATATTGCGCTATAAAAAGAAAAGTACTAAAGCAATCTTTCTGAATTTAACTGTAGGGAGTCTACTTGCTATTAGGCACCTACGACCTGAAAGTAGGCAACATATCGAAAGTGCGCGTGGAACCTCCCATACAAGTAAAACTCATTAAATGCTGTTTCTCGCAAATGATACAACATATTTTGATGAAATTTGGTATGCGAATCTGGATCAGGAGTATCTAAAGCATAACAAAAAGATGGCTTTGTTTAATAATTGCCACGCCCACTTTTTTATAAAAATAAAAATTTTTGTTTATAACTCAGGCACAAAAAAAAAATGGAATGAACTGTTTAATTCTTATATGCAGTCTTATGTACTTTTTGACGCTAAATCCGTCTTCATCAGCAGAACTGTCATTATACCTGCAGGATTTTGAAATATCTTTGCTTTAAGTTGAAGGAAACGCTGTGTTCAGTCTTACAGCGTAGCTATAAGAAAAGGCGAAATTCTTTTTTATTAATAGCATCGGATAGTTACACTCTTCCTTATCCAAATATTCTTTCAGATTTTTCCAATAGGATTCTTATTTTCCGAGTTATGATCCTTTGAAGATAAGATATTTCAGCCGCCAAACAAAAGACAAAATATTTTGGGTGCGTGGCATATCCCATTTATTTATTTTAGGGCATTCTATTTCGCCAAAAAAAAATTTGAGTTTTTGATACTTTTCTACACCATTCGATACTTTCCGAATTTTTTGTTATTATTATTCTCATCGGTTAATTTATAATTTTGAAAGCAGAACCATTAGAGGTGAAAAGGTACGAGTTTCATAACAAAAAACAGCTATGAATAAAAACATCGACTAAAATAATAAGATTAGATTGTTGACCGAGCAGGGATCGGTCTCCAGGTACTAAATGATTAAAAGTTAAATTAAAACTTAATTTTCAATATATACATGTCATTAAGTAACATACTTAAAAAATTCTTAAAATCATTCCTAAACTTTTTGAGTCATAATTAGTTGACTTCTTAATGACGAGTTGTATTATTATTTGTGGTCACTACTCTTTTCTTTTTTCAATACTCTTTCATTTATGATTCTCGTACGAAAGTGTGCCCGTCAATCTGCGTCGTCATTTAAGCGCAACATTTTGGAATAATTTGTCATTTTACCTTCAGGCAAATACAAGTAGATTTGCAGATATGTTTCAAGAAGATCGTTGTGCGTACGTTGGTTATTTCCCTAAGGATAGGTTAAAAATAGTGACGCATATTCTAACAAATTAGCTCACGTATGTATGTAGATACAGCCTTGGCCAAAAGTATAAGGCATCCCAAAAAATGCATAAAGCATGTTTTTATAATTGAGAAATGAATAAATGCTTATCATAAATATGATGCCGGGTTCATTAACTATTACATTAATCAATAAGCGACATTTTTTTAAGGTCATAAAACAAATGGTGACCTAAAACAAAAAGCTCGGTTTTTTCGCCTTTTTATTGATCAATGTTTTTTAATTTTTTTTCGGTACTCCAATGGGTAAAACAGCTTTTATTTTTGTTTTAGTAAAAAATTTGATTTAACAATGTTAAAAATGTAAAACACCCCACAATTTACTAAAGATTTTCTAACTTTTATCGCCTATTTTTGGCATTGAAAAATTGATTAGTTGTCAAATTTTTGACTAAAGCAGAAATAAAAGCTTTTTTACTCCTCACGGTGCTTGTGGGAGAATTTAAATCAAATTTTGATGTACCTCGGATTTTTTTGTAAATTCTTATTATAGATGTCAATAGAAGTTATTCTATGCAAAAAATAAAATTATAGAGGTGGCGCTTTTTTAAAGATAATCCCTTTTCCAATTGGGGAATTTTCCCATACAAAAAAATAAATTTTTTTTTTTTAACTACATTAAACAAAAATCAAAATAATCACATTCGATGTGTTTTGCGATGCTTCACGCGAATCCGACCTCAGAATTGCTCTATCGTGTATAGTTTTTGAGATATTCTAATCTAAAAGCCGAAAAAAGTCGTTTTTTGCCATGTTTTGAAGCTATATAACTATGTATCATATCATTTATTCGTTAAATATGGTTAAAATACTTTAAAGTCATGATCTTTTCCTTTAAAATCTAATTTAAATTATGTTTATATCTTCATGTTTCTAAGAGATATCGCAGACCGAAATATTGGCTAAACGGGTTTTTTGCACTTTTGTGTCTTTTTAGGTTAGGATATCTTTGACGAAAAAAAAAATATCAACATAATTTAAATTAGGTTTTAAAGGCAAAGATTAGGACTTTAAAGTTGTTTACCAGATTTAACAAAACTAAAATTTCTTTCACATTTTAAGCATGTTTAACGAACCGACCATTTTAAAATTAAGCCGTATGGCATACACGTAACAACACTCGGGGTGTCAAACGGCTGAATTTACAAGTAGTATAAATGTGAAAAAAACTTTAATTTCGTTAAATCTGGTAAGCAACTTTAAAGTCTTAATCTTTGCCTTTAAAACCTAATTTAAATTATGTTGATATCTTTTTTTTCCTCAAAGATATCCTAACCTAAAAAGACACAAAAGTGCAAAAAACCCGTTTAGCCAATATTTCGGTCTACGATATCTCTTAGAAGCATGAAGATATAAACATAATTTAAATTAGATTTTAAAGGAAAATATCATGGCTTTCAAGTACTTTAACCATATTTAACGAATAAATGATATGTTACATAGTTATATAGCTTCAAAACATGGCAAAAAACGACTTTTTTCGGCTTTTAGATTAGAATATCTCAAAAACTATACACGATAGAGCAATTCTGAGGTCGGATTCGCGTGAAGCATCGCAAAACACATCGAATGTGATTATTTTGATTTTTGTTTAATGTAGTTAAAAAAAAAAAAATTTATTTTTTTGTATGGGAAAATTCCCCAATTGGAAAAGGGATTATCTTTAAAAAAGCGCCACCTCTATAATTTTATTTTTTGCATAGAATAACTTCTATTGACATCTATAATAAGAATTTACAAAAAAATCCGAGGTACATCAAAATTTGATTTAAATTCTCCCACAAGCACCGTGAGGAGTAAAAAAGCTTTTATTTCTGCTTTAGTCAAAAATTTGACAACTAATCAATTTTTCAATGCCAAAAATAGGCGATAAAAGTTAGAAAATCTTTAGTAAATTGTGGGGTGTTTTACATTTTTAACATTGTTAAATCAAATTTTTTACTAAAACAAAAATAAAAGCTGTTTTACCCATTGGAGTACCGAAAAAAAATTAAAAAACATTGACCAATAAAAAGCCGGAAAAACCGAGCCTTTTGTTTTTGGTCACCATTTGTTTTATGATCTTTAAAAAATGCCGCTTATTATTTTATGTAATGGTTAATGAACCCGACATCGAATTTATGATAAGCATTTATTCATTTCTCAATTAGAAAAGCATTAAGTATGCACTTTTTTGGATGTATTATACTTTTGGCCAAGGCTGTATGTACATATGAAGTATAAACATTCGTTCATTGAGAAAGGAAACATCAATGGCAAAAATCAAACAGTAGCAACTGCAAAATTACCATTACCGTCACTGTCACCATCAACATCATCTTAATTCCCACACATTCCTTACCACATTTATAAAAACGTTTCCAACTTAAACTTCATGTATCAATATAACCCTGTAGAGAAAAATGATATATGTATTTGGATTGTTACCGATATATAGAATGTTTTTTAAAAAACATGTTTTTTAACCGATTTCTTCAATGTGTTTCAATGTTTTTTAAAACTTATGGATCTTTTTCGCTATATTTGGACTTTTACCGATTTTTTTTATTTATTTATTGATTAAAATTGTTCGAAGAAGAACTTAGTCTATAACATGCCACTTATTCATAATAATAACAACCAAGTATAAGTATTTCCTCGATGTTTTCCAATACTTTTGGATTTTTACTGATTTTTCAAAATTTTTGGACCTTTACCGAAATTTAACATGTTTTTATATATTTTTCGGAACTTTTGAACTTTTTCCGGTGTATTTCAATATTTTGCACTACTTTTGGACTTTTACCAATGTTATGGATGTTTTTCGATATATTTGGACTTTTATCTATATTTAAGATGTTTTTCGATACATTTCGACTTTTTACCGATTTCTTCGATGTATTTCGATACTTTTGGACCTTTATTTTTCAATACTTTTACCGATACTAGAACCGCCCAGTGGTCAAAATTCAACCACAAATGTGTTAAATAATTTTGGTACTTTTTGGACACTTTTAGTTTTTTTGTTTGTTATTTGGTACGAAAAAGAAAAGCTCATTTATCATCCCTGGTATAATTCAAGAGAAATATAAGCAAAACAAAAAGCATGAAGTCAGTGCCAGTGCTGTCGTTTTGAAAAGTTTGAGCGAAGTGAAATTTTGTAAAAAGTGAAGTGTTGCGAAGTAAATTTCTGAAAAAGTGAAGTATTAGCGAAGTGAACACAAAATCACAATTTTATTTATTCAATTCATTTATTTTTATGCTACACGTAACAAAATTTGAAAATATATTTTAAAAAATACAATATGAAAAAAATAAATAAAAAATTTCGTTGGTCGAAAAAACTGTTTTTACTCAAAACAAGGCATCTTACGAAAAAAGTGTATAGCAAAAAATGCTTAGAATAGTCCAAGGAATACGTGTGAATTTTTTTCAGAATTTTTTGGAACTTTTTTAATTTTGTTTTTGTACCAATTTTTTAAAGATTATAAAATGAACCCAAAAATTAAACGTATTCTTTGAATGATTCTAAGATGACTTTTTTTGAGTAAAAAAAATTTTTTCGACCACTTAAAAAAAATTTAAATGTTCGAGTAGGCATATTTCGGCCAATTTTTCACCTAAAAATTTTATAATGAAACGTTTTAAAGGAAATTTTATCTACTTTTATCATATTCTGCTATATCTTTACCTATCTCTGACCTAAAACACAAGAATTCGAAATTTTTGCTTTCTTTTTTTGGTCTATTTTTGATAAAAAAGGAGCAAAACACTTCAATTGAAGTGTAAACGACAGCACTGGTCAGTGCTATACTTTTTGACTTTCTCTTTGTGCTTAATCCTTTTTTCAGCTTTGTGTGAAAATTTGTACATAATTTTACCTGGCTTAAAGTCAAAATATTAACATAATTTTAACTTTGTGCACATCTACACACAAATACCTTTCTAATGATGTATAACTTAAAGTCGTGGAATAGCACGTTTGGAAGTCGACCTCCAGATGGCTTAGCTGGCACATACGCAATCTTTTGTCAAAATTTTGCATAAATGTGGCAGAATTTCGTTAACGCAGCGTTGAATCTCCTCTTTAAATGCATTTTAACTTACCTTAAATCTGTCAAACTGTTTTATTTTTTGGTTGGTAACACTTTACTCAACAAATGGCGGCAAATTCAAATGTTGCGTGAATTGTGGGACACTATTTAGGAAGTCCCAAAACGCGAAATTTATTTGCAGGCCTGTGTTAAATATAAGTGAAATTTCCCTAGTGGGAATATACTGGATTGTGCGTGCGTTTGGCTTTGTTTGCTTTTGTCAAAGACATTTATTGCATCGTATTTGAGAAGAGGGTGATTTTAGTGCTTATTTTAGCTTAACTGCATGTATGTTGAAAAGTGTAAGTTAATACGTATAGATTTATGTACATACAATCATGTGTATAAACTTGCGTTGTTGTAAACTAAAACCCCTTTGTAGTTCATTCTAGTCAGTCATATTATGATTTTGGCCTTAAATATGGTTATTACTGTCAAATTATTGTATATGATGTTGATAAGATTTTGTTTTATTTTATGTGGAATATTGCTCTGTCAATGCATCAAAATATTGGGTATTGAAGATACACCAAAAATTTAATTCTCTCGACATTAAGGTGACATTCGCCTTTGTAATTGAAACAAAAACACTTTTTAAAAGTTTTATTTTGAAAAACTATTATATTTATTGACAAAATTTCTTTTGGACATCGTTAAATATTATCTAAAAAAATATCAAAAAAATTTTTTTTATTTTTAGTTTCTCTTGGCTGCTGTAGAGAGCGTCATCCAAAAGTTACTTTTTAAACGGTAGGACATGTTGTGGACCTCCTGTAACAGATTTTTAAAAAATTTTGAAAAATGGATTTTATTCTTGAGACACAAAACTCTGAAATTCATACTTTTTTATATTTTGAAGTTTTTGTATGAATATTTATGAAAAATGCAAAAAAAATTGAGGGACTTAACCTCAAAAAATGCCCCGTAAAAAAAGGGGGAGGGGGGGTATTGTTTAAAACTTTCAGAGGCTTATTGCTTAATATTTTTTATGAGTAATCGAATGCTCTTTGGTTTTTTAAAATCGGTCGAGTAGATTCGGAGAAAAATGTCCTACCAGTTTGAAAAGTAACTTTTGCATGACGCCCTCTACAGCAGCCAAGGGAAACTAAAAATAAAAAAAAAAACTTTTTCATATTTTTTGGACAATATTTAACAATGTCCAAAAGAAATTTTGTCAATAAATATAATAGTTTTTTCATAATAAAATTTTTAAAAAGTGTTTTTCTTTTCAATTACAAAAGCGAATGTCCCCTTAAAGTCAGTAACACTAAAGGGTATTTTTGCACAGATTTGTTTTTTTTTTTTTACAAACGATCCTTGCGAATCCATAACCCGCCTGACCGCCCGAAAGGCGCATCCGTGTAGCGTACGGCTTGTGACCGACTACAAGCAGACCGGACTACTCTTCTGTTCGGCGGATCAGTGACAACGCGGGATACACGCTTTGAAGCTACAGATCATGACTGATCATCAGCTACTTATTAAATAGAAATACTTATAAAGAAGAAAACAGACGCTACGGAAGGGGCTAAACTGTGCATAATTTGACCTACAATGTGATAATTTTAGAGGGCGAAAGTGCCTTGAGTCTCTTCCTGGAACGTTGAAATCTATCGATTGAAGTAAAATTGGTGAATTCGTTTTATCTTTAACAATTTTATGCAAAAAAGTTACATTAAGCATTACCCTTCTACTTAGGAGCGAGATTCAAAAAATCCTAACACACGTACCTAATAGTTTTTTTCGGTGTAAAATTTAAAATTTTCTTTAATCTAGTTATCTTTGAAAAATATGTCAGAATGAATATGAATTATTCTTATTGTGTATGTCAGTTATTATTTTTAATGACAAACATGTTGATTTGTTGTGAGTTTGATCAAAATGAGTGAAGAAAAAGAAGTACGTCTTAAAATTATTAAAAATTTAAAAAAAAAAATCCAAATTGGTCCTACAAATAGTTGGCCGAAAAATTGAAGGTCTGACGTCAAACTGTTTCCAATGTTATTAAACAGTTTTAGGAGAATTTGGTAATCTATAGGAAACCTGGTTCGGGAAGAAAACAATGACCACATGATATTGGGAAAGCCAAGAAAATTGAAAGCATATTGAAAAGATCTCCAAACACATCTGCTAGAAAAGCTGTAGGAATATCCTTTGCAATATTAACGAGGACTATAATTTAACACTTTGCTGGGTTCCAGGTCGAGGGAAACGAAATTGCAGATGAACTGGCTAAAATAGAGTCAAACCACAATACCCTTCTGGCTGACCTTTCAATAAAAAAAACCCATTGGCGTAATCAAGGGAAAAATCGAAAATAAATGTATTCAGCTTGCTAATTTTAGATGGTCAAATCTTCAAGCTTGCATTCATATTAGATCTATTTGGCCATCATATAGTATAAATCGTAATAAATTTTTAATAGCAATGGAGAAACATAATGTACGGATCTTAATCGGTGCTATTACTGAACATTGTGCCATGGGATTCCATGCATGTCGTTTAGGTTTCTCACACATTGGCGACCTTTGTAGAAGTTGTAAAGACCCTGATATGGAAGAAACAGTCTTTCATTTCTTTTGTGTATATGTACATCCAAGTGGTTCTCTTAGACTTTCTCTGCTAAAGTTCTTAGTATTGGGTATACAATGGGCCCTTTCTCGATGCCTAAGTTAATGATGACAACATGTTCATCTCCCGGATCTAACCTAAACTAACATAGCCCAGTGCTCTGACTATCTGGTGCGAAAAGTTAAAAAATTTAGACTTTAAAATTTAGACTCCAAAAGGAGGGCTCGGAAATTAAAATCGAATTTCATACATAAATATTCATGTTGTATAATGGACGACGAAACGTATGTACTGGCAGATTTTACGCCAGCAAGTCATTTGTTACAGCGGGCTCTACAAATACCGAAATATACATCAAAGAATGTTTGAAAAAAAGACTTCTTCCTTTCATAAGAGAGCACAGTGTGTCCACATATTTTTGGCCCGATTTGGCATCATGCCACTACGGCAAGAAAGCTCTGGAGTGGTACCAAAGTAATAACATAGTTTTTGTACCAAGAGAGGCCAATCCTCCAAATTGTCCTGAGCTAAGACCAGTGGATAGATATTGGGCTCTTGTGAAAAGAAACAAAGACCACAAAAAAAAGGGTGTCCTAAAATATCGAAGATTTTAAAAGGAGATGGGCAAACTGTTCCAAAATAGTGTCTGAAACAACTATCAAATCTCTAATGGAAGGCTTACCAAAAAAGGTCCGCGAGTTCGTAAATAGTGGTTAGAACTATAAAATTTATATTTTTCTATAATTTGTAAAATATTATCAGTTAAATAAAAAAAAATCAAAACTCTAAGATCAACCGTTTAAAAATTATTGAATTTTATATATCTTAAGATTTTTTCGATCTCACTACTTATTTAATGAAGGTAAACGGATTAGTTTCAAACAGCTTACATATGAAGGCATATTTTGGTCAGGATTCCAAGGCAGTACACGAAGTGCAAATGAGCCGTTTATTTTGAAAGTAGCCTAAGTTTATTTATGTTTAAATAGGGATATTGAAGGGTTTGCGTTTTAATGAATTTAAAAATATTGGTAACTCATATCATGGTCGTATAAAGTTTTTTGGTGTCTAAAAATATCAAATTCACCAACCTAATTACCAAAAAAAATCGATGTTTATATAAAATATGAATATACAAGAAAACTAAACACCACACTTAGTCTTCAAGGAATAGAATTGACCCGATTTTTCGTAATAATTACCAGTAGAGAATTCGCTTCATTATTCCCTAAACACCTGCTTCAGATTTTTCTTGATAGAAATGGTGTTTTCTCTGATTTTCCTGGCAACATTTTACTACAAATTTTCACCAGGGTTACGATCTTGGGACTGCAGGGGTAACCAAGGGTCTTAGGAGTGTGGTGTAGTAACCATTCCATGATAATTTTGGACTTTCCCTTTATATTGTTGTCCTGTTGAAAGATTCTGTTACTTTATGCATCGAATACAGCTTCAGTTAAAATCTCGGACAAAAATGTATAGCCATTATGTACACCAATGAGTATCATTATCATCAGGAGAGCACTCCATAAAAACGGCTAACATGGAAGGGAGCTAGTCAAGTGGCAATTCATATCAAAAATTTTTCAATTTTCAATTTTGAACATTTATCAGTTTTGGCAACATTTTTACAATCTTTCACCATTTTTAAAAATCCGCAATATTTTGAAATTTTGGAGCATTTTTCGACTTCCGAAACATTTTTGAACATTTTTCAATTTTACATTTATCAATTTTGGCAACATTTTTACAATTCTTTCAAACTTTTTTCGACTTCTGAAACATTTTTACAATTTTGGAACATCTTACATACAACTTCAACATCTTTCTGCAACATTTGTGTACATTTTTGACCTATGTATCATTTTTACAGATCTTGATCATTTTACGACTTCTGCAACATATGTTGACTTTTGCAACATTTTTATAATTTTGCAACAATTTTTACTTCAGCCAATTTTTTAAAATTCCTCCAAATTTTTTGGACTTTTGAAACATTTTTAAAATTTTGTATCATGTTCTGACTTCTGCAACATTTTTGAACATTATATATATCACTTTATCACTTGTGGCAATATTTTTTCAATTCTTTCAACATTTTTGGACTTCTGCAACATTTTTACAATTTTGGAACATTTTTCGACTTCTGCAACATTTTTTGACCCCTGTATCATTTACAGATCTTGATAAATTTTTGACTTCTGCAACATATGTTGACTTTTGCAACATTTTTACAATTTTGCAACAATTTTTGATTTCAGCCACATTTTTACAGTTTTGATAGTTTTTTTTGACTTTCTCAACAATTCTCGACACTTGCAAAATTTTTTCAAAATTTGTCAATTCCAGCAACATTTTCACAATTTTCGAACATCTTTCGACTTTTGCAACATTTTTCGACCATTTTAACATTTTCAGCAACACCACCAACTTTTCTCAAGTCATTCAAACTTAACCTAAAATACATCTTCTCATAAAATGTTTTCCTTCTCATTTACGAGAAGAAGCGAATGGATGTTGCTAAGTTTTACAGAAATGAGGCTCCATCTTTTTGAGAAAACATATTGGGGGTTATCGTGAATCAAGATTCCCGGGGAATTTTCGCAGACTGCCGTGCATTCTCTATTGCAGTTTAAGAAAATTCCCCGGGAATCTTGATTCACGATAACCCCCATTATTCACTGAGGAAACTTTCGCCAGGAAAGCATATTTGAAATTTTTGGTGCGCAAAATTCACCAAACATATGGCGAACGAAAAACTAAGCTTTAGCCCTTTCGGTTATTCTATGCCATATGTCGCTTTTCAAGGACTGTTTGAAGTCATAAAAACTTAGAAGTTAATTTTTTTTTAGTTTTTCTTATTTTTCTCAAATGTTTTGAGTATAAGATAAAAAAGGATTATATCGATTGTTGGACGCTGTAAACTGTATGACCAAAAAGGATGAACAACAATATCCAATGACGTATTTTGAAAAAAAAAGATCACTTCATACTCTTATTATTTTTATTAAACAAATAGTTTTAATTGATTATATTATTTATGTCGTTAAGAAGCTGAATATTGGTTTAACAAGTGTAAAGAAATTTAGATCTCTAACATGGTTCAATAATGCTGTACGATTTTTTTTATTTCGCATTATGCCATTTGGCATAGATTTCATTTGGTTGGGAAGAACTGCATTGCTTGGAACGTGTTTTTATTCATAAATTTGGTGTCTAATTCAAATAATAACAATTTTTGAAGAGTTAACTTACCCAGATGTTGGAAATAACTTCCGTTTTTGAAGCAGAGGTTCACGCCTATGTACGCGTACTTCCGGTTCCGACATACATATGCATTTCCTCGGATAGTCAAGCGACTCTGAAATCTTAAATAATGTTTTAAATTTATCTAAGGCTTGTCTGAAATTGATTTCAATTTCTCCAATCCTTATCCAGGAGAAATAATATGACTCTAATCTGGACACCAAGACACGAGGTTTATGAAGGCTATGGAAATGCAGGTCATCATCAATCAACAATTTTGTGATTGTCGTATAATATGTTCCTATTTATTAAATGGAACCTCGGTGCGGGCAGTTAATATTTATTTTTATACCCTGCACCCAGGGTAAATTCACTTTGTCCTTCCGTTTGTAGCGCTAAGAAGGAGGCGTGGCAGATATAGAAAGGTACATACTTATATTCTTGATCAGCGTCTCCTCCTGAGTCGATATAGCCATGTCCGTCTGCCTGGCTGGCTAGCTGGCTGTATGTGGAAACACATTTTTTGGGAAAACTGAGCAAGATGACACGCTTCAACAAAAATTTTTTTTTTTGGATAGGTTCTTACCCAGCACTTTCCATTGCCATTTATATGTAGAAAAAAACTGCCAAAGGATTTTTTGAAGTTCGGTCGTTAAGCGGCGCTTTAACGGTTTAAAATTCAAAAAATCAAGTACTATGGAAGAATCGTACTTTTAGGTTAAAAATTCAAATTTTTTACATGAAATCTTCATTTTTCGTTTTTGATATCTTCTGAACATAACTTTAACATATTCCGAGACATTAGAAACATATCTTGTACCGTTTTGGAAAAATTTACAGAAAACTATAAAAAATTTAAAAAAACCTCAATTTTGCATTTTTTCCCTTCCATGATCAATGCAAAATTTGGGATGGATTCTAGTAGAGCACTTTTGATTGCTATTGATGAGAAGAAAAAAAATTGTCAAAGGGTTTTTCGAAGTTCGGTCGTAAAGCGGCGCTTTAGCGATTCGAAGTTCGAAAAATTAAGTACAAAAAAAACGTATTTTTAGGTTAAAAATTGGATTTTTTTTTTACATGAAATATTTATTCCTTCCTTGTTTATGATGTCTTCTAAGCATAACTTGAACACACTCCGGTGATTATTTTCATTACAGATTTTAAAAGCATATCTAGTACCGTTATGGAGAAAATTACAGAAAACTGTGAAAAATTAAAAAATTCCCTCAACATTTTTTTCCTTCTACTATCAATGAAAAATTTGGGATGGGTTCTAGTAGAGCATTCTCGATTGCCATTGATGGGTGGAAAAAAAATTTCAAATGATTTTTCGAAGTTCGGTCGCAAAGCGGCGCTTTAGCGGTACGAATTTTATAAAGTCGGGTCATTAAGCAGCTCTATAGCCGATCAAATTTTGGGTATTTTAATGTGTTATTTTTCGTCTCCAATTTTTGGCTTTGATATCTTTTAAGCATAGCTATTTCAATGTAAGCTAGAATTGTTTTACAAATATTTTCTTGTTGTGTTATGAACTCGTATATACATCTGAAGAAACAACAACGATGTTGAGCAAATTGTTTATTTTTTTTTATTCATCTTTTTTTAATTTAACAACTTTTTTCATGTTCGTTCAGCATTTGCCAACAAAGTTCACCTAACAAGCTTTTTAGGCTTCTTCCTTTGTACCAATTTTCCAGCGATTTGGTGGAACTTTTCACCGTGTTCATCTGATTCGGTAGATAACACAGGTTTACAAAAAAAAAATTTCATGGCGTTTTGACCAGACTATGTGTTTCCTAGGGACTTTGACGTCCTGAATCCGAACCCGGGGTCCGTTTTTTTCCAGAACGTCTAAGAAAAAAGATTTCAAGGTCATATGGAGGTCAAAATGGACATGTGTCGTTTAGTGATAAATTCGCTAAAATTCTGAAACTAATTTTATATCATTGAATTCTTAGTCCTTAAAAAGAATATGTGATCAAAAAGGGTCTTTTGGACCTAGTTTCGGAGATATAGCCATCGGAAGATCCGGATATATCTTCCATAAAAACAGCTATAAGTTGGGAACCACTGAATAGATTTGGAAAATATTGGTGTCATATGAAAGGTATTGAGTTGCTGTTGTTTCTGTTGTTGTTGTAGTTGAAAAATTTGTCAAAATTTCAAAAAGATCATATCTCCAGAACTATGAATCCAAATAAAAATATGCTCAAAACATTTTTATAGGTTGTCAAAATACCTTTCATATGACACCAATATTTTTCAAATCCATCTAGGGGTTCCCAACTTATAGCGGTTTTCGTAGAAGATATATCCGGATCTTCCGATGGCTACATCTCCGAAACTAGGACCGAGATACCCTTTTTGATCACATATTATTTTTAAGGGCTGAGAATTTAATGATAAAAAACTAGTTTCAGAATTTTAGCGAATTTATCACTGAACGACACATGAACCCCATTTTGACCTCCGTATGACCTTGAAATCTTTTTTCTCAGACGTTCTGGAAAAAAAACGGACCCCGGATTTGGATTCAGGACGTCAAAGTCCCTAGGAAACACATAGTCTGGTCAAAACGCCATGACATTTTTTTTTTGTAAACCTGTGTAATTGGGCCATGAATTGTTCAATATGACAGTGTAGAAAGTGAATTTTTAAGCTCATTCGTACATTTGTTATATTAAACGAATTAAGCATATCTTCTATTAGTTTACGGAAGTGTTCACTTCTATTAACATCTGGATTGAAATTAAGGAATATTTAATTGTATTTTTTTAAGCATATTAAGGTCATATTTGTACCTAAACATTCACGTAGTACCATTTTTACAGTATCCCAACCAATTTTTTCATTATATCCTAGAGAGTTGTGAAATTCTCTGTCATTCATCAGATTTCTTATTTGAGGCCCTGTTAAGATACCTGTTTGTAAATATATTAACTTTTTAGTTCGAATCAAGCAATGAAATTATTATGCTTTTACCCTCTTTCAGTTTTCATTGAGAAATGCGTGGAAAAATTTCAGATATTTTTATCTGCCACCAGCTTCCTAACTATCGTACATAACCGAAAAAATATACTTACCATGTATTTGAAACACAAAAAAAAAACACTCGAACTTCTAGTAATTTTTTATATAAAATCTTTAAATACCGCACTTCGATACAAGTTTTACTGAAAACGTGATTTGACATTAAATTAAAATGACATAACGATACTTTGATGTACGAGTAGCAATACACTATTCTAATATTATTGTATGAAATGCGAAATTCGAACTTTAAAAAATTATTTTTACATAAAAATGTGTCATTATAAGATCCAAACTTCGAACTTCGAAAATGCTCTGCTAGAACCCATCCCAAATTTTTTATTGATAGCAGGAGGAAAAAAATGCAAAGTTGAGGGAATTTTTTAATTTTTCAGAGTTTTCTGAAATTTTCTCCAAAACGGTACAAGATATGCTTTTAAAATCTGTAATGGAGTGTGTTCAAGTTATGTTTAGAAGACATCATAAACAAGGAATGAAGATTTCATGTAAAAAAATTTAATTTTTAACCTAAAAATACGTTCTTTTTGTACTTAATTTTTCGAACTTCGAATGGCTAAAGCGCCGCTTTACGACCGAACTTCGAAAAACCCTTTGACAGTTTTTTTTTTTTCTCATCAACAGCAATCGAAAATGCTCTACTAGAATCTATCCCAAATTTTGCATTGATCGTGGGAGGGAAATAATGCAAAATTGAGGTTTTTTTTTTAATTTTTCATAGTTTTCTGTAAATTTTTCCGAAACGGTACAAGATATGTTTCTAATGTCTTCGAAGAAAATAATCACTGGAGTATGTTTAAGTTATGTTTAGAAGACATCATAAACGAAAAATTAAGATTTCATGTAAAAAATTTGAATTTTTATCCTAAAAGTACGATTTTTCCATAGTACTTGATTTTTCGAACTTTGAAACGTTATAACGACCGAACTTCGAAAAATCCTTTGGTAGTTTTTTTCTACTCTCCAATGGTAATCGAAAGTGCTAGGTTAGAACCCATCCCAAATTTTGTGTTGAAGCGTGTGATTCAATGAAATTTAATACATTACATCGTCAAAGTTAGCTCGTGGAATTGAAAATGAGCGAAATCGGTTAACGGACACGCCTACCACACATACAAAAAATGTATTCAAAATGCAACTTTAGGAGCATATTTCACGACAATGCAACTAAAATACACGTAAATACTACGAATTGTAAGCGCAAGCTCTGAGCAAAAACTGGACGAATTTAGAGAAGAGGGCGTGGCACCTCCCATATAAGCAAAATTTTCAAAATAATGCAGTGTAGGGTATTTAATGTTTGGCCAGGCCAAAGGTTACACCCTTACTAGTTAATATTTAGGTAGAGTTTAAGTTTTAAAGTGTTTTATCAAAAGTCGCTGGCATGAATTTAAACTAGTGTCCGACCGAAGGTCACTTTTTGGCCGATGCCGTAGCCGATTAATCGGTTTTTTTATAACCTTCGGCCGTAGCCGAAGCCGAAGGTTCATTTATTTTATATTTTTATACCCTACTCTTAGGGTATATTCAATTTGTAGCATTTTAGTCATTATCAGGCCAAATATAACGCACTTAGCGCCGATTTTGCATTGTTCAGATAAGCCTTGACGGGAATAGATCTTGAGAAGTGGTCAATTTGTGAGATATGAGGTGCAAAAGGTTTTTGCAAAATGTTTTCCCTTATTTGATCCACGATTTTTTAGCTCAGAAAATTTGCATAAGTTGTTTTCGTACAAATTATATTCTATTTAAAGGTATTTTCTTGACCTTTAGCACTCGATTTCTCAGGAAGGCACAACTTCTCAAGGTATGACTAGAACAAAAGATCAAACCTACTATCGGAAGACCAAAAAACTGATTTACTCGACCTTTTGTATCCGATATCTCACGAAGGCACCACCTCTCTTAAATAAAGCGGTCTTTTATCATCCGACTTTGTTCTGCAAGGGCTCGAAATGTTTGTAGTGAAATATTTAACTGACAAAAAATAATTAATAAAGATCTCTTTAATTTTTCGGTCCGGAAAAATTCTTTGTATGTTATTGAGAGATACCCTTATTTTAATGGCTTATTACTCGGAAAGTAGGAATAGAATTAAAAATGTAGAGCGTTAAGAGTGATCTTGCCTATCCAAATGCAATAACAAAATTAAATTTTGCCATTTACTGTTTTTGTCTCAAGACAATGATTTTTGCACTTTTGAGCAAGGATAACTCATTGATTGAAATTGAAAAAAAAAAAACAAAGTTCAGATTCGTAATTAGAAAGTCCCAATCCACTATAAACGGCCATCATTTTGTTTAAAAGTTTTTTTTTTAATCAACAAGTTGCTTTATGCTTGTAGTTACAAACATTCGGCTTCGGCCAAACATTCGGCTTATTTTTGGCCGAAGGCCGAATGTGAGGCCGAAGGCGTTTTTTTGGCCGAAGGTGGCCGAAGCCGATTAATCGGTCGGACTCTAATTTAAACCTTAATATTGTGCATTATTTTTGAAAGCTTAAGATTTAGCATAAAATTATTTCCCTTTATTTTTAGTGAACATATCGGCTCAACGTTAAGTGCACCACAAGCAATGGAAATTGATTTAAAGGCAGTACTAAACTCTACCGCTGCTCTAAAAGATGCTGACAGTATCTTTGATAGGGAGAGAAAAATCTCAGATATGATAAGTCAATTGGTGCTAATACGTGAACGGCTGTTTACTCAGGTGAGTGGAGAATTATATAGATTATGTATGCTTAGCTTTTTATTTTTATCTAGTGTATAAAAGAAAAGTAAGTGCTATGACTTTAATACGTTTGTATTTTTAAATACAATGCATACAGGAAATACTTATTATATTTGCCCTTTCGTTTTTAATGCATGGGAGGCGTGACAGGCATAACATTTCACGAATAAAACAGGTTGTTCTTGAAAAGTACTTTTTTCTGACCTCAAATCAAAAAATTTATATGACAAAAAACGAGGACTTAAAAAATTATAAAAAGATATGTGAAAACGATCGAGATTTTTTATATGGCACCCGATTTGGCTAAAAACTGGCATAAGCAATAGTAGCATAGTGAGAAAAATTACTACCAAATATATTTTCAAAATTTAAAAAAATGGCGGAGACATAGGACTTTGAAATTTTTAGGTTAGTTTTTTTTGAAAAGCTATAACTTTAGTTGCATTTACCCAATTCCCGATTTTATGGTGTCAAATGATTTGTCTTGAAACAGACTTTAAAATTAAAACTAGCAAAAATTTTTTTTTATTGTTTTTATATTGTTTACACTGAAAAAAAAATTTTAAATTGAGTTACATACTTATACTTTTCTTGCAAAACGCCTTCGGATGCAAGCTTTTTTCGCGAGTTTCATTTTTACCTATGCATTTTTCCTTGTTTTTGTAATGTTGGTGTTTTTACTCAAAAACATAGAACAGTAAACTCACACCACAAAACCACTTGACACACGATTTGTTGGTAGCTAGTTAATGTAAATCATTATCTGTTCAAAACAACAAAAAAATTAAAAATTTCACATAGCCCGGTGATAAACATACGATCGCGCTTGCTACTTCGGTTGAAACTCGCCAAAAAAGCTTGCATCCGAAGGCGCTTTGCAAGAAAAGTATAATATCAACGACTTACAAACAGCGGGGCGATGCATAACAGGGGAAAAAACAAAAAATTAGAACTTTGCATATGCTGCATTGAATTTTTTTGCTGTGATTCTCGTCTAATCTATGCAAAAAATGAATAAAGCATGCTTGGTCGAGTTCTTGGTTTGTAGGTGAATTCGACTGAAGATCCCATATGGTTACGTATCGAAAACCAACCTACCAACAATTTTTTTGTTTTTTTTTTACCTATGCATTTTGCATTGTTTTTGTAATGTTGTTTTTACTCAAAAACATAGAACAGTTAGCTCACACCACAAAACCAATTGACACGTGATATGTTGGTAGCTAGTTAATGTTAACTGTTAATGTTAACTGTTAATGTTATAACTGTTATAACTGTCATACCAGACTTTACAGCATAATATTACCTTATTTTATTACATAACTTCAAAAATAGGAAAAAAAAAATGGTGTCCTTTAAACATTTATGTAAGGATATCTCAAAGTCCAGACGTAATAGAGCAATTTTAAGACCGGGTTCGGATTAAGCATCAAAAATCACATCTGGAATGACTATTGCTGTTTCCAGTTTTTGTTTGTGTTTTTCCCAAATACGAAAAAACCGATTTTTTTAAAAATAAATGGTGCGGAAACGATACCTTTTATATGTATGTATGTGTGTATGTATACATATATACATATATATATATTACACATATATACACATACAAGTATATATGTGTACGTATATACATATATATGTGTACATAATATGTATATAAACACCGAGACATACTCAAAAATCGTTAAAAAAACTAAAATGTCAAAAAAAAAAAAAAACGGCTAGACGTTCGATTTCGCGGTTTGCGGATTTAGATACTAGAAGGGTCCCCCAATATTATCCCTGAAAAAAATCGCGGGTGGTATTTCAAAAAGTTAAAATTTTGTAAAAACCACCGTGCGGGAGGAATTCCTAAAAAAGCGAATCTTTTTTTCTTTTTTTATGGATCCGTTTCGAATACATAACGTACATCAAAAACGAATTCAAAACGGATTCGCTTTTAATAATGTTAATGCTGCTTATAAAAAAAAAGGAAAATGATGAAGCGCTTATTTTAAATTAAAAAAAAAAAAAACAAAAAAAAAAAACAAAAAAAAAATACTAACCTGGCCGGAGTCGAACCAGGATCCCGGGGTATTACTTTTCAAATACTATACGTTGGACAACTAGGCTATTGACCGATATGATGTAGACTTATCTGATGCAGACTTATCTGATGTTGAGATTTAAAGTTTGTATATTAAAGAAATTTCTGTTTTTTTTTATAAGTATTGTGTTCTTTCTCTTCCCTTCTTTTGATAAAAAAATATTACATACTCAAATTTGGAATCAAAAACGTTTCTTCAAATAAAGTTTGAAAAGTTTTCAAAAAATCATACACAATAAAATAAAAAGATAAAAAAAAACAAATCAAAAATGTTTTTTTCATCATCATTAACATTAATTAAAGCAAATCCGTTTTGAGTTCGTATTTGAAGTATTTACAGATTCGAAACGGATTTACCCAGGTTCGAATCCTGCCACAGGTGGATTTTGATCCTTTATTTTTCTTCTTTTTTTTGCTATTTATTTTATTTTAATTGTTAATAAGCGCATCCAAACGGTTTTTTCTGTAAATATGCAGCATTAACATTTTTAAAAGCGAATCCGTTTTGAATTCGTTTTTACATACATTTCGGATTCGAAACGAGTCCGTACTGAGGAATTACCCGAGCTCGAGTCCTACCATAGGCGGATCGATAATTTTTTTCTGTTTATTTATTTTTTTTTATCGCTAAAAAGTCAATTTTTTCGAACCAATTTGAACATTTGTTGCCATATGGCTACATTCTAAAAGTCGTACTGAGAAAAAAAATTTTTCAGAACTTTTGATCGATTGGGCATTATATGACCATAAGTAACAATGAAACAAAAAAAATGGATTTTTATGATGAGAAACAAAAAAGATAGACCGAAAAGTTAAGGGTTATTTAACCTACTTTCTGATAACTTGAAACTGTGGTCCGCGTTGATGTTGGGGTACTCCTAGACGCCTTCCATAGCTGTTTTTACGTATTCACTGAAGCCGCGTTTAAAAAAATTTTCGTGAGATATTTTTTGGGAGTTGAAAAAAGGAGTATCCCACGAAAAAAAAAAGGATAGATGGCATGCTCATTCATAAGTGGTGATGATGATATCTCTATCAAAGGTACCTTAATTTTATAGTCAATAAAAATGAAACTACCTACTTATTATCCTCTAGTTAAAAGGGCTCTTTTAAATTGGACTGTTGTACTCTAAGGACAAGTTCACTTGTCCTCATTGTCTGTCAGTTCTTTCAAACAAAACAATCTCGTAAAGTGTTTTTATTTTTTCTTACTAACTTTTTTGGCATCTTTTGTATTTGTTAAGCAAAATACGTGACAATCTGACGTTGCTTTTATATGCAAATTTTTTTGGCAGAATATATCGTTAGTTGCATACCAAATAAAACAGAAACAACAACTATCACAAGAACAACCATAACATTCTCGCAAGGGTGCGATGCAAATTTCCTAAATACTTGTGCTACAACAATAAAAATTGGCTTAAATCAGGCCTACTTTACTTAATACAGGCGAGAATTTGTATTCTTTGCGCATGATTATTAAGTTCTAGACTGTTCTTGTCTTTAGTGACTCTTAGTGAAGTTTTCCATGTAATATTATAAAATTTTTATTTTGAAAACTTTAAATCAAAGCTCAATTTCTAAGCTTTAAAATTGTATATCATTCGTAATAGGATTCAGTTGTTAGTTGAAAGTTTTCATCTGTTGAACGCACGTGGCCGCCAGAAAGTTTTTTTTTTTTACTGAAAAGCAAGGCATCTCCGAAAAAATTGTACCTAGTCGTGCCATAAGTTCTGTTACAAACTAAGTATGCTGTAAAAATTAAAGAAACGAGTTTTTAAATAATTTTGCAATTTTTATTTTTTAATTTAAAGATAATCTTTCAAAAAATGAAAAAACATTATTCAAAATGATAACCTTTTGCTTTGATACAGGCTCTTAAACGGTCTGGCTATTGAGTATAGCGGCAGAATGAAAAATGTTTACAATGGATGACGTTTTACATGAACAAAATGACAAACTCTATGCTAGAAAATCCCAGGAAGCAAAAAATACATTACCTAGAGAGGTCATTATCCTGCATGCGTCATGGTTTGGTGGGCAGTAGATAGTTCGAAAGTTCGAATGACCGCCCCCAGTTTGAAAGCTAATTTTGAAAGATTTTTAAGGAAAAAACATGTTTTTTCCGGCAGTTTTGTTTTTTATATATCTCCGCCATCTGATGTCCGATCAACAAGTATAGTATATCGTTGTATAGCCTCAACATGGGCTATATTTTATAGATAGAAGTCATTTATCTCAAATGTTTTTTTCGACTAGCTGTACTCATTATTTCAGTTTCAACCACCTTAAGTGACAAGGGCATATCATAAAGTCCGTACAGAATTATAAAATTCATCTCTGAAAAGTTTCCTCAGATTGTTGAAATTCAAGAAATTATCGCGAATCTAAAAGCTCAGTACAAAATATGAAAAACAGGATGTTTCAAAAACGAATATCGCCCCCTAAGACTATGCAATATTTTTTATATTTATTTGCATGCAGTTTGAAATGTAAAATGCTAACAAAAAAATATCGCATAGTCTTAGGGGCGATGGAAAAGTAAATCCAAAAACCGGGATAGTTGTGGCAAGAGATCAAAGTCATCGCAAGGGATCACACAAATGGAGACGTTTCATATTGGCCCTGTGCTTCTCCTAGGAGTTAAAGGAGAATACATACTTCTTTATTTTTTAATTAAAAAATATATAGGTTTTAATATGGGGTGTCATGGACATTCCGCGAGTAACGGTGCCCATAAACTAGTGCGCGAGTGATCGCGGGTTAAGAACTTTTCTTATCATACGATGGCCTATTTATTAACTTTGGCTTAATGCACTTCTATTGAACTAGTCTGGGCTAGGAAAACAGGTTCTTCCTTAAAAACTACTTTTGACTGCATAAGATACATATATGATAGATATGCTTTTATTGTATTCGCTAGGATATGCCATTGAGTTGGCACACCCTAATGCCACAACATACATACATATGTATGAACAAAAGCATATACATACATATTGTTCTATTATATATGTACAATGAATGAACTAAATAACGACACATAAAGAAGTTCGTACATCCTTTGTGGCGTCGGTGGAAATGCAGATTTATTTTGTTTTGTTTTGAATTATTTGTGAGGATCTTTGCATACATATGTATGTATACGGATATGCAATACACATTTATGAATGTACATTAGACTGTGTAAAAAAATTTATGTTTCCTTTCTGCTTTGAAATATTTTTAATACTTGAATGGATAAAATATAATAATTCTGGTGTAAGGAGGATTTAAAATTTTTTTTTTCTTGATTTTTAATATGATCTTAAACTTTAAATAGTAAGGGTGTTACTTTTGGCCCGGCCAAAAAATAAATACCCTACACTGCAGTATTTTGGAAATTTTGGTTATAATGGGTGGTGCAGCGCCCTCTTGCCCGAGTTCACCCAGTTTTTGCTCAGAGCTTGCATTAATAGTTTTTAGTGTCTGAGTCAAATTTGGTTCGATTATCTCAAAAAACACTTTCAGTATTGCGTTTTGAAGCTTTTGCTTATATGGGAGGTGCGACGCCCTCTTGTCCGAATTTGCATAGTTTTTTCTCA
>OX638373.1:10186489-10612170 GCA_951812925.1 Calliopum simillimum | reverse complement strand
GCCACGCCCACTTTTTAGCCTTTGAAAATTTTGATCCAATATTACTCGAAAACGACTCCAACAATTTTAATGAAAATTTAGGAGAAGTTACCCCTGCAAACAAGTATTAATATGTTATATGCCGTTATATTGGGAAAACTCGGTGAAGGGCGTGGCACCGCCCACAAAAATATAAAACGGTATAAAAAGAAAACTAATGAAGCAAACATTCTGAAATTAACTGTGAGGAGCCTAATTGCAATAGGGCATCTCTGATTTGAAAGTGGGCGAAATGTCGCCATTGCGCGTGGAACCTCCCATACAAGCAAAATACGTTAAATGCTATTTCTCGCAAATGTTACAAGATATTTTTATGAAATTTGGTATGTAGGTACTACATATCAATGCCTTGTAATAACCGAAAAGTGGGCGGGATCGAAGAAGTGCCACGCCCCTTTTTTAACCATTGAAAATTTTGATTCAATATTACTCGAAAACGACTTCAACAATTTTAATGAAAATTTCAAAGATTTTACCCCTGAAAAGAAGTATCAATATGTGATGTGCTGTTATATTAGGAAAACTCGTTGGAGGGCGTGGCACCGCACACAAAAATATAATACGCTATAAAAAGAAAACTACTAAAGCAATCTTTCTGAATTTAACTATAGGGAATCTACTTTTTATTAGGCACCTACGACCTGAAAGTGGGCAAAATATCACCGGTGCGCGTGGAACCTCCCATACAAGTAAAACAAATTAAATGCTATTTCTCGCAAATGGTACAACATATTTTGATGAAATTTGGTATGCGGACCTGGATTACAAGTATCTAAAGCATAACGAAAAGTGGGCTTTGTTCAATAATGGTAAGGCCCACTTTTTACCAAAATAAAAATTTTAGTTAATAACTCATGCACAAAAAAAAATTTAATGAACTTTCCGAGGCATGATGGTAAGATATTTCAGCCCCCATACAAGAGGCGAAATATTTTGGGTGCGTGGCATATCCCATTTATTTATTTTAGGTCATTCTAATTCTCTTAAAAAATTTGGAGTTCTTGATATTTTTCTATACCATTCGATATTTTCCGAGTTTTTTCTTATTATTTTTCTCATCGGTTAATTTATCATTTTGAAAGCTTTGGAGGTGAAAAGGTACGAATTTCATTGAAAAAAATAGCTATGAATAAAAACATCGACTAAAATGATAAGATAAGATTGTTGACCGAGCAGGGATCGGTCTCCAGGTACTAATTTATATAGGAAAAAGATCTTCGTGTAGGAGGTTGAACCTCCAAAACTCTCTACGTGTGCACAATCCTAGCTTACAGTAAAGACACTTAAAATTATTTTAATAACAAAATGTAATTATCATTTAAACTGTCTCGAGCTCAAAGAGTATTTGAGGTCACACGAAGACATTTTGAAAATAATTTCGTTTGCCAAAAAACTTCAGCTTGCGGATATATAAATTTTATATAAAATTTAATATCAAAGTGCCAGTTAAGGTTAAAGCCAATTTAAATGTAATACAAGTAAAAGAAATAAATCTTCTCTTCTTATACGAGCTAAAATTGTATGTTTTTTTGTTTGTTTTTTTGTACTCAATATTTTTTTCTCGAAAACGGCTACAGGGATTTCAATGAAACTTGGAATAGTGTTAGATATTAGCATACAATGAAGAATGAGCTAGGTTTGAACTTTGTAAATGGTCACCAGGGGGCGTGGCATTGCTCTTAATTTTAAATTTGATTTAGTCATAACTGGCAAACCATACAAGGTATTTGAATGAAATTTTGTGAGCGGGTACGCCTCACGCTCAAGCCTGAAGAGGGCTGAAACCCCATTATTACATCTAATTAATAACATCTACGCGACTCATCGTCCGGGATGATGTGGTATCACTACGGATGTTTTTGGTCTATGTGTGCCTAATTTGCCGCCACTTAAACCTAACCTAACCTACGCCTTGATAATACCTTGTAACGGGATCGGATAAGTGCCATGCCCACTTTTTAGCCCTTGAAAACTTTAACTCAATATTACTCGAAAACTACTCCAACAGTTTTAATGAATATTTAGAAGATGTTACCTCTGCAAACAAAATTTAATATGTGATATGTCCTTATATAAGAAAAGTTCGTTGAAGGGCGTGACACCGCCCACAAAAATATAACACGCTTTAAAAAGAAAACTACTAAAGCAATTTTTCTGAACTTAACTGTCTACTTGCTATTGGGCACCTACGACCTTAAAGTAAACGACATATCGCCGTTGCGCGTGGAACCTCCCATACAAGCAAAATACATAAAGTGCTATTTCTCAAAAATGTTACAAGATATTTTAATGGTATGTAGATACTGCTTATCAATGCCTTGTAATAACCGAAAAGTGGGCGGTATCGAAGAAGTACCACGCCCCCTTTTTAACCATTGAAAATTTTGATTCAATATTACTCCAAAATCACTCCAACAACTTTAATGAAAATTTATGAGATGTTACCACTGCAAACAAGGATTAATATGCGATATGTCCTTATATTGGGAAAGTTCGTTGAAGGGCGTGGCACCGCCCACAAAAATATAATACGCTATAAAAAGAAACTACTAAAGCAATCTTCCTGAATTTAACAGTAGGGAGCCTACTTGCTATTAGGCACCTACGACCTGAAAGTGGGCAAAATATCGCCGGTGCGCGTGAAACCTCCCATACAAGTAAAACACATTAAATGCTATTTTTTGCAAATGGTACAACATATATTGATGAAATTTGCTGTGCGGTTTTGGATCATGAGTATCTAAAGCATAACGAAAAATGGGCTTTGTTCAATAATTGCCAAGCCCACTTTTTATCAAAATAAAAATGTTGGTTAATAACTCAGGCACAAAAAAAAAAAAAATGGAATGAACTTTTTAAATCTTATATGCAGTCTTATGCACTTTTTGACGCTGAATCCGTCTTCATTAGCAGAACTGTCGTTATACCTGCAGGATTTTGGAATATCCTTGCGTGAAGTTGAAGAAAACGCTGTGTTCAGTCTAACAGCGTAGCTACAAGAAAAGTTAAAATTCTTTTTTATTAATAGCATCGAATAGCCACACTCTTCCTTATCAAAATATCTTCTCGAATTTTTCCAATAGGTCCCTTATTTTCCGAGTTATGATCCTTTGAAGATAAGATATTTCAGCCCCCATACAAAAGACGAAATATTTTTTAGCCCACTTTAGCCCTAAACTTTGAAACCTTAAAAAATAAAGAAGTGACATCTTCGCGAAAAAAAAAATAATTATGAACTTTTTTATGAAAAAATTTATGCCATTTCCAACGGTATTAGCCCGATTCGCTTAAGTTTTAAATTCACGAGATATACACAAAACTGTTTTGAAAAGTCATATTAAACACAAAGAAATAAAATGCGTTACTAGTAAATATGTATTAATATGCACCAGAATTATTATATTCTATTCTTCCAACTATTAAACCTGTTTGGAAGCAAAAAAGAAACAAAATTATGAAGCAGTCTAATATAGGTACATAAATACATACAGTAGATACTAGAAAATCTGAGTATTCAATTGCAGACAAAGCACACGAAGAATAAGATTCACGTACCAGAGCTGTTAAATATGTCATATTTATGAAGGGTGTTCCATAATTCACGCATGATATGAATTTACCGTCATTTTTGCAGTAAAGTGTTGCCAACCAAAACGATAAAACGGTTTGATAGCTAACGGTATAGGGCTAGCATTTCATACCATAGTTTGTAAGAAATTTGCGCACTCTAGCAGCCAATTTTTCATTCAAATTTTCATTCAATTCAAATCAAACGTGAATTATGAGACACATTTTATAGGACCAAAATTATAATCTTAAATTTTCTACTTCGCATGGTCGTAGCGTACAGATGTTGATATGATTCAAGAACAGACCGTAGTGTTCTGCGTTACATTGTTTGGCTGAAAATGACGCAGTCCCCGCAGATACAATTGATTAGATTTCAAGTTTGTGCTTTCTTAGATTTCTCAAAAAAAGCAGGAGCACTAGATAGTATCACAAAAAAAAAGTTCGAATGAAAGCTAATATTGAAAGAATTTTAAGGAAAAAACATTTTTTTTCGGCCTCTAAATTCAATGCGGTTATTTTTTACATCCGCCATTTGACGTCCGATCAACAAGTATAGTATATACGTACCGTCATAAATGTCTCAACATGGATTACATTTCATTCATAGAAGTCATTTACCTCAGATTTTTTTTTAGACTAGTTGTACTCATTATCTCAGTTTTTACCACCTTTAGGTGCCAAGGACACCTTATAGGATTGAAGCCCACAAAAAATCATAAAATTCATCCCTGCGAAGTTTCCTCAAATTGTTGAAATTGAAGAAGTTATCGCGAATCTAAAAGCTCAGTACAAAATATGAAAAACAGTATGTTTCAAAAACGAATGTTGCCCCCTAAGACTATGCAATTTTTTTTTTTTTATTTATTTGCATGCTGTTTGAAATGTTAAAAAAACAAAACGGCATCGAATTTAGAGGCCAAAAAAAAAAAAAATGTTTTTTTCCTTAAAATTCTTTCAATATTAGCTTTCAAACTGGGGGGGTCATTCGAACTTTTTTTTTTGTATGGGGGTCGATACTATCTAAGGAGCTTGTCAATCAATCAGAAGTTCAAGTAAAGCTTGGAGTGGTATACCCCACTATGGCAGATCGTTAAAAGGATAACAAGAAAATTGTTGTCGAAAAATTGTATGTAAAAGCTTTGCATATTTGGCACCTCTGGGTGTTGCATATCTAAGCTACTGTTCGAGAACATATTATATTCGTGTCTATGGGAGTGAAAAATACCGAATGTAAGAAAGCAACAAAACACCATACAACAAAGCAATAGCAACCAACCAAACGATTGAATGACTAAATGAATAAATGACGAACCCACCCTAGGACAGACGGACAACCCTTAGTTATCTACGAAAAAGAGGAGCCTGATCTCCTCTATTATATTGGAGTACAATACGCTTTTGGTCTTGTTGCATCCATACTTTCTTCTCGTTGGTTTTTATCTCTTCTTGCTTTTGTAATGTTTTGCTAGCATTATTTAATTTTTAAAATTTTTTTTTTTTTTACATTTGTTTAACTGTTTTTCTTGATTGCTTTTCTGCTGCTGCTACTGCTTTTGTGTATTTATTCTTTTGGTATCCTTTGTAAATCCTTTTGTAACCATATTGGTTTAGAAGCAGTAGTGCTATTCCATTTTGTTGTTGTTTAACAAAAACAGTACTGTTGTGCTCCAAGTGGAACAACAAAACTGGAATGAGTGTTATCTTTGACCTCGCTAAAAATTAAATGCCCTAGTGTTGCAGTGGCGCACAGTGAGAGCTCTTGCCCTTAAATACACAAAAAATTAAAGATCTATGAATTTTCAAAACTTTTACGACAATCGTCAGATATTATTTAGGGACCGAAAAAAAAAACTATTTATAAAATTTTCAAATTTTCTTTAGGTTTAGTAACAGAGGGGTCTAAGTTGAACTTTGAACACCAAAAACGCTCTAGTTAATTTGTTTGAAACCAAATGCGCCAATGTAGCATATTGCCGGAAATCTTTTACTTCATAAAAAATGGTTCTTTTTTTCTATCAATTTTATGTGAACTATCTATAGAGTAAGTTAGGGTAATGTGGACTATGTGGGTAATGTGGTGCACCCTTTTATTTCCCATATACATATAACAATTCTAGTTATTTGTGCATATTAAAGCTCGAAAAACATATTTTTTACGCTCTTCGGCTTTTCTGTTATGCTCCTTACACGTGCGCAATTTCTTAATATAAGCTGTGAGGTCAAATTGACTTTCTTTAGTACACACTGAATAGCTAAATAATTTCCTCAGAACTCTGTTTTCTAAAATTCAAATAACTCTAATGCATTTGTGGAGCTATTATTCAACGAAAAAATGCATAAGTACATCTGATTTTACATTGCTATTATATATTTAATGATTATTTCAAAAAAGTGATGTTTTCGGGTAATGTGACCTACCCCATATTATTTAACACTGGTTACTATTACACCTAAAAAAGTTAATTACTTGTGTGGGATACCCGGGTTTGAGTAATATGGTGAACTATTTTACGTATGATTTGGTATTCCTTATGACTTATTCATTTGTTAGTGTGAATTTGGTTTATCTTACTAAAAAATTTTCTTCAATAAGCCTTAACAGCTATTGTATAGCAATTATAATCTAAAATAATACAACTCAACTTTAAGTCAACAAAAGTTGCGAATAACGGTATTACTTTAGGAAATGGACAGGGTGATCCACATTACCCAACACTTTTCTTTTTAAGCTATTTTTAGGTACTGTCAATTTATCTGGCCTCACGCTTGAAGAAGTTAATATTTTAGTTTATAAATTATATAATAGTAAAAACAATAGAATAACTAATACTAATTAATTGACCAAACTAACCTACTACCATTACTTTGGTAGAAATTGGCGAAAAAGAAAAAAGGTAACCACATTACCCGAGCTTACTCTAGTTCTTCTGACCAGTCGATAGGTTTGATGAAAATGTGGAGAAAATCTGTGAATAGGGTTTCATTTGTACTAGCTTAGTGGTCTGAATAACGCAAACCCCGAAATCGTAGCTGATCATCTTCGCGAAATATCGCAAAAATACATATCCCATATAAAATAAGAAAAAATTAAGAAAAAAAAAAACAGAACAAACATATATAAAAATAGTTATATTTAATGTATTTTGCTATGTTGAATCTGAATCCAGCATTAGAATTGCTGTGTCTGTGCTGTGCTGTGTTTTTGAGATATTTTAGCCTAAACAAGGAAAAAATACCGTTTTTGCTATATTTTGAAGCTATATAACTAGAATAAAGAACATTCATACGTAGTATGTATACCGATTTTTCAAAAGTGGAATAACTACAAACTTTAAGTATTTTTTTCTGATCAAATAATTGGTATGACCAAGGGTTGGGTTACCGTTTAGGAAATATTCTTAAAAAACTACAAAAAGTCGAAAAATTCGGCTTTAGCAAATATTTCCGAAACAGTTACTTTTTCGTAAATATAAATCAATATTATTTGTAGAACCTGTAATTCTCTACAAAAAAGATTCTAGTACTTTTTATTATCTGACTCACCATTTTCATCAAAAAGCATCCTTAGTGAAAAGAACTTGAAACCACGTGGATTACAGAACAGGCCTGTAAGATAGCTCATACAATTATGGTGAACCAAGAATTTTTTTTTTGTAAATGAATTAAAAAAATTAATATTTTCCCGACATGTAACTCCTCAGGTGTAGTTTTTGACAGGGTATAATATTTGTGTTTCTTTACATTTTACACCGTTTTACCATATTTTTATCGATTTGAAGTGCAGCAGCTGAGGGGCATTTTTCCCTTTTTAGTCCCTCTTGGGACTTACCTTTTATTACTCGAACATATCAAAGTGAAGCATTGTACGTGTACCAAATTTTATAAATTACTTCAAATAGTTTCAGAAATATAACGTTTTTTTTTTTAAGGGCGTGACACCTCCCATTTTCCCAATAAATATTTTTCCCGGTGTCCTTTCATCTATCTGCGTCAAGTAGTTTCAGAGATATAATGATTTAGCATTTGTTCAAGGCGTCTCACCGCACATTTCTCCAGTTAGGGTGCGATCAGACTGGTCGCTATTAGCAAAGTTGCGCTCAAGGCAACACTATAGCTTGAAAACAGTGTAGAACGATTTGTATGAAAAAAATGGCAACACGATCATAGTAAAAGCGCGACGACACTTAGCCTGATGATTTTAACATATTTACCATGCGTACGATACATAAATAAATAAACATATAAAAGAATATCTGCCACCTTACTCACTTTACCCAAATTCCACTGCGTTAACGCCTCAATTTCGTCCTCTGTGCATTGAGAAAATTCAAAAGAGTAGATTAGAATGCAGCACGAAGAAGTAAATAAAGAGAAAAATCGTTGTAAATAAAAATATAAGTACACTGAGCCGAAAAACGCGTAGTAAAATTGAAGATATTTGCTTCAAATAAAATCTCAAATTGAAAAGTAGTCTGGCAACTCTGTTACCTAAAAGTTCAAAAAAAGTGACAAGTGCGTATGAACTTTATAAATTTTTAATTCTTTCAAGCAGCACAAAGTTCTTAAATTCGGCAAGTATATCATCTGAAAGTGTATTAAATTTTGCATCTGAAAAACATCATGTTCAGCAAAGTTTCAAACAGATTTTCCTTTAATTGGGCTGAATTGGATTGCTTTTGCTGTAGATGTTGTTTTTGGCGCATTATTGTGTGAGTAAAACACCAACAAACAAAACCTGAGCATCTGTCAACTTTGTTGCTGTTTTTTCTCATTACCAAAGATTTCTCTTTTCGTACTGTACCTAGTTGAATAAATTATTGAGGCCTATAATAAGTATATTACAAAAAAAATTTTTTTCAACTCATAAGTACATTTTATTACAAAAGTTGAGTATAAATAATGCTTATAAATTTACAAGAGCTTGAATGCCTATGAGTGTTCACAGCTCGCCCCCACCGGTTCACAAAACAAACCAAACCGGTTTTACAAGCACAGTAAGTACTGGGACTCCAGCACGCTCTTCCGCGCAAATTCAAAAAATGCTTTAAAGCAAAATAACACTAGCACATCTGCAATAAAAAATTTTTCACTCACAGCGAGTGCGCTGTCTAATTTAAATAATTTAACATCTACGCAAAGTTTCTCACCTTCTGCGCAAACGCAAACAAATTCCGAAAATTCATGGAGCAAACAATGCTCATCGCCTAATCTCAATATGCCGCTGTCTTCTGATAGCAACATTATTAAAGAGAGTTTGCAAAATGTTACCAATGCTGCAAATGTAAACAATTCTACAACAATGCAAACAAATGCTAATAATGGTGCTATTCCAAAAACTACAACCACAGAAGTAAACAAAAAAGTTCAAACTGGCATTGATCGATACATGACCATGAATTCAAAAAGAAAGCTTAGCCCACAAAAACATGGCTCAGGCAATTCCAAAAAAAATAAAACCAACAAAACAGAAGCATTAACAAATGTTTTGTCTGGCAATCGATTTGCTGCATTAGGTGAGCTTAGCGATACAAGCGACAAAAATCCTACTCCACCACCTAAAAACTTAAAACCACCCCCAATTTACTTGCGTGAACGCAGTTCGAATGATCTAGTGTTATTATTAACTAATCTTATAGGGAATGATAACTTTTTTATAGTCCCCTTAACACGAGGGAATCTTCATGAAACGAAGATTCAAGTAAAAACTGAGGATAATTTTCGTACTGTCGCTAAAAACTTTAATGACAACAAAAACTCCTACTACACTTACCAGCTGAAAAGCAGCAAAGGTATTTCTGTTGTCATTAAGGGCATCGAATCGTCAGTTGACCCGAAAGAAATTAAAGAAGCGTTGGAACAAAAAAATTTCTTTCCTAAATCTGTGATTAATATTTTAAACAAAGAAAAGGTTTCTCTTTAAGGTTGATCTTCACCCTGACTCTGCCAAATTAAAAAAAAAGTGAGATTCATCCAATCTATAAGCTGCAATACTTGCTTCACCGCCGAGTAGTAATAGAGGAACCCCATAAACGAATTGGCCTGGTACAGTGCACTAATTGCCAAGAGTATGGGCATACAAAATCATATTGTACCCTACACGCTGTCTGTGTTGCATCTGGAGAGCTTCGCCACATTTCTGAATGCAAAATCAAGTTGCAAAATGAAGTTAATTTAAAAAAAGTGCGCTAATTGTCAAGGAGACCACACTGAAAATTACAGGGGCTTTCCTATTTATAGAGAGCTTGAAGCAAAAATTTTTGAGAAAAGTGAATCGTAATTTAAATCATAATGTAATTACTACATATAAATTTGTCCAACAACAAAGCAATCCAAATCCCATTGATCTCTCTGTTTTGTATTCAAGCGCATTGAAGTCAGGCACAATAAATCCACAACAAAATAGTTTAGAAAGTCAAATTACAAACTTAACGCAAACATTGAATCAATTTATGATGTCAATGCAATCAACTCTTCAAGAGTTAGTTAAAACGCAAAACCAGCTCGTCCAAATTTTGATTGCTCACAAATAAGTAACTTAAACATTTGTGTCTGGAATGCAAACGTTATCAACCAACACAAAAATGAAATTTCTCATTACCTGAATAAAGAGGAAATTGATATTATGCTTGTTTCAGAGACACATCTGACCGATAAGTGTAATTTCTATATACCTGGATATAAATTCCATAAAACCAATCATCCTGATGGCAAAGCACATGGGGGCACAGGAATTTTAATTCGTAATCGCCTCAAACATTTCTGTTTAGAATCCTTTTCAAAAAACTATCTGCAGGCTTCCTCTATTTGCCTACAAAATCATTCTAAGAATTTAACAGTTTCGGCGGTTTATTGCCCACCTCGATTTGCAGTTAGTGAGAATCAATTCAAAGAATTCTTTGATACTTTGGGAACCAGATTTTTAGCTGCTGGAGACTACAACTCCAAGCATACATATTGGGGTTTTCGTCTTGTAAATCCAAAAGGGAAACAATTATATAATATGCTTATAAAAATCACACTTTCAATTTTGCTTCGCCTGGTCAACCTACATATTGGCCAGCCGACCGAAGCAAAATACCAGACCTCACTGACTTTGCTATTACAAGAGGCATCGAGAGAACCGTAATCACAGCCGAAACAAAATAAGCGCTCTCTTCTGACCATTCTCCAATCTTATTTTGCCTTTTAGAAAAATCAATGTATATTGAGACCTTTAAGAAACTAAACTCATATAAGACCAACTGGCTTAGGTACCGGAAATATATAAGTTCTCACATCCACACGAGCTACTCGATAGAATGTGAGGAACATATAGATGACGCTGTTGCCATTTTCAATTCAATCCTCTGTTCAGCAGCGGAACACTCAACGCCTTATGAGGTTGTGAAAAATACAAAAACAAGTTTTTCCACCAACAGTGAAATTGAGATTCTCGTAGCTGAGAAGCGAAAGCTTAGGCGCGAATGGCAGCTACATAGATCTCCCGCTTCTAAAGCAAACATAAAAATTACTACTTTTAAACTGAGGTCTGCGCTAAAAAATAAAGAAGATATTGAGCAGCAAAAATTTGTCTCGAAGCTGGATCCTAATAAGAACGGCAAACAGTCCTTGTGGAAGCCAGTAAAAATATTAAAACTCCAATTGAAAGTGAGCTGCCGATAAAAGCCAACCTTGGGAACTGGGCTCGAAGTGATGAAGAAAAAGCTGATGCTTTTGCAAATCACTTAAGCACAGTTTTTCAACCAAATCCTCCCATTCAAGGCTTCATTCCTCCTAATTTGCCATTAAACAGCGATGTTACGCAATTTAACTTTCATATTAGCGATGTAAAGGGTGTAGTTCAAGAGGTGTGTCCCACAAAAGCTCCTGGGTGCGATTATATAACTCCCAAAATGATAAAGGAACTGCCAAACTCAGCTTTTGTCTTTTTAACCAGACTTTTTAACGCTATAATTCAGTATGGGTATTACCCAACAGAGTGGAAAATTTCATTAATAACCATGATTCCAAAACCTGGAAAAGATCGTACATTGCCTTCTTCATATAGACCCATTAGTCTTTTACCATGCTTATCCAAACTGTTTGAAAAACTAATTTTATCAAAAATAATACCTTATGCAACCGGAAAAAATTTATTTCCGGTCCACCAATTCGGTTTCCGAAAACACCACGGAACAATTGAATAGGTTAATAGAATCACAAATGAAATAAGGAAGGCTTTTGAACAAAGTGAATACTGTACAGCAGTTTTTCTCGACGTAGCTCAAGCGTTTGATAAAGTATGGCATGAAGGCTTTGTCAATAAAATTAAGCACGCACTGCCTTTTAACGCCCACAAAACATTTATCTCTTATCTAGAAAGCAGGCACTTTAGAATTAGATATAATAGTTTTATTTCACCACCTTTAAAAATTAATGCAGGTGTCCCTCAAGGAAGCGTGCTGGGTCCTTTTTTGTACTTACTGTATACCTCTGATTTACCTATTATCGCTGGCGCAACCATATCTACTTTCGCAGATGATACTGCAGTTTTAAGTTGTTATCGTTATCCCCTAGAAGCGGCACGAAAACTTCAACTTCATTTAAACTCTATCGAAAAGTGGTTGCAGCTATGGCGCATAAAAGTAAATGAACAAAAATGCAAGCAGGTTACTTTTACCCTTAGGCGGGGTAATTGCCCTGCTATCATATTAAATAACACTTCAATCCCTCAATCTGAAAACGTCACATACCTAGGTATTCGTTTAGACAGACGGCTAACGTGGCGAAAGCATATTGAAGCCAAAAAAACGCATGTTAAACTAAAAGCCTCCAGTCTGCATTGGCTCATAAATAATCGGTCCTGCCTGAAACTTGAATATAAAACCCTTTTATATAAATCAATCATTAAGCCAATTTGGTTATATGGTATACAGTTATGGGGTAACGTCAGCTCCCTATTACAACGGACGCAGTCCAAAATTTTAAGAACCATTACAGGTGCTCCATGGTATATACGGAACGAACACATACATCGGGACCTTTGCATCCCCTTGGTTAAAGACGAAATCAACAAATACAAGCAAAATTATGCTGAAAGATGTATCATCCTAATCCATTGGCACGGAGGTTGAAAAATTTTGAAAATTTCTCCAGACTAAAAAGAAAGGATCGTCCTGCTATGAATATTGTTAGCAATCAGCTATGTTAAGCTGACTGAATTCTAAATTTTAATCTTATTTTGCCTTTTAGAAAAATCAATATATATTGAGACCTTTAAGAAACTAACCTCATATAAGACCAACTGGCTTAGGTACCGGAAATATATAAGTTCTCACATCCACACGAGCTACTCGATAGAATATGCAGCCGGTATCTGGCGCGTACTTTTTTCTATGCAGCCGGTATCTGGCGCATTCTTTCTCTATGCAGCCGGTATCTGGCTCATACTTTCTCTATGCAGCCGGTATCTGGCGCGTACTCTTTCTAATATTTCTTGTTCCTGCTACACATGCAGCCGGAACTACTGGCGCAAATTTGCATGGAGTTCTATTCATTCAAACATTCTGCTAGGCGGGTGGCATGTTTGTGAAAAGACTGAACGTACAACAACTGCGTTCTTCTGCGCGCTCACCGATGTACAAGTCCCTATTAACTCTGGAGACACATTGAACACTAAATTATATATGAGATTAATTATGTATAATAATGTTAGTACCTGGAGACCGATCCCTGCTCGGTCAACAATCTAATCTTATTATTTTAGTCGATGTTTTTATTCATAGCTATTTTTTGTTATGAAACTTGTATCTTTTCACTTCTAACGGTCATGCTTTCAAAATGATAAATAAACCGATGAGAATAATAATAAGAAAAAACTCGGAAAGCATCGAATGGTATAGAAAAATATCAAAAACTACATTTTTTTTTTTGGCGAAATAGAATGCCCTAAAATAAATAAATGGGATATGCCACGCACCCAAAATATTTTGTCTTTTGTATGGGGGCTGAAATATCTTATCTTCGAAGGATCATAACTCGGAAAATAAGAATCCTATTGGAAAAATCTGAAAGGATATTTGGATTAGGAAGAGTGTAACTATCCGATGCTATTAATAAAAAAGAATTTCGCCTTTTCTTGTAGCTACGCTGTAAGACTGAACACAGCGTTTTCTTCAACTTCAAGCAAGGATATTTCAAAATCCTGCAGGTATAGTGACAGTTCTGCTGTTGAAGACCGATTTAGCGTCCAAAAGTACACAAGACTGCATATAAGAATTAAACAGTTCATTCCATTTTTTTTTTGTGCCTGAGTTATTAACAAAAATTTTTATTTTGATAAAAAAGTGGGTGTGGCAATTATTAAACAAAGCCATCTTTTTGTTATGCTTTAGATACTCCTGATCCAGATTCGCATACCAAATTTCATCAAAATATGTTGTATCATTTGCGAGAAACAGCATTTAATGTGTTTTACTTGTATGGGAGGTTCCACGCGCACTTTCGATATTTTGCCTACTTTCAAGTCGCAGGTGCCTAATAGCAAGTAGACTCCCTACAATTAAATTCAGAAAGATTGCTTTAGTAGTTTTCTTTTTATAGCGCAATATATTTTTGTGGGCGGTGCCACGCCCTTGAACGAGTTTTCCCAATATAATGGCATGTGACACATTAATACTTGTTTGAAGAGGTTACAGATCCTAAATTTTCATCAAAATTGTCGGAGTCGTTTTCGAGTAATATTGAATCAAAATTTTCAAGGGTTAAAAAGTGGGCGTGGTAATTACTCGATCCCGCCCACTTTTCGTTTGTTACAAGATATTATTAAGCAGTACCTTCATACCAAATTTCATTAAAATACCTTGCAACATTTGCGAGAAATAGCATTTTACGTAT
Source organism: Calliopum simillimum (assembly GCA_951812925.1). Classification (NCBI taxonomy): domain Eukaryota; kingdom Metazoa; phylum Arthropoda; class Insecta; order Diptera; family Lauxaniidae; genus Calliopum; species Calliopum simillimum. The sequence continues at coordinate 10,597,686 of OX638373.1, read as the reverse complement.
TTTGCTTGTATGGGAGGTTCCACGCGCAACGGCGATATTTTGCCGGCTTTCAGATCAGAGATGCCTTATAGCAAGTATGCCCCCCACGGTTAATTTTAGAATGATTACTTTATTAGTTTTCTTTTTATACCGTATTATATTTTTGTGGGCGGTGCCACGCCCTTCATCGAGTTTTCCCAATATAACGGCATATCACATATTAATACTTGTTTGCAGAGGTAAAATCTCCTAAATTTTCATTAAAATCGTTGGAGTCGTTTTCGAGTAATATTGAATCAAAATTTTCAAGCGTTAAAAAGTGGGCGTGGCACTTCTTCAATCCCGCCCACTTTTTGTCTGTCACAAGGTATTATCAAGCAGTACCCGCCTACCAAATTTCATTTAAATACCTTGTATAGTTTGCGAGTTATGACAAATTCAAATTTAAAATTTAGGGCGGTGCCACGCCCCCTGGTGAGCATTTACAAAGTTCAAACCTAGCTCATTCTTCATTGTATGCTAATATCTAACACTGTTCCAAGTTTTATTAAAATCGCTGTACCCGTTTTCAAGAAAAAGTTTTGCCCGTTCCGAACAATCATACATAAGTACATAAGTACATACAATTTTATCTCGTATAAGAAGAGAAGATTTAGGATTAAGATTTTTAAACTTATTGTTAGTCTCCTAAGATGAGAAGATTCAATAAATGAATTCAAGCATAGAAAAAAAAAAAAAATAAAATAAAAATATTCAAAAAATATTTTTTCCATACAAATCTAAATGCGCTTATGTCGTGTGAGTTGTTTTACACACAAGTTATGCAAGATTGCCGGATTCCCGGGTTCGACTCCCGCCGCAGGGAAAGTTATTTTTCCTTTTTATAAATTTTTTTATTTTTTTCTTTTTTTTATTGAAGACCTTATCTTTTTATGTATTTTTATTTTGTTGAATTAAAATTGAATACAAAATGATTTTTGTAAGGAAGCAGACGAAAAAAATTTTTTTTTTAAGTTGCATGCCTTGAAATATAAAATTTTGTTTCGACAGACATTTCTGTTTTAAAATTTTCTTAATATATAAATATTATACCTCTTCATCACATTGGTCAATGGTGTAGAGGTCCAACGAGTTTGTATGTAAAAATAACATGTTTCTATCTATTATGCGGATGGTCGTAGGTTCGTATCCTCCTGCGAATCGTTTATTTTTTTTTTTGTATTTGAAATTTAAATTCGTGTATCTTCAATAAAATTATTTTGATCTTTGACCTGAGTTTAAGCTTGCCCAACTTCATTTTTAATAAACTCGTTAATGTAACTGTTTTATATATGAAAATAATAAAATTGAAGATGTTTTCTTCATTTTTATTATTTTTCTGCTCAGTGTAGTTAAAAAATAAAAGTATTAAAACTTTAAAGCATAGAAAACCTCAAATGAAAAGTTTAAAGAAAGAAAAATATGGAAGAATGGCAATATTGTCAGTAAAACAAAAAAAATTGTACGAGAGAATACTCTACTGTATACATAGAATAGTAGGACAAGGCACAAAAATAATATAAAAGTTTTAAAAGAAAGATTTTCTCCTTCTCTTTCACACGCTATTGAAATCGCTGGTTGAAAAGAAGAATAGCGTACAAATTTATATGGTTTGCTTTAGAACTTTATTAATGTTGGGAAATTCATGTCAATGGAGAGATTGGGTTTGGCTTAGGTTTGAGTTGAAACCCATAGTTCATAAGTTTTGGGCGTAGCCATGCATGCAATTGTTGTTGAATCATCCTTTTTATCCAGCAAAAAAATAAAAACGCTCTAAATGTATTATTGTCTATGTACGTTAATACTTATGTATAGTTTGACTGCCTTTTGTGTTCTGAAGACTTTTTTTTTAGTATCTAAAAAAGTGATCCAGTAAATGACATGCGTTGCAAATTTTATGCAAAGAACTAGCCAAGTATTCAAAAATAAACGCTTCCTATGTATGCTATTTTAGAATTTCTATGCTACCGCCTTTTAGAATATTTTCCAACTTTCGGCGTCAATCGGATGTATCTGGATAATTATCGGAACTATTTATACGGCATGTCTCTGCCCCTCATATTCATCTAGTAATGACATTGTATATGTCTTTGACCCCAATGCACGTTTTTTTCCGCAATATTGCTATGACGAGCTTTCAAAATAACTCTTATATTTGTTTGTCTAGACCTCCACTAACGCCTTCCAAAAGTTTCGTTATGCATTACACCTTGTATTCGTACTAGGGATGCCAATTTTCGGGCATTTTGGCGATTCAATTTTACAATCCCAAAATCCCGGGATTTTTCGGGATTAGGTATGATTTTTATTTTAACATTAAAAGCACATTTTTTTGTTAGAATATAAGAACGTATTTATTAAAATATTCGATTCATATTAAACAGTCAATCGTTTTAATTTAAATTTTCATTTTAATAATAAAAATTAACAAGAAATTATAAAAAAAACAAACATAAGAATTTGATTCACAAATAGTTCATAAACTCCAGATAATTCAGAACAAAAACTTGAAAATTATTCACAAACTCTCCAGTAGATATCCAACTATTGAGCTGCATGAAAATTTTGAACATAAGCCAATCAACTCAACAATGAGGGACTTGACGCTGAAATTCAGTGATAGATGCAGATTTTCTAACATTGATTATATAAGAAATTTACTTGAATAACCGGACTAATAACTTTGAAAAAAGTTATTCAATGCGTTTATTTCATTTCTTATAATTTTTTTTTTTTTTACGATAATATAAGGTTTTTTCAATACTTAATTTTTCCTTAATTAATTAACTCTTAATAGATTTTTATACATTTTAATTAAAGATTTCATTTGATGTAATACCTCTAAGTTAAATCTCAAATAATGTAATTTCTCTTATCAAAAAATAATGATTTTAAAGTTTAATAAATTACAATTACAAACTTAAACTTTATTTATACATCATATATATTATATATGGGGCATTCCATTCTGACTCATTGGACATTTTGCTATAGATTATGGAAAAACTTTGGTCATAACTAAGTTACTTTAAGCCTTAAGACTGTGAAAACAGTCTCGAGAAATAACTTAATAACCCTTCTTTAATGTTAATGTTTTCTGTCTTAAATTGTTGTTTAAACAAGTGTGACTCATTGGAGATGAAACGGAACGTTCTTTTTAATATACTAACTTAAGGAAGAATTTTAGCCAAACTACTGCTGTTTTATGATTCTTTTTTTATGTTGTAATTGAAGAAATATGTGACTACAATTGAAGACTTTAAATTAAAAGCAAGCTTTTTTGATGACGAAAATATAACATTTTAAGTTTGTGACTCGACGGCACATTCTGATCTGTGCCGCAACAAGAATGAAATCAGTGAAATTTTTGTAATGTTTGACCGAATTTTTGATGAAGTCTATTGTAATAAGCAATAACTGCTTATGACAATCTTTGGTCACAAATCAAAGCCGCATAAGGCATGTGGTCATGAATCAAATTTGAACCAATTTGCTTTCTGACCGAAAATCGGCCCAAGCTGCTACCCCTTATTTCCACAGGCAAAAAGAGAAGATATCATAATGAAAAGTTTTGAACTAAAAAACCACGTTTCATAAGAAATAAAAATATGAACAGAGCAAAATTGAGATAAATATGCTAGAAAAAGTCCTCTTTTATAAATTTTTAAAACTTCTTTTTGAGATAAGAAAACAATAGACATTTTACATTATGATATTGTTAAAATAGATTAGATTTAATTTTTTTCTCATTTTCTGTTTTGATATGGAATAACCCATATATATTACTTACTAAGATCAAAAAAATTTCGAGTTAAAAAACTTTTTTAAATTTGAAAATGAAAGCGCCGCACAGTGCTGCGATAGAAGGCATTTGCGTGAAAAATTTTTGTTCAAGGCTGTGATCATCTCACTTTTTTCGAAATTTGCAGTTGGGTTCTCTGATTTTTATAAAAATTCACAGAGATGTTCTAAGTGCTTAGCATGGAGACCTCTCATTATTTGTTTTGCGAAAAAAAAATTTTTTTCCAAGTTATGGGCATTGAACTTCAGAGTGTCCAAGTGGTATTTTTGCAAAAAATCGATGCAATTTTTTTTCTAAGTCCCGCCGTTTTGTCAAAAATAAATTTTTTTAATTTTTGTTTTCGGATTCTTGTAGCATTTTAAACGTTAATTTATTTTCCATTTTTAAATTTGGAAAATTTTGAAAATTTACAAAATGGCGGCCATTTTTTGAAAAATCTTAAAAGTTGATTATCTCAAAATAATATTCTTTTTATTTTTTATTTTTTTTTTACAAAAAGGTGAATGAAATACAAACATTTTGTAGAAGACTTGTTTTGCGCTAAATGGCTGCGAGAGCCACAGGAACATTTTCTCTAAAAAGTCACGTGACAATTTTTTTAACTTTGTTTTGTGCTTTCATTTACACCCACTAGGTGGCCAAAAACAAAATTTCAAAGTACAAGGATATAACTTCCATTACTTAGAAAATAGAAGCTATACCAAAAAACCAATATTTCCTATATGAATCATAAAAATAAGTATTGACGAAATGACGGCCATGTTTCGAAAAATCTTAAAAATCAATTTTCCAAAAAAAAAAAAAAAAATTTTTTTTTCTTAAAAGTTTTTTTAATGAAATCTTTTGAAAGGTTATGATGAACATTCGATTTTCAAAACACTTTAGTAAAAAAAAATATTTAAAAAAATTTTTTTTTGGAAAATTGATTTTAAGATTTTTCAAAACATGGCCTTATTTTTATGATTCATATAGGATATATTGGTTTTTTTGGTATAGCTTCTATTTTCTAAGTAATGGAAGTTATATCCTTGCATCGATTCTTCGCAAAAACACCACTTGGACATTCTGAAGTTCCATGCCCATAACTTGGAAAAAAAATTTTTTTCGCAAAACTAATAATGAGAGGTCTCCATGCTAAGCACTTAGAACATCTCTGTGAATTTTTATAAAAATCAGAGAACCCAACTGCAAATTTCGAAAAAAGTAGATGATCACAGCCTCAAATTTAAAATTTTTTTTATGCCATTCTACAGCAAATAGTCCAATAAAGAAATTCCCTGAAAATTATTGAAAACTAGTGTGATTTGTAAGTGTTACAGCTTGTTAAAGTCTATTTTAGAAGATATAAAAAAAAAATTTTAAATATTAAAAACCGGAAAATGCTAATTTTCTTTAGAGCAGGAAAAAAAAGACGGGACTTGTGGGTATTGTTTTAAAACGTACAGATAGTACAGATCCCATATTTTAAGATAGGAAAAATTCACAACCCCGTTTTTTCCCGTTTACTTTAAATATTTATCTAAATATCCCGTATTTACGTAAAAATCAATGATTTTATAAAATTTACACCACAAAATTTTTTCAAATACTTTTGAATTTTTTTAAATTTGATTTTTTTTACTACTTTTAAATGTCAAAAACACTTTGAACTATTAAAATTTTAATATGGTTTTTTACAGCCTAAAAGCATGCACAAACATTTTTTCCAGATAGGTATATATATGACATGTATACTTTTTCAGCATATCGAAACGTTCACTAGATGAGGGATCCCAACGTTTTTGTTCTTTAATTTCTTTAAATATCCGTGGTTTTATTAATGCACCTCGACCAATCATTACAGAGGAGACATGTGTTAAATCAATTTCCTATAAAAAGTTACGATCATTTCAAAATGGCATCATGAATTTATATCTCATTTTGAAGACACAATATACCATACGACGCATTCAATAGGAAATAGCAAAATATTTCATATTAACCGTATTCACGATCTTGTTGCATCGTAGCCAATGCACAATTATTTCAAATTACAAAAACAAATTCTATTGATTTTTCGAAAGCAAGAGTCTTGTAAGCAAGACCAAATTTGCAAGACAAAAACCTATTGCACGATTGATTTCCAAGAGTCTATTGTGACTGATTTTAATTTTTCATTTGTGATTGGTACGATTGGTTAATGACTTTTATTTTTTTGACAACAGTTTTTGTCACAAATTGAAATTAAAATGTAAACAAATATAATTTAATTTGCTTTATTTCGTTTTGGTTTAATTTACAAAGACTTCTACGTAGCATTTGCATTTAGGACGTATGTAGATTTGTGCATATACAACGATAAGAACTCAACGTTTATGGATTATGTTTGGAATAAGCAGCAAATATAAAGAAGAAACTCATAGAGCCACCAAAAACAAAAAAATATAAAATTGTCGTTACGATTGTATAAAAATAGATGTATGTACTCGTATATAATTAATAAAATTGTAGTTTTCTTCTAAATAACGCAGAAACATTCAGTAAAATTTATTTTAATTCCAAATAAGATACCGGGATTTGCATAGACTAATCCCGGGATCCCGGGATTGGCATCACTAATTCGTACTTATTATAAGTGTTATATTAGCTGTCTTTTCGACAGCAGCGTATTAACACGGTGTTAACCAACTTCTTCTAAAACGACTTTGTGTGCAATCTTCTTCGTCTTGTTTGGTTTTACTTCTTCTTATTTTTATACCCTACACCCAGGGTATATTCACTTTGTCCTTCCGTTTGTAACGCAGAGAAGGAGGCGCGGCAGGTATAGAAAACTATATATATTCTTGATCAGCGTCACCTTCTGAGTCGATATAGCCATGTCCGTCTGTCTGGCTGGCTGTGCGTGGAAATATTTTTTACGAGAAAACTAAGCAAGATAATTCAATGAAATTTGGTGCACTGCCTCCGTCGTCAAAGTTAACTAGTGGGATTAAAAATTAGCAAAATCGGTTAATGGACACGCCTACCGCCCATACAAAAAATATGTTCAAAATGCAACTATACGAGTATTTTTCACGACAATTCAACCAAAATACACATAAATACAACAAATTATTAGCGCAAGATCTAAGCAAAAACTGGGCGGATTCGGACAAGAAGGCGTGGCACCTTCCATACACGCAAAAGCTTCAAAACGCTATACTGAAAGCATTTTTTGAGATAATCGGACTAAATTTTACTCAGACACTAAAAACTATAAATGCAAGCTCTGAGTAAAACTAGGTTAAATCAGATAGGAGGGCGTGGCACCTCCCATAAAAGTATACATTTCAAATTCTATACTGAAAGAGTTTTTTGAGATAATCCAACTAAATTTCACTCGAATACGAAGAACTATAAGTGCACACTCTGAGCTAAAACTAGACTAACACTGACAAGAGGGCGTGGCACCACCCACATAAGCAAAAGCTTCAAAACGCTATACACAAAACTTTTTTTGAGATAATCCAACCGAATTTCACTCCGACACTAAGAACTATACATAAATGCAAGCTCTAAACAAAAACTGGGTGAACTCGGACAAAAGGACGTGGCACAGTGGCGGATCCAAGGGAGGCAATGGGGGCAATCGGCGCCCCCTCTCAAATCAAGTGACTTCATTTTTTTTAAAATTATATGTAAAGATTTTAAAAACATTCTGTTTTTTTTATTATTATCTAGAAATGTAGTCAATCCCCTTTCTTGACAATGCTGGCTCCGCCACTGGCGTGGCACCTCCTATATATGCAAAATTTTCAAAATACTGCAGTGTAGGGTATTTAATGTTTGGCAAGGCCAAAGGATACACCCTTACTAGTTTTTTTGCTTTTCGTTTCCGCACCGCTTGCCAGCAAACTCCATGTAAAAATGTGTGGCCACTATGTTAAAATCCGAATAATATCTTTTTTAACGAGCATATCCCGATGTGCGTTGTTCAACCTTGTCTTGTATGAGAGGCGCCAATTTTTCCTTAGCATGTTATTTGTCTCGATGCATATTAAATATGAATCAAATTTCGTCTATGTTGTGTTATGACGAATTTGGTTTTTGGGGGAGAAGCACCGCCCACTTTTCCAGTAAACATTATTTGTCTCATCTCATGAAACAGTTTCAGACTATCTATTTTTATTTGGATTTAAAATCTCGGCACCTCCAAGTCCTTGTGATCCCTGGTTAATTTCTTTTGAGCCTTTACTTGGTCTACCTCTGGCCGCCATTAAGCAAATGTGTTCATTGGCACAATGATAGTTTTATAAGACAATGTCGTTATTTTTGGGCATAGTCCCCATGTTTTACCATATAACCTTTGCCATACATATGTTATCCTTAACGCTTTGTTTTTCATGTATGTTAGATGACTATTCCAAGTTAGACTTTTATCTAGGATTACTTCTAGATATTTCAACTCCTCAGAAACCGTTAGCACCGTTTCCCTAAGCTTAAAGCTCCCATGTTTAGCTTTCTATTTCGCAAAAAAGTACTAGTGTGGTTTTACTAAGGTTTACTTCGAGTCCTTTCTCTCGGCACCAGCCTAGAGTTAGGTTGAGGGCTAGTTGCATTCTTTCAGCTATGGTAGTATCAAACCTGCCTCTAATGATTATAAGCAGTTCATCAGCAAAGCCTTGCCTCTTGTGTTCGAATCCCTGGGAGCATCCTTTAGTTGTCCTCACAGCAAGTCTTTTTGTACCCGCTTTATAGATGACTGCCCTGTTTGAAATCATGTTGAGGGCCCAATCAATAATCATTTTTAGTACTTTCTTTCCCTCAAAAACCGATTTAAGGCTATGTATGGTAGTTTCAGTCGATTTTATGCTATGTTTGGTGGTTTCAGTCGATTTACCCGTTTGTAAGCAAATTGTTTGGAATGAAGAGGCAATGTCATGAAGTACACCTCTCTAAAATACCTACTGATTCAAAATTTACTCCATTGCTTTAATATGAAACGATGTTAGACTTTTTTCCACTTTGGGAAATGAGCGCGACTCATTCTTTAATCCAATCTACAGGCACTAATTCACTTAGTTCAAGGCTTAGTATGAAGATATTAGTTAGAATGAATGCTTATATATCATACCTTTCTGTAATAGACAAGGTCAGCTTATTTTGACTCCTCTGAATCTGCTAGCCCTTCCTATTATATGCGTTGCAAACGGTTCTAACCCATAGAAAGGTTGCCATCCTAACAACAAAAGAAATGCTGGATCAATAATACTTTCTTAATGATGTAAGTATGTGTTAGTGATACTTAACGTGCATAATAATAAAGAAAATGATTATGACAATTTTCATAAAAATGATGAAAATTGATGTACATACAAACAAATATCCCCTGATATTTTTAAAACTGAACTCGGTGCTTTTGATAATTATGTGCGTTGATGCTGCTGCTGCTGTTTCAGATGTCGCTGATAATTTTATATCATGTTGGAAAATGTGTCTAATGTGATGTTTATCGTCGCATTGTTAATGAGTTCACTGTGCAAAAAATGTGTATGTGTGTGTGTGAATATCCTTCTGTGTTATGGCATAATATATGAGTTCCAGTTTTTTCTTTGCACTTAAAAGTATATTTCACCTCAATAAATTTTTTGAAGTAACTTTGGTCGAATTTCGACCAAAAAACCAATTTTCCTTACTTTTTATTTGTATTGTAATGAAGGTACTTGGAAGGTCTTAATTAACAACCTCACTCACAACCACTGAAGAAAAACTTCAAAGCACAGGCAATTTTTATACCATAATATTTCCTTCACCCAAATTGGAATTGTATGTTCATAATCTGCAATTCGGTGGTAAAGGAAGATGCCATCGTTTCTAAAAAAAAATTAGAAACACCCTTAATAAGGCGATATATCCTTATGGGGATTATGTTCCTTTTTTTCTGGGGACTATTTCCGAAAAACTTTCGTAAATGGGGTTAAGTTCGAATAATTTATGGACATAACACCAATTTAAGAAGGGGGGATTTTGTAGGTCCATAAAGTGAGCTATGCAGGTGTGATGAATTTCGATGTTTTTTGGTTGGAAATTTCGAGCTATTTTCGAGATTTTCAATAGTAATTTCGAGCTGCCTGGGAAGTTTTCCATTTTCCGGAAAAGTGGAGAAATTGTTCTGCATTTTAACGCAGGATTAAAAGATTTCATCGCTTACTATTCCCGCGGATTCGTCTGGCTGAAAAAAATAAAGTTAGCCATAAAAAAAGTTTTTTGGGATTTTCCGGGAAAATTGGGAGTATTCCGGAAAATGCTTTGAGCTTAAAATGAGCTCGAAAGTAGCTCGAAATTTCTGCGTTAAAATATTTTATCGCTAACTTTTCCCGCATATTCGTCTGGCTGAAAAAATAAACTTAGCTATGAAGAACAATTTTTCCGCTTTTTCGGAAAATGGAAAATTTCCCAGACAGCTCGAAATTACTGTTGAAAAGCTCGAAATTCCCAACCAAAAAACATCGAAATTCATCACACCTGCATAGCTCAATTTATGCACCTGGATTTTGTCCGTGGGGATTATGTCATGGCACCGCCATAAAAAAGCTTTTTTGGGATTTTCCGGGAAAGTTTGGGGTTTTCCGGGAAACACTTTTCGTTTTTGAAAACTTCCCAGACAGCTCGAAATTACTGTTGAAATGCTCGAAACTAGCTCGAAAATCGTGTGACAAATTATATGATCGCCAAATATTCTTATGGGTTCGTCTGGCTAAAAAAATAAAGCAAGCCCTTAAAAAGTTTTTTCGGATTTTCCGGGGAGGTTTAAGGTTTTCCGGAAAACACTTTTTATTCAAGTTCAGCTCGAAACTAGCTAAAAATTTCTGCGTTAAAAGATTTCATCGCTTACTTTTCCCGCGGAATCGTCTGGCTAAAAAAATAAAGTTAGCCATAAACATTGTTTTTGGGATTTTCCTTGAAAATTGGGAGTTTTCCGGAGAATGGTTTTAACTCAAAATTAGCTCGAAACTAGCTCGAAGTTCCTGCATTAAAAGATTTCATCGCTCACTCTTTCCGCGGATTCGTCTGGCTGAAAAAATATAGTAAGCTATTAAAACAATTTTTCTGCTTTTCCAGAAAATGGAAAATTTCCCATACAGCTCGAAATTACTGTTGAAAAGCTCGAAAATTGCATCGAAATTCGTCACACCTGTATGGCACACTTTATGGACCTCCCTTTTTTGTAATTTATGTATGCTTTACCTCGGGAATATTCGAATCCCTCAATATCCCTTGGACGAAATTAATTGCAACGTTGTTTGCCGCCTGTATGTATTTAAAGGGTGTTCCATAATTCACGCAAGATTTGAATTTGCCGCCATTTGTGCGGTAAAGTTTTACCAACCAAAAGAAACAACAAGTTTTACCGCTGACAGTTTAGGATTAGTTCAGTTGGATTTAAGAAGGAGATTCAACTTTGCAGCAATTCCGCCCGATTTATGGAAAATTTTGATAAGTGTTCGTTTGTTCCAGCTAAGCCATGATGTGGTTTTCTATATATCTTCTTTAAATGCGGACAAGAAAATCCTTTTTTTTTTTCAAACTGCGGCGAATGCGGACAAGAAAATCACTTTTTACAAAATGCGGAGAAGAAAATAACTTATTACAAAATGCGGCAAAGAAAATCACTTTTTACAAAATACGGCGAAGAAAATCTCGCTTCATTCGCTACGATTTTAAGTGAAATGTTTATTTTCGCAACTTGTCGAAGTATTCACTAAATAAAGAGATTTTCTTCGCCGCATTTTGTAAGAAGTGATTTTCTTCGCCGCATTTTATAAAAAGTGATTTTCTTGTCCGCATATTACAAAAAAGATTTTTTTTCGCCGCAATTTCAAAAAAAGGATTTTCTTCTCCGCAACTTTTGGTTGGAAGATTTTCGTCAGCACCGGCGATATAACCCTATTCTATGTTATTTTTGTTTCAATAAAAAAAAAAAAACACAATTCAATTGAAAAAAATGTGTTTTTTATTTTAAATCTTGCGTGAACTATGGGACACCCTTTATTTATAGTGTACGATGACATCTCGTACAGAAACGTATAATGAAATGTGGCTGCCAGCCTCTTAACTCAGCTGCAGCAATTAATGTGCTCGTTTGCATAGACTTAAAGTTGTTGTGTGTAGGTGGTTGCTGTTATTGTTGCTGCTACTGCCACACTGCGTTGTCATGTCATAATCACCCTTCAACACCCTATGCGCTTGACACAATGCGAATATAAGTGCTGTAAGCGCTTAAATGTCGCAGTGTCATCATCATGTAAGGCGTAAAGGTTGAACGCCAGTTCGAGGTTTGATTTTTATCATTCATCCGTCGCTATCTGCTCGGTTTTTAAAGGCTTTTAATTTTTTTTTTCATTTTTTTTTGGTTTTGTAGTAGATGTTCTTACTTCATGAGGAATGGTGGAGTTAAGCTTTTAATGGTGGTATCGCCAACGAAGCGATCTGTACTGATTGAAAGCAAATCGCTTAATATGGTACGCTGCAATGCAGTACTTAACGCGCTTGAAGATTTTTGAAAAAAAAAGTGAAGGGGGTGAGGTGCTACTGTTTGGCATTTTTTAAGAAAAAATATTTTACACTTTTTATACCCTATATTTACCTTGTCCTTCCGTTTGTAACGCGTAGAAGAAGGCGTGGCAGACATGGAAATGTAGATATGTATGTCCTTGATCAGCGTCACATCCTCTGTCCGTCTGTCTGTCCGTTGAAATCATTTTAATATTTTTTGGGAGCAAGATAATTTGATGAAATTTGATACACTGCCTCCGCCGCACAGTGTTTCACGTAGATCAAGCTAGGTGGAAAAAACTATTTTTTGATATATTTGGGTAGTGTATAGTAAGCCTATTACATATTAGTAAAATTTTTGATATGCAGGGTGTGTCAAAAGTCCCGGAACGGTCAAGTGTTTTTAATGCTGCACGTTAATTTAAAAAACAAATAACACGTGTCCAATATTTTTAAGAGGACAATTTAACGATACCCATCTTGACCACCTACACGTCTCCCCCCGCGGGAGACGGGAGTAACTCCAAAATTTTATACGTGAACCCCCAATTTTTATTGCGATTTCGGATTTGACGTGTGAAAATACAATACTTTCGTCTGAAACATTTTTTCTTATTCGACACAGATAAGCAACGTGCGCAGGATTTGCTCTTGTGAGGTTTTTCATATAGATTAATTTTATTTTATTGCAATATTTGCAATATGTATTTTCAATTCATATATAACTTATATGAGGAAAAGATCTTCCTGTAGGTGCATGAACCCCCAAAAACCACCCCGTGCTTGGCATAGATAGCGCTGTAATAAACAAAAATAACATTAAACATACAAACTTTCGTACCTAAAACTTAAAGCTTTTAATCAAAAAACAAAAATACACTTGTTCAGCATTTTTCAGAAAGCTATTCAACGATACCATTCTTGACCACCCCGTTGCCCCGCTGAAAAATTTGGAAATGATCACACTGCGGGAGAATGACGTGAGGGGTCAAAATTGGTATCGTTGAATAGCTTTCTTAAAAATATTGGACACGTGTTTTTTGTTTTTTTATTTAACAAGATATTTGGTCTCGATGGTGGAACTATTGTAGGAGCGATAATTCGTTCTAAGACCTCTGCAAACAATTCATCTCGTTTTTTCTTTAGTATTTCTCTTAAAGAGTTTATAAAGGGTTCAGAAGTTAAAAGTAGCATAGATAGCAAGTCCTTATTCGAAGCAATACGCGACCGTTTCTTGTGTTTTGTTCACGAAACCTGCGACAATCTTTGTTCCACGCTTCCTGGGCTTCTTCTGAAAGCTGCCCTATTGGAACAATTGCGGTTTTTATTACTACACATAAATACTAAGGGCGCTAAGCGCAAGCTGTGAGCAAAAACAACTTGAACTAGGAGAAGAGTAAAAGTTTCAAAATGCCATACAGAGAGCGTTTGTCGAAATAATCCGACTAATTTTCACTCAGACACTAAGAACAGTAAATGCAAGCTCTAAGCAAAAACTAAGCCAACTCGAACCAGAGGGCGTGGCACCTCCCTTATCAGCAAAAGATCCAAAATGCTATGCTGAAAATGTTTTTGAAATAATCCAACCAATTTTCACTCAGGCACTGAGAAGTGCAAGATCTGAGCAAGAGCTATGTGAAATCGTACACAAAATTGTGGCACCCACGTACAAGCAAAATTTTAAAAATACTGCAGTGTAGGGTATTAAATGTTTGGCCAGACCAAACGTAACACCCTTAATACTTTTGTATTGTTTCCAGTTGCTATTAGACGAGAATTTCAAGTTAACTTTTCTGCATAATCAGTATGAGTTCAACCTTTCTTGCACATTGTAACTTATATCTCATTAGCTCAGCTCTAAGAGAAAAAACAAAATCTGAAAAAGAAGCCGTAGATATACTTCAGAAAAAATTGTCCAAAAATTTTGTAAAGCATGTGATTTTCCATACGTTGTTACTCCTCCACTAAAAAACAAAAAGTTTTTAATATCCTTTCAAAAATCGGTGTAGAAGCTGACTTAAATTCTGCGGCTAGCATTTCTATACACCAGAGTTTGCCTTGTGCCTGTTGCTTGTTGACCCTATCTCAATACCAAATTTCATAAAAATCGATCCAGCTGTTTAGCCGTGAAAACGTTTTTTCCATTTACAGGCGTAGTACCGCCTGTTGCCGACCGCGGACGTTCAACAGCCGAAAATTTTTTTTGAAAAATTTATATTTTGTGAATTAAGGTCGAAAAACTAAAAAAGACGGTACGTTTCACATCAAAATACCCCCTGAATAAAATATGTATGTTGGGAAAAGTTATTTGTTGAACATTTAGCTACAATTTTTGTAAAATAAAATAAGGGTTTCTGGAATAGTACAAGAGCTATTGATCGAAAACTGAGGAGTCTCTAACAAAAATTTTAGAGGTCGATAAAAACCGTTATGCAGCCAACTTAAAAAAACGCATCGGGGGTTTTACTCAGCTATGGTAGGGCTTGTGTTCCTAGTATAGCCAAGTCTTGTCCATAATTTTGTTGTTGCACTTTGTAATTTCTTTAGCGATTCTCGGAGTCTTAATTTTCGTGGCGACTATCGTGCCAAAGATAGTCTTAAAAAAGCATGGTGCAAAAGCATCCACGCTATCCAAGAAAAATTTAAATCGAACTGTCATGAACACAAAAATAAACAAAGAAAAAGATATGTCACATTACTTGTGAGCACTTACCGACTAAGAAAAAACTGATTACTTAATGAAAAAACATCACAAACCAAAACAAAACTACTCATTTTCAATTTAATTTCTATCACTTATAGTTTTTGAGATATCCTAGCCTTAAAGTTTAAAAACACATTTTTTGAGGTTATGTAGAGAATGAACGGGATTGTTTTACTCTTTTCTACTAAAAACATCGCTTAGTACTTCGACCTTCGTCTTCGAAATAAGCTATGATTTGGTCATGTGTGGTTTTTCTTTAAAAAGTTATGACCATTTAAAAATGACACATGAAGCTATAAATCATATGTGGCATCTCTCTAATAGAGTTGTGCCCTTTTCGAAATTGATTTCAAACGGACATGGCTTTTTCTCCCACTTAGAGAGCCGATTTGAGTACCATTCTTACACATCACATGTGCGTGTATGGAAAAAACGTGAAAAAGTCAATACCGAAAAAATTCGGAGATGTGACATTTTCGAAATTGGTCATTCAATTCAATTTGCATTTAAGTATATTTAGTATTTTACGTTTATTACAAAATTATGTAATATATTCGAGATTTTTCATGCGATTTACGTAACGAAATTTACGTAACAAATGTAATTTAAGTGCTGGTTCACACGAAAAACTAAATTGTCGGGCGATAGTACTATTTTTAGGCAAGCGGTGGAAAGCGGTCCCTCCGTTTGCCTACAAAAAGTACAGGGTGGGCCATTTAAAGTGGAAGCATCGGGCAACCCAATAACTTTTGACAGAATTGTCAGATCGACTAATGACATACCGCGTTGGAAGCGTCATTCCAAGACAATTTTACCATGGAACAGTACACACCAAAAGAACGCGCTGAAATCGTTCAGCTTTACATTCAAAATAACTTCCAATTTTTGGCGAAAAATCATCATGTCAGACGAGGCACATTTCACGTTAAATGGATAATAAGCAAAATTGTCGGTTCTATGCCACTGAAAACCCTCAATTAATTGAGGAACAGCCTCTATATGACCAAAAAGTTACAGTTTGGTGTGGCGTTTGTGCGGATATGGTCATTGGTCCCTATTTTTTCGAAAACGATGATGGAGCAACGAAAGCTGTTAATGGCGATCGTTATCGAGCCATGATAAATGATTTTGTTAAGCCCATTGTTCATGAAAATGGTTTGAATGGCTTCTGGTTTCAACAGGACGGTGCAACACGCCATACAGCTCGACTAACAATCGATTTGTTACGACCATTGTTCCCCGGACGAGTCATATCGAAAAACGGTGATTTTGACTGGCCCCCGAGATCACCCGATTCGACGCCACCAGACTTTTTTTTGTGGGGCTAATTGAAATCCAAGGTATACGCTGATAAACCAAGGACCATATGTAAATATGTATGTATATATTCTCCTTAAACTCCTAGGAGGAGCATAGGGCCAATATGAAATCTCTCCATTTGTCACGATCCCTTGCGATGACTTTAATCTCTTGCCACGACTTTCCCGATTCTTGGATTTCCTTTTCCAGCAACCTCTTCCAGTTGGTTTTGGGTCTACCACGTCCTCTACTGCCTTGTGGATTCCACTCAAGAGCCTGGCGACAAACTTCGCTGTGTGGTTTCCGGAGAGTGTGACCAATCCATCTCCATTTGCGCAGCTTGACCTTGATTGCTATAGCCCTCTGATTGCATTTTTGATGTAGCTCGGCATTTGATATAGTGCGAGGCCACCAAACCTTTAGTATTCGCCTCTAGCATTTGTTGACGAATACTTGCAGCTTGTTCGTTAGTTGTTCAGTAACAAGCCACGTTTCGCACCCATATAACAAATCCGATTTCACATTCGAATCAAAAATGCGCACTCTCGTTTTGGTGGATATAACGGAATAAGACCATATTTTGTTCAGTTGAGCAAACGCGCCTTTTGCTTTTGCTATTCTTAAGTTGATATCCTCTTTTGCTCCACCATCCATGGAGATAATGCTGCCTAAATACGTGAAGCTATCGACGTTTCCTATGTCATCACTGCCAGCTTTAAACGTGATGTCATTGCTTGCGTTAGCTTAATGCTTTTAGTCTTGGATACGTTGATTTTTAGGCCGGCCTTTTGTCATTCCAAGACAAAGTCTTCAATTTTGCTTTGCATATCTGAATGCTTGGACGATAAGAGGCAGATGTCGTCAGCGTAGTCGAGATCTTCCAGATGTTCGATAAAGTTCCATTGGATACCCCTTTTGGTCTTATTAAGAGCTTTATCTAGGATATCATCAAGAACGATAAGGAAGAGTGATGGTGATAGTAAACACCCCTGCCGTACGCCTGAATTAGTGGTGAATGTCAGTGACAACAACCCATTGTGTAACACACTGCATTTCAAGCCTTCATATTGTGCACGTACTAAGTTTATGGCCTTTGTGGCAATACCTCTTCGTTGCAGTGAAACCCAGATGTTTTCTCGGGAGACACTGTCGAAGGCAGTGCTATATTCTACGAAGACAAGTTGAAGTGCAGCACGCCACTCGCATGATTGTTCGACAATTATTCTGAGGGTGTTGATTTGATCCACGCATGATCGGTTTCGCCGGAATCCGGACCATAGCTCAACTCAAAGACAACATACGACGTGAAATCGCCGCCATATCGACCGATACATTGGCCAAAACGATGGAAAACGCCGAAAAAAGGACACATTTTGTACTCAAGGCCAAAGGTGGCCATTTACGCGATATCATTTTCAAAAAATAGCTGTAACATATCTCCTTGAACCAAAATAATTAAAATCGAAATGAAAATAAATAAAAATGTTTTTTTCATATATTTTTTTCAGAAACAAATGCTTCCACTTTAAATGGCCCACCCTGTACTATCGCCCGACAGTTTAGTTTGTCGTGTGAACCAGCTCTAAGTTTGTTTGATAAATTTATATTGAACTAACGGGGTTAGTTTTCATGAAAATTTTAAAGCGTAGAATTGATGGCATTAGGTTGAAAAAATGATATCAGTCAAATAACCGATTTGTATATGACATTCCTCTTGCCGCTTTATGGATCTACTCCACTTTCAAAAACACCCATTTAGTTATAAGTATGTATTCACATTTACATATACGCTATGTACTGCTACTTCATGCAAGTGATTGCTATAACGATACATAAATAAATATATACATACATACTTTTGTATATATAAATATATATATATTACGCTTCTATTGTCTATTGCTTTAGACCGCCAGCCAGTCAGCCAGCTTACCTGCTATTGTCTTTGGTTAGTGAACATTAGACCAAGTCAGGCGTATCAGCCTGACTTAGCCCACACACACACACACACGTACACATACTTACATATACATCGACACATTCATACTTACAATGCATAATCCATGCCCGATTATTGCAAATCTGTCTGACTGTTTGTTTGTCTCTGCCATAATAACGTGCGCTCTAAATTGTAGTGCGGTGCGGGGTATATTGTGGTACACGGTATGGTTCAATACTACGTTGCTGTGTAGGTTTTTACCCAAGGTATTACGTTTTTACAACCAATGAGAGACAAACGACTTCTGCCGTCTCACTCAAATGCACATAGAACTTATTTGGGTGCCGAAACGAAACGTACGAACTATGTCGAACGACGACGCGCCCCCACATTGGGTATGTTATTGCTGTCGTTGCTGGCTGTGCTGCAAGCTGTTGTTGTTGTTGTTACTGTTGCTATTATTAAAGTTGTTGTTGTTTTTACCGCTGTAAATAAAAGGATAATACGATGCGCCACAATCTATTGAAGAAGAGTTATACGAACGAGCATATATAACTAGAATGGTGCAAGTCGACAGACTGACTGACGAATAGACAAACAGTTGGATAGACAAAAGCAACTCCACATAATCGCACAGCTATAGACACAACGGTAGGGCTGACAAATCGCTTTGTTTCGGTTTGGGAAATTGGGCTTTATCATGAATAAAAATACTCAAGAGTTTTTTCTCCGACTCACTTTTAAGCATGCAATAACAAAAAAAAAAATGTTTCTGGAAATGCAAAATTCACTGTAAAGAAAGGTTATCGGCAATAATTTTGGTAGGAAACATTTTGACATTTTTTGCAAGGGTTTATTCTTTATCTTTTTGACAGGGAATTCAAAGCGCAAATAAATGATGACAAATTATTAGCTTATTAATATACTTTTCATACAACACCAATATTTTTGACATCCATTTAAGGGTTTCCCACTTTTATCAGTTTTTCTTCCGATGCTTATATCCCCGCAACTAAAGCCGATCGACATTTTTGATTATGTATTCTTTCTAAGGACGAAAAGTTTCGTAAAAACTACAAGGTTTTAAAAAAGAAATAGGTGTGACTAAATTAATATGATAGCATTGTTACCCTTCACTAGGCCTGTTCGGTCTCCATACAAACAAAATAAGTTTAGAAAAGCCGCCCCATATTTGAAAGCTTACCTTAAGAATATAAAGAAAACAAGAAAAAAATGTTTCACCACTTTAAAAATAGCCAATACCTACTATAGTTTTTCGATAACAACGGCAGTTGATGATTGGAGGTCATATTCGACTAGTAGGTACGGCTTAGTTGCTCTGGTTCGTAACACCCTAAATGCCATTTTTCGCTTATAGAATTAAAGGCCTAATTAAGCCCATTTTTTTTTTATTTGTTTTGTAGATAATCTAAAGGCAAGCTTTAACTAGTAAGGGTGTTACCTTTGGCCTGGTCAAACATTAAATACCCTACACAGCAGTATTTTGAAAATTTTGCTAGTATAGGAGGTGCCACGCCCTCCAAATTCACCCAGGTTTTTCTCAGGGTTTGCATTTACAGTTCTTAGTATTTAAGAGAAATTTGGTTGGATTATCTGAAAAAATGTTTTCAGAATAGCTTTTTGAAGCTTTTGCTTATATGAGAGGTGCCACGCCCTCTTGTCCGAATTCGACCAGTTTTTTTAGAGCTTGCGCTGACAATTCGCAGTATTTATGTGTATTTTGGTTGTATTGTTGTGAAAAATACTCCAAAATTTGCATTTTGAAGATATTTTTTGTATGGGCGGTAGGCGTGTCCGTTGACCGATTTTGCTCATTTTCAATACCCCGAGCTAACTTTGACGACGAAGGCTGTGTGTCAAATTTTATTGAATTACCTTGCTTAGTTTTCCCAAAAACTGTATTTCCACACACAGCCGTTACCCAGCCAGCCAGCCAGCCAGCCACCCAGCCAGCCAGCCAGACAGACGGACATGGCTATATCGACTCAGGAGGTGACGCTGATCAAGAATATATATACTTTTCCATATCTGCTACGCCTCTTTCTCTGCGTTACAAACGGAAGGACAAAGTGAATATACCCTGGGTGTAGGGTATAAAAAAGGGGGCGGTTTTTCCAATATTTTTTCATCGACCCGGCCTATCCTTCACTTCGTTACTTTTTTCCTTTTTTGTGATAAACGTTACTACATAAGCTTCTCACAGTGTGAAGTTTAGAGATTTATTTGGCCGTAATTGTAGACCATCAGCAATTTTATGATTTAACAGGCCAGTCTTTTGGGCGATTTAAAGAAAAGATATTATTTTAATTTAAGATACCTTAAATAAAAGTTTCGCCAAATTTATATGGTTTTTCCTTTAGATTTTGTTTAATCAACACAATCAATTTCGACTGACTTTAAAATATCAAAATTTACATATGTAATGACGTTATCATCAAAATATTCCTGTAATTTTCGATTGATAATTATCCCTAGAATGTACATACATAACTCAAAAATAATTTTTTAGATATTATGCAACTTTAGAAAATAATCAGTTTTTTTCGTTTCCTGAAAACTTTTGAAAATCGGAGATGTGACCTTTCGAAACTGCTCATTCAATTGTTTTTGGATGAATTACTAAGAAAAATGGAATTTATTTCTAAATTTTTAATTTAAATGAAAAAGATTGGCACTGAAATAAAATAAATGTAATTTATATTATTGTTGGAGACCTGGTTTCAGTGCTCAAGGAATTTCATCTGACGATCGTAATGTGAAATAAATGTTGACTATTTTTTTTGTGTTTCTACCGAAAGCCTTTTTCTGATGTCACTTTGGATGTATCTGTTATAATACTTAACAAACAATATACTCATATAGCATATTATTGTAGCAAGCTTTTATGAAATATTTTCATGTCAATATTTTTCATTAAATAATTTTTCAGTCTCCAAATAAATTTCACTTTATAACGTTTAACTTCCGTTTTTCACTGCAAGAGTATCCCCAGGGGGAGAATAGCCGTTCTAGTTGTGCCGTTGATGATGGAATCTTAACGTAAAATTATGTAGATAGTTCACTGCGGCCTTGTTCAGCAGCATAGTGCCAAAAGTCTTCGGATTCGTGATTTTTTTTTTTTGTTTTGAAGCAGCGAAAGTTCCTTCGTTTTCCGTGAACGGCATGATTCGAGTCCAGCTACGTCGAGTTGTTTAAAAATGTACTTCTTCACTTCTGCTTGCTGTTCTTGACTCAATTTTTCACCGCAATAAGCTGAATGGAAATGATTTGCCGTTATGGTTACAATGTTGAACACATTATTTTTCTTGGAGTGATATTCTAATAAATCTGCGTGATCAGGATAAATAAAAAATAAATTTAACCATTTTTTGGCGGCATCAGCAGCTGAAATATCGCTTCTTTAACAGTAGTAGTAGTTAGGCTACCAAGCAATTTCTTCACTGATTCGAGAAACTTTACATTGAAGAGAAGTTCAGATACGCTCTCTTTTGGTTTTATAGCGTCCACATTAGCATTCAGCTACGACTTTTTTTAACGCCGTTAAATTTTTAACCAACGACTCCGCTCCTCGTAATAAATTAGCGGTATGTGCATTGCAGGTGGAATATAAGAAATTCATTAACTTTACAGTAGCATTTCCCATGTTCACCATGTTGTATGCGTTATCTGTCAAAACTGAACTAATTTTCGCATCATACCGCTCTTTGGCGATAGTGATCGACTGTTTTACCGCTTCAAATAAGCTACCTCCCGTTTCATGAAGACTTGAAAAGTTAAACGACTCAAGAAAAACTTTTTGATTATTTGAAGTAGCCAACATTGTAACAACGTTGTGGCGATTTGACGATGAGTTTAGCCAACCATCCACCAATAATGTCATCTCTTTAACCATTTTGGTAACCTATTGGGTACATTGGTATATATTTTTCTCATTTGGTACATTTACACACTAAAATATGATTCCGTTTTGTATTGGTTTTAAACTTTTTTGGTATTAAATTCCGATTGTTTCCAAAAAAGTTTGAAATTTATGCCAGAAAAGTATGAAATTTATTCCAAAATGGTTTAAAATTAATACTTTTTTTGGCATTGTTCTATATAAATAATTTTTGGTTTTAAAATTAAACTAAAATTTTTACTGTGTAGTTTTGATAGTTTGAGAGTTTTTTACATTTATTACATGTAATTTACGCAATTTCAACATTCAGAAAAACCCATTCAAATATTATTGGTTAGTTGGTATGCAGATGCAGAGTTACTTCATACTAGTGATGTGATGAATTTTTTCCAGGGTATGGTGTAGCCAATTTTTCTAGTTGTTGACATTTGCTCTGATGCCCCTTACTTATATAACAAATTACATTTATGTGCCTATAACAGTTTCAGAGGTATGTTGTAATTTATTTTCTGCGGGCGTGATCCCGCCCATTTTTCTAATGAATGTTATTTTTCACAAGTGCCAAATTTCATTTCATTCTTTCACGTCAATATCAGAGATATATTAATTTTTGGACAATTTTAAAATGTCTTAGAAAATTCTGAAAAAATTCACATGTACTCTTTTATTCCTTGCACGGTTCTAAGCATTTTATGCCACATATACTTTTTTCGTAAGGTGCCTTGTTTTTCTCTACTGGCCATGTCCATTTCAATTTTTTCGAAATTTGCAGTTGTGTTCTCAGACTTTTATAAAAATAAACAGAGCTGTTTTAAGTGCTCAGTATGGAGACCTCTCATTACTAGTTTTTCGAAAAAAAAATGTTTTCCAAGTTATGGGCATGGAACTTCAGAGTGTCCAAGTAGGTAGTGTTTTTGTGAAAAATCGATGAAATTTTTTTTCTAAGTCCCGCCATTTTGTCAAAAAAAAAATTTTTTAATTTTTGTTTCCGGACTGTTGAAGCTCTTAAACGTTATTTTAATTTCCATTTTTAAATTTGAAAAATTTTGAAAATTTACAAAATGGCGGCCATTTTTTGAAAAATCTTAAAAGTTGATTATCTCAAAATAATATTCTTTTTTTAAATTTTTTTTTTTTACAGTAATGAAAACAAACATTTTGTAGAAGACTTGTTTTGCGCTAAATGGCTGTGAGAGCCAGGGTAATTTTTTTTTTCTAAAGAGTCACGTGACAATTTTTTTTAACTTTATTTTGTGCTTTGATTGGGTGGCCAAAAAAAAAATAAAATTTCAAAAATCCCAAAAAAAATTACCTTCAAGCTCGTTGTGGAAATTATGGGTGAATGATTAAGAACGCAGAGACCGCAACATTTAGTGGTGCGAAAGGTATGTGAATGTTGAAATCCACATAAATTAACAGATACTCAAAAAAAAAAATAAAAAAATACCTGTTAAAATTGAATTTTTCAAGTGAAGAAAACACAATGTTCCATTGCGAAATAAAAGATGACGTCTGAGAAATGTACCCTAAAAAATGTCAAACTTTTCAACTGTAAAAAAAAATTTGCAACGGAAAGCACTAGGGTACTAAATTCCAAAAACTTAAAATGCAACCCTCGCATTAGAAAAATTTCAGAAGAGGTCTTGGTCTTAGTCTAGGTCTTAAACATTGAGTCTTATTCTTAATTAACTTAATAAACTGCTGAAAACTTTGTTGATGGAGGTTGATAATGTAAAGTTTCCGCACCAAATCAAAATAAAAATCGCGACCAAGCTCTCAAATTTCATAGAACGCCTGTCCTATTTCTGAAGAGCTTTGGCCTAAGACCACCAGTTAGATACCGACAAGGAAATGAAGGCAAATCGTGAATTAAGCTCTGAAATAAAGCATTGGACGCGGAAGTCCATACGAACTTGAATATGTAAATCGTGAAAACGATGAAGATAATTGTAGGCATTATTTTAGTCACCGTGACGCTGGAATAGTTTTTTGAAGAAGACATTAGCCCCGAGGGTAGGTGATAACATACGCAAGAATACAGAATTCTCTTTTTTTTGCGATTTGTTGACTTATGTACTTCATATTATGTAGGTATATTTCGTTTCTGCAGCGATAATCAGCACATAATGCCATAATTGTTGTCGGTAGTAGTCAATGCTGCATTTCCATTACGCAAATAGCAAGAATAACAATCCGACAAATTTGTTAGTATCGTTTTTAGCAACAACAATGACAACGTCATCATCCGCCAATTCGTAAATGGATTCCGGATGCGAAAATGTTGAAAGCTGTGGTGCACAGTGGCGATGAGTGGCGTTCTTTTTGACTTTTATTAATTTTTCATTGATTTTGGACTGTTTTCAAGATTATTAAACGCTTGCAAAATTTTTCTATATTTGAAACATAATTGGATTCTTTTTTTTACTTTTTCAACATTTTTGGACTTCTGCAATAGTATTAAACGATTGCAACATTTTTCGACATTTGCAACATTATTAGATTATTTTTTTTTACATTTTCAACATTTTTGGATTTTTGCAAGCGTTTGCAACATTTTTCGGCAGTTATTGGATTTTAGTACATTTTTTTTAATATGTAATTCAATTTTTTTGGACTTTTTCAACATTTATCTTATCAGCTTTTATCCAAGGTTTTTGATTTCTTTAAAAATTTTTCAACATTTTTCGATGTTTTTAAAGTTTTCGAAAACTTTTCGTCTTTATCAAAAATTTCAGACTTTTTAACAATTTTAAACTTTTTCAAAATTATTTGACTTTTGCAACATTTTTCGAATTAAGCAACAATAACGGATTTTGATAACATTTTGCGATTTTATCTACATTTTAGTACTTTTGCAACATAAGTATTTCTACCATATTATTACATATCCAAACTTATTGTTTTTTTTTTGTAAAGAGTTTTCGAAATCCTTAAACCATATTCGAAAGGTATTAAAAAATTATGAGCTTTTTCAATTTAGACTTTTGCAACTTTTTTCGACTTCTACAACGTCTATAGCAACATAACTGGGTTTTTATAACATTATTGGAATTTTGCAACTCTTTTTTTCTTCTTTATTATAATTTTTTCAAGAATTATAGACAACATGGTACCTAATTTTTCTTAGTCAACAGTCAAACTGTTTACTTTTTCACCACTGTGCGAAGAGTTACAAGAGTAGCGAAACAGTGATTAGCATAATTAAATATAAAAGGGTAAAAGGATCAAATAACATTTAAATACCTAAAAACAACAACATAGACGATAAACAAGGACAAACGAATAAATTAACGACAACGAAAATGTTAAGACGCCAAAGCAGCCAGTCAGCCAACGAACTACATACAGATAACTAAGTAACTAAACAATATTACAAAAACAAAAAAAAAAAAAAAACTGTTCCACTTCCAACAACCCCGGCATAGGGTACAAAGGAAAAATCATCAACAAAAACAGCAGCCGCATCATCAAATCAAACAACACAAAAGCGCGCGCACACACATACAAAATAAGTATACAACAAAAAATAACAAATTTCGACTAAGTTAAAATAATACACTTAAAAAAAAACTCCAAAGCAAAAATTAAGAGCAAGAACAAATAAAATAGACTACAACAAACAAACACAGGAAACAAAAAGTAAAAGTGGAGAGAGTAGTAAGACAACGAAACTTCGCACAGTGGTAAAAATTTACTTTTCGGCTGGCAAAATGGCTCTGTTGTTATACGATGTAATTAGCAGAAGGATGAGTGACGGATTAGCTAATGACGAAACTCTCAAAATTTTCAATTGTCTCTGGACTGGTGAATAGGTTATGCAGAGGGAGACAATTTTCTCTCGACTAGCGAAAAGATAATGCAGAGGGAGACAGTTGATGATTCGTACGTCATCAACATTGAAAAATTGTCAAATCATTATATGAAAATTCGTCATGCACTATTCCGATTAACCGCAGGGTACAGATAGTCGGCTTCTGGTTTATCCAGTACATTCAATAAAAGTGCTTTAAAAAATTTGCCATACCGATTTGAAAAATTCGCTCAGATTTAAAATTACCGTTATTTTTTGCTTCGTTTGACATTTCTTTTTTTTTTTTTTGTTAAATAGAAGTTTTTCCATATACTTCGTAAATCTGATTTTTTTCTTTTTATCTAAAAACTGAGATGTGATTGAAAAATGTAATTACCCTATTCATATTATTTCAATAATACTTAGTTACATGGCTCGACCTCTGATAAAATCAAAAGTTCGGAAATTGTTGAGTAGTGTTATCAAAGCATAATATTATAGTACAACAAATTGAAAGCAAGGAATATAACACATATGCTGATGAACTTCTAACAGATGAAGGAAAACAGTGTTTACGTTTTTGTCTGCAAGATCTATATAAAAACATATTGGGTGTACAACTTAAAAACCGGAATTTGACGGTGGATGTCCGTACTAACAAATATCGTGAAAGCTCGAACTTTATATATATGTAATTTTGAAGGTACATTTGACAGCTGTCAAAATCAGTCAACAAAACAATTTTATCTTGTGTGCAGCATTATTATTTTTCACGATGAATAACTTCGAAAATTGGAGAAAAAGACAGCATTTGCGGGAGGTTCTGTTGGGTCATTTTTTTGCAAAGAAAACTCCTGCGGAAAGTCATAGTTTGCTTGTAGAAGTTTATGGGGACTATGCTCCAGCTGAATCAAGCTGTAGTGAGTGGTTTCGACGGTTTAAAAGTGGTGATTTTGATGTCGAAGACAATGAACGTCCTGGTCAGGACCAGCTAGGTGGGATCCATTATGAGCTGTTGCCAGGTGGCCAAACCATTAATGCTCAACTCAATCGTCAACAATTGATCCGATTGAAACAGAAAATCCAGGCAGAGCGGCCAACGTATACGACCAGACACGAGTCAATCATTTTCCACCACATATTGCTGCCCCATTCAAAAATTACCTGGAAAACAACGGATGGGAAATCTATACAAATTTTGCCTCACCCGCTTTATAGCGCAGACCTTGCACCATCAGACTACCATTTGTTCCGATCAATGCAGAATGCCCTATCAGGAATACGGTTCACTTAAGTTCAAGATATCGAAAATTGGCTCGATTCATTTTTGGCCGCCAAGCCGGCGCAATTTTTTTGGGATGGAATTCATAAATTGCCTGAAAGATGGGGAAATGTTGTAGCTTCCAATGGACAATACTTTGAATAAAATATATTGTAACATTTTTCCACAATAGAGCATCAAATTTCGCTAAAAAATTCCGGTTTTTAAGTTGTACACCCAATATATGAGACTGAAGAACTAGTGCACAAGACCAAACATTGTCTATCAGGCTTGTTCCGTAATCCGTGTGGTTTCAATTAAGTGCTTTTCATTTAGGAGGCTTTTTGATGAAAATGGTGAGTCACATGATAAAAAGTATGAGAATCTTTTTTGTGGAGAATTACAGCTTCTACAAATAACATTGACTTGCATTAACGAAAAAGTAACCGTTTAGCAAATATTGTTAAAAAACCGCAAAATGTCAAAAAATTCGACTTTATCAAATGTTTCCGAAACAGTTAATTTTTCGTAAATACAAATGAATATTATTTGTAGAACCTTTAATTCTCCACAAAAAAGATTCTAATACATTTTATCGTGTGACTCACCATTTTCATCAAAAAGTCTCCTAAGTGAAAAGTACTTAATTGAAACCACGCGGATTACGGAACAGGCCTGTATATCTCTTGTTCCTTTGAAATTAGCACGTACGTTGTCCATAGAACTACCACAATTGCATTTCTAAACCAAAAATGTTAGTTAGCGTTCCAAAGCCACTGTCTATGAGCGGATATGCGTATAAACGAAAACATAAGTTTTACTTCCAACAAGTTTACCCTCGTTAATCATTAGCAAAACACTAAATATTAAGAAGAAAAGTTAAACTTGCTGCGGCTGAGAATGCGGCGGAAAGACAGTTGTTGAGCATTATGGAATTAGAAAGGACAATAATAATGATGACAATGATGTTGATGATGACAACATTGATGGTGATTGCGCGCGCCAGCAATGATGATTACATACATACTATACATAGCTAATACTAATGAAGGATAACAAGCGCAAAAAGAGTGGGGTAGCATGTAGTCAAAATATTTGTGCAAACTCATTGCCTAAATGGATTTTTTTGGTATTACCCATGAACCTATGACTTTGAGAACAATTTGTTTTAGCATAGCAAAGGCAGATACATATTTGTTTATTAAATGGTACTGAAATGTGATACAGAAACAAAAATACCAATTTAGGATCTTAAAAAAAAAAAAACGGATAGAAAATAATAAAAAAAAAACTATAAGAATTTTCAAAATCGCGAAAAAATCTAAAGTATGAACTTTGAAAAATTTGCGAAAAAAACAAACAATTTTATTACATTTATTACACTTTGAACGCTATAAATTTTTGGGGAAAAAAAATTACCCCTAAACAGAAAATTTCCCCTTTCCTTTGCCAATTTTTTGCCTCCCGAAAAAATTTACTAGGCCTAATATACAAAAATGGTTTAAAGTGAAATTCATACTTATGCATATGTATATAAATTGTATTGATGCATTTAATTATAAACGAATTTATATAATCACATCTCAGTTTTTAGATAAAAAGAAAACTAGTAAGGGTGTAACCTGTGTAAAGTTAACATAACTTTGCAGAGAAATATTGCATATGAACATTCGATAGTTCAATTTAAAGCCAAAAGAAAGTACCAAATGCTTCTGGTAATAGAAATTCACAGAAAAATTTCGTGTGTCCTGTATATAACATCGAAAATAGCCAGAAATAAAGGTAAAGATATCTCCGACAAAAAAAAAGATATCGTTATCGGTTTGATTGAGTTTTCAAGAAAAAAATTAGGGTCATACCAGATTTTACGGCGGAATATTACCTGATCTTGTTATATAACTTCAAAAATAGGAAAAAAGTGGTGTCCTTTAAACTTTTATGTAAGGATATCTCAAAGTCCAGACGTGAAAGAGCAATTCTAAGAACGGGTTCAGATTAAGCATCAAAAATCACATCTGGAATGACTATTGCTGTTTCCGATTTTTGTTTGTGTTTTTCTTAAACACGAAAAAACCGATTTTTTAAAAAAATGGATGGTGCGGAAACGATACCTTTTATATATATAAATGTATGTAAGTATGTATATATGTATCCATATATATATTACACATATATGCATATACAAGTAAATATATGTACGTATATACATATATATATGTACATAATATGTATATACACATCGAGACATACTCAAAAATCGTTAAAAAAACTAAAAGGTCGAAAAAAAGATATTACACATAAATACATACATAAGTATATATATGCACGTGTATACATATATACATATGTGTACATAATATGTATATAAACACCGAGACATACTCAAAAAATCGTTAAAAAATTAAAATGTCGAAAAAAAAAACGGCTGGACGTTCGATTTCGCCGTTCGCGGATTTTGACACTAGAAGGGTCCCCTAACATTATCCCTACAAAAAAAAACCGCGGGTGGTATTTTAAAAAATTAAAATTTTTTAAAAACCACCGTGCCCTACACTGCAGTATTTTGAAAATTTTGCTTATACGTGTAGGGGAGTGCCACGTCCTCTTGTTCAAGTTTTTGCCCAGTGCTTGCATTTATAGTTTTTAGTGTCAGAGTGAAATTTGGTTGGATTATCTCAAAAAACGTTTTCAGTATAGCGTTTTGAAGCTTTTGCTTGTATAGGAGGTGCCACGCCCTCTTGTCCGAGTTCGTCGAGTATAAGCTTAGAGCGTGGACTTAAATTCTTAAGTACTTTAGTGAAATTTAGTTAGATGTCAAATGTTAAAAAAAATATTGCATAGCCTTAGGGGGCGATATTAGTTTTTGAAACATCCTGTTTTTCATATTTTGTACTGAGCTTTTGGATTCACAATAACTTTTTCAATTTCAACAATTTGAGGAAACTTCGCAGAGGTGAATTTTATGATTTTTTGTGGGCTTCAATGGCACCTTAGGGTGGTAGAAACTGAGATAATGACTAATAGTCGAAAAAAATGTGATAAATGACTTCTATGAATGAAATGTAGCCCATGTTGAGACATTAACAACGATATACTACACTTGTTGATCGGACGTCAAATGGCGGAGATATAAAAACAACGCCGCATCGAATTCAGAGGCCGAAAAAAAAAATGTTTTTTCCTTAAAATTCTTTCAATACGTAGGCTGCTCGATATATTTCTGGCCTAGGCAGCACTAAGTGTTGCCAGGTGCAATCTGACATTTCTATTCGAAAGTTGGATATTTTTTAGCATAAACTTACTCAGAACGTTTTGACGTACGACCATCATTTGTGTTGCTTACAGTGACTTGAAAAAATCAATTTGGCAAAAAAATGGAATTAACTCTTGAACATTTTCGTGCGATCATTTTTCACAACTTTTGACGTGGATTATCACGACAAGAGTGCTTCGATGGACTTAAATCTTTGTATGGCGATGAAGCACCATTCTTTAGCACTGTGAAAAACTGGCTTAATGAATTCAATCGTGGCCGACGCTTGCTCAAAGACGAATTCCGTGAAGGTCGTCCAAAAATGGCCGTTGTGCCAGAGAACATTGATGCCGTGCATGAACTGACAATGCAAGATCGTCATTTGACATACCGTGAGATAGAGGCATCCTTGCACATTAGTTCCACTCCAAAACATTCGATTTTGCATGAACACCTGGTCGTAAAAAATGTTTATTCTCTTTGGATCCCGCACAATTTGACAATCGCTCAAAAAAGGCTCGTGTCGATTGGTGCAAAGAAATGTTGAAAAATACTATCACGGTGCTTCAAAAGACGTTTATAAGATCGTCACAGATGACGAATTATGGATCTATGCGTATGAGCCCGAAACAAAACAGCAATCGACCGTGTGGGTCTTCGAAGACGAGCCAAATCCAACGAAAGTTGTTCTTGGGAAAAGCACTTCGAAGCAAATGGTCGCCTGTTTCTTCGGCAAAACTGGTCATGCGGCAACTGTTTCGCTTGAGCAACGTAGGACGGTTAATTTTGAGTAGTACACCACAATTTGTTTACCTGAAATCTTCGGAGAAATTCGAAAACGAACAAGAAAAGACGTATCATTGTTCACCATGACAATGTGATTTTTCACACATCGGCTCAAACCAGCGCCTTTTTGACCGGCCAAAACGTCGAATTGATGGGTCATCCGCCGTACAGCCCTGACTTGGCACCCAATGACTGCTTTCTATTCCCGCACATCAAGAAAAAAATGCATGGTCAATGATTTTCGTCGCCAGAAGATGCTGATGAAGCGTTCAAAAACCATGTTTTGGAGGTGTCTCAATCGGAGTGGAAAAAGTGCTTCGACAATTGGTTTGAGCGCATGCGAAAGTGTATAAATCATGCTGGAGAATATTTTGAAAAACAATAAAACCATTTTTGATGATAAATATTCGCATTTTCATTATTAGGCCAGAAATATATCGAGCAGCCCACGTATTAGCTCTCAAACCGGGGGTAGTCATTCGAACCTTTTTTTTTTTTTTTTTTGCATGGGGGTCGATACTATCTAGTGTGCACACCTGTCCCCACGTGTTTTCAAATAAAAAGTGCTTGCATCCAAAATGTTTTTACAGAAAAATGTGTAGAATGACTCTAGCACGAAACATATACTGCCTTTTTTTCAAAGGCACTTTTTCAAACCAGGGCCAAAAAACTCATTATTTTATCCCGGAGCTCTGTACAAAAACCAAAAAAAAATTTGACTGAAACGGATTCAAAAAATTAGTATGCAGAAAGTCTTCTGCTTGTCCGTAGATTAAGAAACCGTAAACTGGAAAACCTTATCTAATATCGCTTACGAGATATTGCATATTTTTCATTTGTTGACTTTTTATTAAAAAATTTAATTCATGCGTACTAAAATATATAGAAACAAAATAGTCAACTCTTATGTTTTTTTTTGATGCTGAATCCGAATCCGCTCTTGAAATTGCTCTATCACTTCTCGATTTTGAGATATTCTAAGCTGAAATTTTGACATGTTCGGTTTTTTCACCACTTTTGAGGTTATATAACAAGACCATGTAATTGTTCGTCATAAAACTCGATAGGGTTTTTAAGAGAACTATTCTTTTTCTTCAAAACTCATTTTGATTTTACATACCAGATTTTTATGCTTGGATGGGTTTTTTTATTATACCCTACACCCAGGGTATATTCACTTTGTCCTTCCGTTTGTAACGCGGAGAAGGAGGCGTGGCAGGTATAGAAAAGTATATATATTCTTGATCAGCGTCACCTCCTGAGTCGATATAGCCATGTCCGTCTGTCTGGCTGGCTGGCTGGGTGGCTGGCTGGCTGGCTGGCTGGCTGGCTGGGTGGCTGGGTGGCTGGCTGTGTGTTGAAATACACTTTTTGGGAAAACTAAGCAAGATAATTCAATGAAATTTGGTACGCTGCCTCCGTCGTCAAAGTTAGCTCGGGGGATTGAAAATGAGCAAAATCGGTCAACGGACACGCCTACCGCCCATACAAAAATTATATTCAAAATGCAATTTTAGGAGTATTTTTCACGACAATGCAACCACAATACATATAAAAACTACGAATTGTAAGTGCAAGCTCTGATAAAAATTTGAGCGAATTCGGGCAAGAGGGCGTGGCACCTCCCATATAAGCAAAAGCTTCAAAACGCTATACTGAAAGCGTTTTTTGAGATATTCGAACCAAATTTGACTCAGACACTAAGAATTATAAATGAAAGCTCTCAGCAAAAATTGGGTGAAATCAGACAAGGGGGCGTGGCACCTCCCATATAAGCAAAAGATTCAAAATGCTATACTGAAAGAGTTTTTTGAGATAATCCAACTAAATTTCACTCTGACACTAAAAACTATAAATGCAAGCTCTGAACAAAAACTGGGTGTACTCGGACAAGAGGGCGTGGCACCTCCCATATAAGCAAACTTTTCAAAATACTGCAGTGTAGGGTATTTATTTTTTGGCCAGGCCAAAATTTACACCCTTACTAGTTGATGGTTGGGGTTATTTTATTTTTTTGCTAAGTATTTTATATTGTATAAAATTTTAAAAATATGGTACGGTATACATTTTCCAATAAAAAAATTTTTAAAAATAATAATATTTAAGAATTTTTAAGTGTGTTACTTAATGACATTTTATATTGAAGATTGATTTTATTTAATTGAACTTTTTAGTCATATATTTGCAAAGATCGATTTACATATAAATCTATCAATGCATTTTTCTAACACATAATTATGACAAATCAAGGAACGGATTAAAAACACGGCTATAGTGACATATGTTTCGTCTTTCGCCACAAAGACTCATCAGACTATTTTTGTTGTAAGCCGGGCAAGGCTGGTGCAGTGGTAACGACTTCTGCTACCAACCTGGAGATCCTTGGTTCGTCTCCCGCCCAGACCAAAAACACAAAAAGTTTTCAAACTTGCAATTTTTCAATTATAATTAATTTAGTAAAATAAATATAATTATAATTACAACAAAAATAGTCTGATGAGTCTTTGTGGCGAAAGACGAAACATATGTCACTATAGCCGTGTTTTTAATCCGTTCCTTGATTTGTCATAATTATGTGTTAGAAAAATGCATTGATAGATTTATATGTAAATCGATCTTTGCAAATATATGACTAAAAAGTTCAATTAAATAAAATCAATCTTCAATATAAAATGTCATTAAGTAACACACTTAAAAATTCTTAAAGTTATTTGGGAGAACACGCCCTGATAAGGTGGAAACACCTGCAATCGGTATTGAATTTGTTCCAAAGGAACAACTATACCAAATATCAATAAATAACACAAAACAACAATTATGATATATCAATACGTATTAACACACAAATAAAACTGGCAAAAAGTCGGCTTCGCAGCCGGGCAAGGCTGGTGCAGTGGTAACGACTTCTGCTACCAACCTGGAGATCCTTGGTTCGTCTCCCGCCCAGACCAAAAACACAAAAAGTTTTCAAACTTGCAATTTTTCAATTATAATTAATTTAGTAAAATAAATATAATTATAATTACAACAAAAATAGTCTGATGAGTCTTTGTGGCGAAAGACGAAACATATGTCACTATAGCCGTGTTTTTAATCCGTTCCTTGATTTGTCATAATTATGTGTTAGAAAAATGCATTGATAGATTTATATGTAAATCGATCTTTGCAAATATATGACTAAAAAGTTCAATTAAATAAAATCAATCTTCAAAAATAATAATATTAATAATAATAAAATTAAACCATCATATGGCCTACCTTTTATTCTTATGATCACATACATTTAATAATTATATTTCTGTTAGCACGCAATGATTTTAATTTCCGGCTATATTTATTATATCTCCGCTATTTCATAACTTGACTTTATATGAAGAGAAAATTGGCTAATTTTGGCAAGCATCGTGCCTTTGTGTTGTGGAAAAGAAGTTCAAGTTTTTTATTCGTTTCTGTGAGGTTCTTTTCCTTTTTGATTTTTTGTTTCTTTTTCTGTTTGAATATTTTGAACTCTATCCAAAAAGTATTAGAAAAAACTGATTTATATGTACAAATTTTTACTTTTATTGTTTAATGAATTTTTCAATTTTCTCGCGCGAATTTTCATTGAAACAACCCAACAAGAAAATAACATTTTTGTGACCAAGAGTCATCGAAACTGTAACATCTTCTCTTCTTATACGAGCTAAAATTGTATGTTTGTTTTTTTGTACTCAATATTTTTTTCTCGAAAACGGCTACAGCGATTTCAATGAAACTTGGAATAGTGTTAGATAAAGAATGAGCTAGGTTTGAACTTTGCAAATGCTCACCAGAGGGCGTGGCACTGCCCTAAATTTTAAACTTAATTTAGTCATAACTCGCAAACTGTGCAAGGTATTTTAATGAAATTTGGTGAGCGGGTATGGTTTAATAGTACCTTGTAACAGACAAAGAAGGGATGAAAGAAGTGGCACGCCCACTTTTTACCCCTTGAAAATTTTGTTTCAGTATTACTCCAAAATCACTCCAACAATTTTAATGAAAATTTAGGAGATGTTACCTCTGCAAACAAGGATCAATATCTGATACGCTGTTATATTGGGAAAACTCGTTGAAGGGCGTGGCACCGCCCACAATAATATAATACGCTATAAAAAGAAAACTACTAAAGCAATCTTTCTGAATTTAACTGTAGGGAATCACCTTTTTATTAGGCACCTACGACCTGAAAGTGGGCAAAATATCGCTGGTGCGCGTGGAACCTCCCATACGACTAAAACAAATTAAATGCTATTTCTCGCAAATGGTACAACACATTTTGATGAAATTTGGTATGCGGATCTAGATCATGAGTTTAAAAAGTATAACGAAAAGTGGGCTTTCTACCAAAATAAAAATGTTTGTTAATAACTCAGGCACAAAAAAAAACAATCGAATGAACTTTTTATTTCTTATATGCAGTCTTATGTACTTCTTGACGTTGAATACGTCTTCATCAGCAAAATAGCTGAATAGCCGCACTCTTCCTTATCAAAACTTCCTTGTGGACTTTTGCGATAGGTCTCTTACTTTCCGAGGTATGATCCTCTGAAAATAAGATATTTCAGCGCCTATATAAGAGACAAAATATTTTGGGTGCGTGGCATATCCCATTTATTTATTTTAGGGCATTCTATTTCACCAAAAAAATTTGGAGTTCTTGGTATTTCTCTATACCATTCGATACTTTCCGAGATTTTTCTTATTATTATTCTCATCGGTTGATTTATCATTTTGAAAGCGTGACCATTGGAGGTGAAAAGGTACGAATTTCATAACAAAAAATAGCTATGAATAAAAACATTGACTAAAATAATAATATCAGATTGTTGACCGAGCAGGGATCGGTCTCCAGGTACTCATTTATTATTTTAACTAAATTGATTCTAAATTAAAACTAATTCAAAAATGTTGAATAGTTCAATATAAATTTGTCATGTTGGAAATATAAGACTTACCATTATAAACATAAAGATTTAAATATTTTTTTTTCCAAATTCGAAATTCTAAAGCGCGAATTTTTTCTCTTCATTGCAGGTGAGTTACGAAGTCAACACTTAACACAAGGTATTTTTTAGCTATACTTAGTTAATTTATAAAGATTATTCCAGTAAAAAAAAAGTTCACTTGAAATTATTTCGCAGAAAAATCCTTATTATCCTGGGTTTAATAAGCATTTATAGGCTTAAGTCTATTTTCTAATTTCCGTGAGGTAAACTGCACTAAAATATGTCTTCTTTTCCTTAAAATTCCTTAAAATCATCCAAATTTTACGATTTTCTCCTACAAAATTTCCTTCTATGCTCATCTGACTCATTACAATATGTATATCAATAAAATATAAACATATAAAATTTTCCTAAAAGTTTAAAAAATTTTGTGAGCTCCCTTTAGGACATAGGGTGCTTAGCTCTAGGAAAGAAATGTTCAGCTTTAAAAAATAATGGAGGTCCGTGATGCTTTATAGATACCCACAAATAAAGGTTTAAAAAATCTTGTTTATGATCAAAGTTTTATGCAAAAAAGACTTCAAAAACTTTTATTTGAACCAAAACAATTACCAAATGCCCGTATATCTTTACTCAGCACCTTGATTTTATTTAAAGGCATGTTATGCTTCGGTGAAGGCCATTCCCGTTGGGTTGGAGCGGAGTTGCATAAAAAAAAACATGCATTTTGCACAAAATAAAACTGCTCCACTCACACGCACGCACAAACACACAAATGTGATAGTGTGTTGGAATTTTTCGAAATTTATGAATGAAAATACTATAGATGCGTTCTAGTGCCCGTTGTCTTATCCATCCATGTTGCATGCTGCAACGAATGCGTTGCTTTTCTTTCCTTTAAATTAAAATTTTTGGCACGCGCCACGGCGATGTCGATGGTGCAACCAGCAATTTTTTTGGGCAAGAAGCCAATAATGTCATCTTAGTCATAATAGTTGGATTATGGATTCGTTAACACGACAGGCCGTGCATCCCTCTCGTCACCAACACCACCGCAAAAACAACAAAAAAACACAGCAACGCATCAATGTTTGCCACACGCAATGTGTGTTGTTGCTTCACGACGACGATCCAATCTGTAATCTCTTGTACTATGTTCACATACTATGCCCGCAAGCATTAACCGCAAGCTGAAGCATCCATCCCAAGAAGCGCTGATTTTTTTTAAAAGAAATAAAAAAAAAAAGAAGAAAATATTATGCATCCCCATACACGGCGAAAATTCTTAAAATAAAAGGGATTAAAAATGGTGCTGAAAAAAAATATTTTTGGAGATATTTTTTAAAAATCAGATTTTCGAAACTTTAAGTCTTATAGAATCGCCCAATGATCAAAATTTGACCACAAATGTATTGAATTATTTTGGTACTTTTTGGACAGTTTTAGTACATTTTTTGCTATTCGGTACAAAATAGAAAAGCTCATTTATCATCCCTGGTATAATGACAAATGTGAAACGAAATGAAAACAAAAAACATGAATTCAGTGTCAATCAGCTTTTCGTCTTTCTCTTTGTGCTGTATCCTCTTTTCAGCTCTGTTTGACGTATTTTGTCGTTGTTAATATTGAAAAATTTGCATTTAATTTTACGTGTCTTAGTGCAAAATATTAAAATAATTTTAACTTTGTACACATTTACACACAAATACCTTTCTAGTGGTGTATAATTCAAAGTCGTGCTCCATTTCTAGCAGAGTAAAAGAGGTAGGACAAATTTTTGTCTTGCGTATTATATTCTAATAATAGTTAAATGGCTTGTAGAGAATGAGATATATTCAATTTTTTCGTATGTTTTGAATTTGGTAGCCATTTTAGTATGAAAATATCCTATTAACATAGCGCTTTATAATTTTTTTTTTGGAATTATTTATTTCGCGACCGAAATAAAAACACTTTTTCAAAACTTTACAAAAAAACTACTTTTTAAGATAAAGTTGAAAAAAACTTGAAACTTCGACAAATCGAGAGGGAAACAAATCGAGAGGGAAACAAAACGCACGGCTTTTGAGAATAAACGATGTTTAATACACGGTGGTTGTACAAGTACAAGTTATTTTATGTTTTACATTATAAGTTGGGAGCGAGAGGCGCAAGCCAAAAACACGAAAACAAAAGAGATTAAACAATTAGGAAAAACTGAACGAACACCAATGTATCGACAGCAAAATACAGGGTGTTCGCTATGTTTGGCGTAAACAGGAATCCTTGTTAAATTTCCATATTTGTAATACCAGTTTTTTGATTTGAGTTTAGCAATAAATGAAACCGAATCATACGTAAAATAGTACTCCGTATTACTCAAACTCGGGTATCCAACACATGTAATTAGCTTTTTAAGGTGTAATAGTAATCAGAGTTGATATACGTTATATAATATGGGGTAGTCCACATTACCCGAACACACCACTTTTTTGAAATAATTATTTATTATATAAAAGAAATGGGTCAGAATTCGTCAAATTTACATAAAAAATTATTTAGTATTTGTTTTTGTTGAAATTTTGAGAAAATGTTTATTTTAAAGAAAAAAATTATGTGTAAAAAAAAATTTATTATTTTTTTAATTTTTTACAAAGTTATTGCAATATGCAATTTTTAGACACTTTATAAACAAAATCTTATATCTCATGTACTGTTGATCTGATTTCAACGAAAATTGGGGATATTGTCGTCAATAGAACAGACTTTGATTTTTCGATGATATAAAAAAAAATTTTTTTAAATTATTATTTATCCATTTGTTTGCAAAAAATAAATTTTTTTTTATGTTCTGGAGCTTTAAAAAATCTAAAAAAAAATATCACCATATGCCTTACTTATTGCCAATTCAAAACCGTCAAAAAATTTTATGAGCCGTAAGTATTTTAAAAGTTATAACAAAAAAGTGCTGCTCGGACGCTCTGCGCTTTCTCTATGTGACCATACACCCCTACGTTATTTATTATAAAAACGAATGAATGTTTTGCCATAATTTCAGAATGTATCAGGAATGATGCAATCGCGGTTCATTTGCTTAATAAAAAAATGTTGCACCATTTAAAGCTCATTTTTGGGGTTGCAAATGTTAAAAAATTAATTTTTTTTTTTCTGACGGATGCGGGGGTCAGTACAAAAACAATTTCAACCTGATTAACTTGTCTCGTTATAAATACGATTTCAATGTTAACGCAAAATGGCAACCTCGCATCGGAAAGGTGCTTGTGATGGGTTGGGAGGAAGTATCAAAAGATTGGCATCTCGTGCTAATTTACAAAGAACTGAAGAACAACAAATTACAACTCCTCTCTTACTATTTCAGTGGGCTGAACAAAATTTTGAAAACATTTGCTTTGGTTCGAATAAAGATTATAAAAAAGAGGAATTAGTTTTAAAAAAGCGATTTGAAAGACCTGCTACTATAAATGGAACGCGAAAATATCATTCACAATATCCCCAATTTTCGTTGAAATTGGATCAACAGTACATGAGATATAAGCTTTTGTTTATAAAGTGTCCACAAATTGCATATTGCAATAACTTTGGAAAAAATAAAAAAAAATAAATTTTTTTTTTTACACATAATTTTTTTTCCTTAAAATAAACATTTTCTGAAAATTTCAACAAAAACAAACACTAAATAATTTTTTATGTAAATTGGACGAATTCTGACCCAAATGTAAAATCAGACGAGCTTGTGCATTTTTCCGTTGAATTATAGCTCCACAAATGCATTAGAGTTATTTGAATTTTAGAAAACAGAGTTCTGAGGAAGTAATTTACTTATTCAGAGCGTACTAAAAAAAAGTCAAACTGACCAAACAGCATATGTAAGAAATTGCACACGTGTAAGGAGCATAATAGAAAATCCGAAGAGCGTAAAAAATATGTTTTTCGAGCTTTAATATGCACAAATAACCAGAATTGTACAGTCTTTAATATGGGAAACAAAAGGGTGCATCACATTACCCGCATAGTCCTCATTACCCTAACTTACTATATGCATGTATATTTTTGTTTGCCATTATTCGTTAAAATAATGGTAAAAATGTTATTTTCGTATGTCAATTAAAAATATTTTTTTAATTTAAATTTTAAGTTTTTTTTTCGAAAAGCGACACTTCAATTTTTTCTGATTAGCCTTAAAATCTTCAGAATTTAATATGCTTTTATGTGATTATTTGTTAAAATAAGGACGAACATTTAATTTTCGTAAGTCAGTCAACAACTTTTTGTTCATTTAATTTTAACTATTTCTTGGCATTTTGTCGAAAACTGCTCTACAATTTTTTTTAAAAATGCACTTCAATATTCAGAATTTGATAGGAGGGGTGTTGTTATCATTTTTAATTTCTCAGAATCGCACCATGTTGCTTAACTTCAAACAGAGATCCCGAACCCCCTTAATCGGCTCTAACACCGTTTCGTGAAAAATCATTTCAGAACTGTGTCGCTAAGTATTCGCGGGATATTTGAATTTTAGCCTGCAACCTTACAACTGACAAAGCATTTTGCTAATTTTACAACAAAATTTTATTTTCAGTGCTTCATATACATATCTTCTTCATATACTTACTTATATTTTCAAAATTCCCTCATGGATTATTTTGTATATCTGCGTTTTATTTTGTTTCATTTATTTATTTTCGCGTATATCGCGTGACAAAAAAAGAGTGCAATTTTAAATGAAGTTCATGAACTCTTAAAATAAAGTCACTCGTCAGAAAAATTAACACTTTTATGCTTTGGGGTACCTTCATACGTACAAGAGCGCTCTGCCATTGAGTATAGAAAAACAAAAGTGTAAAAACTTTTCAACATCCGGTTAGATATAAATGAATTTACGCACTACTATCTCTTTGAAAGATATAAATTCTGTTCAAAAACAAAAAAGAAAAATAATCCAAATACGGGAAAAAAGTCATTCATATTGATTGAGAAAAAAAAAATTGTGGCAAAAAATTTAGTTTCTTTGCAAGTATTTATGGTAGGAAAAAATTGACCAAGAAAACTATTTAGGAAAACCTATCCCTCTTAACTTCTACTTTTCTTACAAATCAACCGTTGTG
This sequence comes from Calliopum simillimum, assembly GCA_951812925.1. Taxonomy (NCBI): domain Eukaryota; kingdom Metazoa; phylum Arthropoda; class Insecta; order Diptera; family Lauxaniidae; genus Calliopum; species Calliopum simillimum. Next base: position 10,556,329 of record OX638373.1, on the reverse strand, counting down.
CAATAAAATCATAGGGCACAATATGTTTCTAAGAAAATAAAAATCCATAACAAACACCCTCTGAGATTATTTTATTTAACACTGTCCGACAATTTCAAACTTTTAGTAAAACACATGAGAAAATCCAAAAAATTCTTAAAATAGACGTTAAAAAAATACTCTCTTTTTACCCTCTACATCCCCCATCCCCATTTCCCTGCGGATTCTATTTTCTCGAGAAAAAAATCCTCCTATTCTAAATGCGCTGGGAAAAGCAAAATTGGGAAAGAGAGTTTCGACTTTTCGAAATCTTTATAAGTAGAAAACAGAATTTGCCAACTGCTTTTATATAATAATTTGGCTCTTATTTCCACAGGTATGTAAAATATTACAGGCTAAACAAGCCCTATGTTCCTTTATTGGATGCCTAATTTTTTCACCGGGAGTTTTTTCTCACTTTCGAAGTTTATTTAGAATATAAGGAAAGGGAAATTGAAAAAAATTCTCGAAAAGTTTAATTTGGAGTAGGAGACATGGGAAAAGTGAAAAAATTCTCGCGGATTTTCTATTCAGAATTGGGCTGTATATGAAGCAAAACACGCCAAGTTTACCAGCTGAAAATATGGTAGATCCGGTGTGCAAGAACAACAGATCGGGAGGATTTGGTCCTAGTACCTTTTTTTGTTAAAATACAGGGTATTGAAGTTGACGTTTTTAGTCATTTTCATACAATAAAAAGGGTGTTTTTTCAAAAATTTATAGCTTACACCAAAGTTTGTAAATTGATATATCTAAGTAACTGCTCCCATTCGTTTTTAAGTGTTCTTTTTATAAAAAAATATTTCTTGGTGAAAAAAATTTTTTTCATCAAAATTTTTTACACTTAAAAATACTTTTGAAGTTTTTTTTTAAAACCCCCCCCCCTAGATTTATTTTAAAAGTACTTTAAATTAAAGCATAACTTATAAGCTTTAAAATGCCTATGACTCAAGATGAGATTCGGACGCTACATGGTAGTTTTCTGCTTTTGAACTCCCGCGGCAGGCAAAAATCTTTTTTTACTCAAGAGGAATGCATCTTACGAAAAAAGTGTTTGCACCTAGATTTTTTTCTTTTTAGTTTTTTCCCTATTTTGATTCAGTCTGCTCCACAGTGGTAACATAGAAACAGTTTGCACTTGATTATGAACAGATTCTAAGCTATCGATCCCCATATAAATTTAGACTAGACCGAGTTTTTCCATTTTTTCGTGCTCAGCTCTTAGAACTTTAAAAAAATTATGAAAGAAATGTAAAAAAAAAAAAAAAATATATGTTGCTCCAATTTACATTCACACACAATCCGTAAGGTATCGTAGGATATACGTATTGCAATTTCGACCAGAAGATACTAAATTGATATACACGAGCGTGATTTTATTCTTTTATTTTTGATTGTTTCAAATCCCCTTCTAACCCATGTGTTGCCTATCGTTTTTTTTTTTTTTTTTTTGTGTATTTATATTTTGAAAAATGTCATGCCAGTCATATATTAAAAATATTCATGATCCATAAATACACCCTAAGCTATTTCGTTTTATTGGCATAAGCGTGTGGGCGGCTTTTTATTAATATTTGATTTTATCCATAGTTGTTTTATTGTCATCTTTAGTTTTTTTTTCAACTTTAACAAAAAAAAAGGAAAAAACGCTATAAAAATTAAAACTAAAAATAATAAGCGAAATAAAATGTATTTATCTGGCATATACACAGCTTGACAATACGTATGTTATGCAGCATATGCAGCTCATTAGCAGCTACTTACACTCATAGATACTTACACCTAGAAACCCAACGGAAAGAAATAAAAGCTGCTTCCAAAGGGAACACAAAAGAAGCACATTTTCGTAGGATAATAAACTTTTAATGTTCAGATTATACAGGGTGTAAACGTTAAGGTGACGAAGCTACTGGGAGGTGATAGAGGATTCCAAGACTAACAAAAAATTGTCCGTGGGAGGGGGGTCCAAAATGTACCCCCTTGAATTGTTTCACATTATAATGATTTTTAATAATCACTTCTAGCTTTTAAGTTGTCGGTTTATTTTAGTTCCTTAGACCTTTTGGTTGAACTAGCCACTTAATAATAATTTATATTAGTTAAATTATCATTAATTATTTATAACGTTGTACATGAATAAATTAGACTTTTAAATAAATAAATAAATAACTGATTTTTTGACTTGTTTTAAAGAAAACTTTTTTATGGGAAACTTTAAGCTGATTGTATGAGCTTTCTAAGAATGTATAGGTATATTTGGTTTATGAGGCTTAAAAGATTTCGCAAAGTTCAGGAACTTTATTTTTTTTTTTTTTCCTATTTTTGACTCTGAAGAACAATCCGTTTGAAGTCTCCTGTAGATAGAAGGCAGCGCGCGCAAATAATGCAGCGCAACGCGTGTGTTTGTTACAGAAATTTTTTTTTTTCTGAAATTAAGATTTTTCAACTCCATAGGTACAAAGCACAAAATTATACTTGTATGACGCTGAGTTACCTGTACTTCAACTGATGACAATACAGAAAGTAAGGCTCCAATCGGAAAAGTAAACAAGATGAAGTTTTATAAATAATTTCATGGCTATCCGATGCATTTGGCTAAGCAAATCAAACCTTATCCTGGAAGTGCACCATACATCAGACATTGAAATAAGCTGCAGTATTGCCCTATTACTGCAGTAATAACTTCAGAATATTTTAAAAAATTGTAATAATAATTTTCACCCAAATTCATATATAAATTTGTTTTGCGTTAATCGTTGAAACTAAATACTCATTTTATTCCGCATATAACCGTTGTTTTAGTTGTCTAACCTCACTAATCTGGGCTAAAATGTAGCAACCACAATAAGTACTCGGCAAATATACTTTAAACATGTTTTTATAAATGCAAGAGAAATGGAAAATTGCGAGGATAAAAATGCATTCGAAGAAAATTTCATTGCCATGATATCTGTTATTTAATTAGTAGGAGATACGAATAAGGAGAGATTTGTATTTTAATTGTAGCTAGCGTAGCATGTCTCAAAACCAGAGTGTGTTACCAACTAACAATTTGGCAATTTTTCACAACAGACGGCGCTAGTGAGCCTTATGATTTATTCATAATGGCGATCCTGTTCAGAGAGTTTACTCGTGACCTATAGCACAATCGCTTAAGCACCGCGTTCTCTTTCAATAGAATACCGGAGTCACGGGTTCGAGTACGGTTTCTGGCAAGATTTACCTAAAACTGATCTGATGAGGCTATATACATGTTTATATATGAAAATATATAAATATGTATGTGGAAGTAGCCGAAACTTATGTAATCAATTTCCATGTTAACACTTGCTTTCGTCAGTTGTTGAAAAAATTGCAAAAAAATGACTGTTTAATTAGTTCAATATAAAAAAAAAATTATGCACCCATCTGTTTAATGGATGAAAACTATTTTATATGCAAGTAAATACGTTAAGAAACATTTTGTGAGTGGGTTGCCTAAAAAAATCCTGGCAACGCTATGGTTCATTCCATATTGAAAAGTGAATTTTTTTCAAAAAATGCACTCTCATCTCTTTAATGAAAAAACTATAAATCATTCAAAAGTTTAGAGCCTCTACAATATGTTTAAGTAGGGTTGCCTATTTTTTTCCTGGCAAGGCAAGGGTTGCCAGGCTTTAAAAGGTCGGCCAATACCACAAATTTGTACTCATCTGTTTAATGAAAAAATTATATACCATTCGAAAGCTTAGAGCCTCTACAATGTGTTAAAGTAGGGTTGCCAATATTTGTACCAATATTTCATTTCTTAAAGCTCGGCAACCCTGGCTTAAAACAAGTTTTACACAGGCAACCCTGTATCACCGTGTTCGCAACACTGGTAAAAATCAAATAATCAAAACAAAATCCAAAGATTCCAGAGATCTACACAATACGGAGCATGCAGATGTTGTTGCTTCGTTTACTCTCCTGTTACCAACCAGTAAAGTTACTCACCATCCCAACCATAACGTTTGCATAAATCAATTATGTATTGTTAATCCAAAATATTGCTCAAAGAATTCTTAAAAAGGGTTAATTTAATTTTTGCAAATATTTAGCGTTTAAATTGCAAAAAGTTCTCAAAAACTCGAAAATTCTTAAAAAAGTAGGGGAAGGTGGGATATTGTAATATATGTAATTATTGGAAGTAGATAGGTTTATATGGTCATAATATGAATTTTATATAAAACGGCTTAAAATACTTTCATAAGAACTTCTATATATTTTATACAAAAAAAGTATGAAAGATTTTTATATAGTGATACCTTAAAATTTAAACCAAAATAGTTTAAATTGTGTTTATACTTTATGTGTATACATTTTATACGAACAAGGATAAATGGTTTGTATACCAAATTGAAGCATAGATTTTATACCAAGTTTGGTGTGGTTGAGCGGTATTTAAATGACCTACAAAAAAAGTTTGATCCAAACGAAGCTGAACCTGCCATCGGCTGCACTGTAGGGTATAAAAATAAAAAACGAATTATTGGCCATCAACACGAATACGACGCCTGTCAATTCCAGCCGAAAAATTTAAGTAAATAGCAAGTAAGTCCTTATTACAGACGCTTACCGTTATAATACTACATGATTATGATTTTTCTTTATTCTTGATTTCATATCTGGCTGTTGCTGTCGCATGTAATTTTTTTTTTTTCTTTTTTTTTGTATTTTTTTTCTGAGTAATTGTGTGTGTCCTGTACGCAGGATATTGGCATTGACAGGCAGTCAGTGAGTGTGTAAATAGTGGGAGAAACAGTAGCAACAGCATTGTTATTTCGACTCATAATTTTATTAATGAATAATACACATTAGCCGTGTTTTTTTTTGACGCGTATATACAATTGTGGATACCTTCGCATTGCGATAACTCATGAACAGTAAATCACACAATAGAACTCTAAGAAACTTTTTTATGGAGAATCACGTTCTCTTTCATTTTACATTTAAAAAAATTTATTTTTAAGGAGGTATTTTATAAAAACTGGTTAGCGCCGATAAATGGCAAAAAATCAATTTTTTTTTAAATAACTTCTAAATAATTATTTTTTTTTTACAAAAGATTAAAATTATTTGTAGAGCATGTGGTTCTCCTTGAAAAAGACTTTTTATCGTACGACTCACCGTTCATAAGTTATCGCAATTTGAAGGTATCCACAATTGTATACACGCGTCAAAAAAAACACGGCTATTGTCACGAAATTAAGTCTTTCGATTATCGTTATACTCAGTGTGTGTAACAATTTTATAGAAATCACTTCTCGATAAATCTCGCAAAAGCTACGCAAACCTTTTCGAAGAAAGAAACCGGCTCGATTTTGCAGTAGCCGTACTGTATTATACAGAACAGTTCTGCATTTGAGGCCACTGTTCTGTATAGTTTTTGAAACGTTGAAATGCTCTGTATTTCAGAAAGTGTTCTGTATTTCGCAAAATTGTTTTGTAAAGCGGTTTCCACCAAAACATTTAATAAAAAAAAACTAGCAAAATCGAAATATTGTTGCCAACGTGTATATAAATATTGCATACAAACACTAAATTGAAATAAAATAGAGGTGACGGTAACAGTGTATACTCTAATGAGAATTTACTCTAAATATCTCAAATCTACATTAGTGTTGGCCAAATTGTTCGGGTGGAAAGGATATGACCAAGCGTTAAACGAAAAAGTAATCTACGGAAAAACTAGGGAAATTCGGCCAGTAAAACATTGGTCTAAAATGAATATTGAGCCTCCGATTTTTAACGTGAAAATTGTTCTACGACAATTTTATATTAAAAAGATACCTTCCTTACAAAACACTATTGTATCATCTTAAAAAAAAGTAATATCATTTCTGTATCTGTTTCTATCTTGAATGAATTTTGAAGGTTTTTTTTTTTTTCTTGAAAAATGATAATGAAACTAGAGACACAAATTTTTTGATTGGAATCTTTATTTGGTGTTTTATTGTGTAACAAATATCAAAAATCATCATCCATATCACTTCCGCATTAAAAATGTTTTTTGCAAATATCCTTGTGAACTTTGACCCTGAACAACTTAAATATTGAACGAAAATAAATTGAAGACTAATAATTAGAATAAATTTTTGACCTAAAAATGAAAATCGGCCTGAATATTAAAAATCGTTTATGAAAAAAATAGATTCAGAAAGCTGACAAAACCAATGATTGATTATGTGATGACACAAAAAACTTCTCGTTAAAAGCAGGAGCTTACCATTTTCGCACTATGTATTTGTTTTGTACTGCAGGTGGTTTATAGCTATGCTAAAGGGGGATCGGGTGGGGGAGCTGTAGCCACCATACAAAAAAAAAACATTTAAAATGCTATATCTCTGCAGGTATTGCAGATTGTGTTATAAAACTTGGTACGTGGATACATGTTTTTACTGCCAATTAACGTGCTAAAAGTGGAGTGGATTGAGCAACGGGGTGTTGCATCTGTCACACAAAAAAATGACTTTAAATGTTATATCTCTGTAGGAATAGCAGCTTTTGCTATAAAACTTGGTACATCAATATAAATAGTGTCAACCATTAGCCTTGCAAAAAATTGAAGGGATCGCTCATGAGGTTGTTGCACACGCTATGGGAAAAAAATAGTTTAAATGATAAATCCCTGCACCTATAGCAGCTTTCGTTCAAATCGATCTCATCGCGCCACCTATTGAAAAGGACAGAACATCGTTTGCCGAGACTGCTAATATATTGTACATATGAAAATGCCTGTGTATCTGTGTGTGTGAAGGATTATCACTCAGAAACCATTCGTCCAATTGAGCTGAAACTTTGGAAATGCGTATATATTAGGTATGAGAAAGTTTTTATGCTATACATGAAGGTTTCCGAAGACCATCCGAAAGCTTAATAGTCAAAACGATGAATATCTAGGTACACTAGAGGGAAAATATTTATGGCGAACTTTCAACAAGTTTTAATTGATAGTTTTTTGGAATACCCAAAGTTTGCCGAAGGTCACCCGAAGGCTTCATAGTAAAGCATAGAATATCTAGGTATACGAGAGGGTAAAAAATCTATGGCGGACTATCAACAAGCTTTACGTGATAGTTTTCTGTGATACTCGAAGGTTCCCGAATCGGACATCGTTTACCGGGACTGCTAGTATACATATAAAAATGACTGTGTCTGTGTGTGAAGTATTATCACTCACCATTCGTCCAATTGAGCTGAAAGTTTTGAAATGAGTATATATTAGGTATGGGAATGTTTTTATGCTACAGGGTGGCTGATTCGAACTGTTACCAACTTCAGATAGACTTATCTGACAGATGGAACATGACAGCTGTCTAAAAATTGGCATGATGTTAGTTCATTCTATTGTCAACAAGTAACCAAAAGCATTTGCGCGTCAATTTATTGAAAATAAAAAATTTTCGAGATGGAATTCAAACGTAATAGTGTGATTGCTCTTTATTTGGCTGGAAAATCGCAACCAGCAATTGTTCGTGAGCTGAAACATTTAAAAGTGAATAAAATGTTTGTGTATCAGACCATAACACGTTACAATGGTACCGGCAGCGTTGCCAAACGACATGGTGGTGGTCGGAAAATAACTGCAACATCACCAGAAATGGTTCGAAAGGTGAAGGCCAGAATTGAGCGAAATCCGAGACGCAGTGGCAGACAAATGGCTGCCGAGCTGAAAATATCGCGTGAACGAATGCAGCACATATTGTCAAACAAGCTCGGACTAAAGGCCCTCTAGTTCCAAAAGGCGCATGATCTCTATCCTGCTCAAAAAAAAGTTAGGCTCGATAGAGCCAAGGAGTTGTTGCGCTTGCACGCCGCCGGAAATCTGTCACAAATTGTCTTCTCTGATGAGAAAAATTACTGTATCCAGCAATATGTAAACAAACAAAACGATCGGGTTTGCTTGACAGAGAGGTCCTACGAAAATTTGAATGTTCGTTTGGCCACCAGGACGCAGGCACCACCGCATGTGATGGTTTGGGCTGCAGTGACTGCTGATGGGCGCTCACCACTCGTTTTTTTGGCCGCTGGCGTCAAAGTAAACGCCCAGATGTATTGTGAATCAGTGTTGGAGGGTGCTTTACTACCGTGGGCACGCAAACATTTCGGTCGCAAGCCATGGACATTCCAACAAGACTCGGCACCGTCACACGAAGCTCGTGTGAATCAAGAATGGTTAGAAAAAAACGTTCCTAGCTTCATTTCTGCTCAACAATGGCTCCCAAATTCGCCTGATGCGAATCCGCTGGATTTCTCAATCTGGGGTATGTTGGACAGGAAGGTCTTGACTAAAAAATACCAGAGCGTTGATGCGCTAAAAGTGGCCCAAATTCGTGCAGCATGCGACTCGTTCTTCGACCGTCTACGGGCCATAGTTAAGGCCAAAGGTGGCCATATCAAAAAATCTCAAGTAGATTCTTAAAATTTGAACATTTCCCAACAATTATAGCGTTTGATCAATAAAATCTGTGCATGAAAACTAAAATTATAGTCTTTTTTATTGGTAACACTTCGAATCAGCCACCCTGTATACACGAAGGTTTCCGAAGGTCACCCAAAGGCTTCATAGTCAAAACGAAGAATATCTAGGTATACGAGAGGGAAAAAATCCATGGCGAACTATCAACAAACTTCAACTGATAGTTTTTTGGAAAACCTGATGGTTCCCGAAGGTCACCCGAAGGCTTCATAATCAAAACGAAGATTATCTAGGTATACGAGGGGGAAAAAATCTATGGCGGACTATCAATAAACTTAAAGTGATAGTTCTCTGTGACACCCGAAGGCTTCATAGTCAAAACGAAAAATATATAGATATACTAGAGGAAAAACACCTATGGCGAACTATTAACAAGCCTAAACTGATAGTTTTTTGGAACACCCGAAGGTTTCCGAAGAACACCCGAAGGCTTCATAGTCAAAACGAATAATATCTAGATGTACTACAGGAAAAACATTTAAGGTGAACTATCAACAAGCCTTAATTGATGGTTTCCTGGGACACTCCAGCTATGCTATTGGGAATTTTTAAGATGGTTTGAAATGAAATTAACTTTCTCATAATTCTTAAATTTTTATTGGTGACGTGGCAGTGGCGAAAATCAACATTTTTATCCATCTTCTGAGCTATTGGGAATCAAAAAACAAAACAAACATGCCTTGCGAAGCAAAGAAGGCTAGTTGATTATATAAGTATGTATGTATGTATGTATTCTCCTTTAACTCCTAGGAGGAGCATAGGGCCAATATGAAATCTCTCCATTTGTCACGATCCCTTGCGATGACTTTGATCTCTTGCCACGATTTTCCCGATTCTTGGATTTCCTTTTCCAACGACCTCTTCCAGTTGGTTTTGGGTCTACCACGTCCTCTACTGCCTTGTGGATTCCACTCAAGAGCCTGGCGACAAACTTCGCTGTGTGGTTTCCGGAGAGTGTGACCAATCCATCCCCATTTGCGCAGCTTGATCTCGTTTGATATAGCCTTCTGTTTGCATTTTTGATGTAGCTCGGCATTTGATATAGTGCGAGGCCACCAAACCTTTAGTATACGCCTTAAGCATTTGTTGACGAATACTTGCAGCTTGTTCGTTAGTTGTTCAGTAACAAGCCATGTTTCGCACCCATATAACAAAACCGATTTCACATTCGAATCAAAAATGCACACTCTCGTTTTGGTGGATATAACGGAAGAAGACCATATTTTGTTCAGTTGAGCAAACGCGCCTTTTGCTTTTGCTATTCTTGAGTTGAAAATTTTGAGAAACCATATTGGTTCCAGTTATAGGAGAATCATTCCTAACTTTGCATGTTTCTTGCACCTCCAAATCCGATGTGCATGCTGCCGAGGCAGGTGGATTAACCACACTCTGGTGGGTACCACTTCGAGAGTTATTTTCCATCGTTTTACGATCCATGCTTCATTAGTATAATCTTCTCGGCCCCACGCAGTAAGTTATAAGCTAAAAGCTGGATCCGGCAAGCGCTGCAAATATAGTGGCCAAATTCACTTTTAATTTCAGCCGCCCAATCTGGAACAGACGCTGACCTGGGAGCCGCCCACTCTGGATCAGACGCTTCAGGATTTCGACAAGATGCTTATTTTAAGGCGGCATCGACTCGCCTTGTCAGTGCCAGTTACGGGCATTGTGGGTTTTTCTTTCGAGGCGCAACGCTGTCCAACGCTACACCCTTCCACACCCTGGCTGGTCACCCGCTTTTAGTCGCCTTTTACGATAGGCATGCTTACCTCGGGCATATTCTGACCCCTTACCCACAGGTCCCATTCATTTTTAAGTGTTCTTTTTACAATAAAATATTAAAAATATTTTGGATTTTTTTTAAAAAAAAACCCCTATACTATAAATTGAAGCATAGTTTATAAGCATTAAAATAATGTATGACTCAAGATGGGATTCGGTCGCTAGATGAGAGTTTTTGGCTTTTGAACGCCCGCTGCAGGCAAAACTCTTTGTTTACTGAAGAGGTAGGCATCTTACGAAAAAAGTGTACAAGGTATAAAATGCTTAGAATCGATCAGGAAATACGTGTGAATTTTTTTGGAATTTTTTTTAACTTTTTTTTTAATAATTTGTGAAAAATTTTTTTTTTTTTTAATTGTCAAAAATTATTCAAAGAAAAAAAAAATTTTTTTTAACTCTCCAAAAAATGCCCAAAAATTTCACACGTATTTCCTGGACGATTCTAAGCATTTAATGCCTAGTACATTTTTTTCGTAAGATGCCTTCCTCTTGAGTAAACAAAGAGTTTTGCCTGCCGCGGGAGTTCAAATGCCATAAACCCTCATCTAGCGACCGAATCCCATCTTGAGTCATACATCATTTTAAGCAATAATTTATGCATTAATTTAAAGTACTTTAAAAAAAAATTTATAGGGGTTTTTTAAAAAAAATTCAGAAGTATTTTTAAGTGTAAAAAATTTTGGTGAAAAAAAATGTTATTCTTTCAAAAGATTTCTATTATAAAAATTTTAAGAAAAAAATTTTTTTTTTGAAAAATTAATTATTAAAATTTTTCAAAACATGGCTGTCAGTCATTTCGTCAATATTCTTATGTTTTATATGAGAAATATTGGTTTTTTGTACACCTTGTATTTTCTAACCAATGGAAGTTGTATTCTTCTACTTAGAAATTTTTTTTTGATCACCTAGTGAGTGTAAATCAAAGCACAAAACAAAGTTAAAAAATACCAAATCTTTTGAAAAACGTTTGTTTTTCATTCAGCTTTCTGTAAAACAAAAAAAATTTTTTAAAAAAAAAATGTTATTTGAGAAAATTTTGTAAATTTTCAAAATTAAAAAATGGAAATCGAAACAACATTTAAAATGCTACAAAATTCCGAACACAAAAATTACAAAAAATCCTTTTTGACAAAATGTCGGAACTTAGAAAAAAAAATTCCATCGGTTTTTCGCAAAAACACTAATTTGACACTCTGAAGTTCCTTGCCCATTACTTGCAAGAAAAATGTTTCCCGCAATACTAATAATGAGAGGTCTCCATACTGAGCACTTAGAACAGTTCTGTAAATTTTTATAAAAATCTGTGCACCGAACCGCAAATTTCGAGAAATTTGAGATGGAAATGGTCTGCATGAGAAAATCTTTGTCATAATTTTTCATTGAATGATATTTTGTGAATTGTAAGTGTTATAAGATCTTGCAGCATTTAATTTTTTGCACAAAATCCATATATTAATATGTAAGACAAAAACTTGTCCATCTTTTTTCACTATGTTAGAAATGGAGTATGAGCTTGAGTTATATACCATTGGAATGGTATTTATGTGTAGATGTGCACAAAGTTAAAATTATGGTTATATTTTGACTTCAAGCCAGTTAAAATTTAAAACAAATTTTTCAATATTAACAAAAACAAAATACACGTTCATACAGAGCTGAAAAAAGGACAAAGCATCAGGAGAAAGACATAAAGCATAGCACTGACTTCATGTTTTTTGTTTTGTTTATATTTCGCTTGAATTATACCAGGGATGATAAAAGAGCATTTCGATTTTGTACCAAATAGCAAAAAAAAACTACTAACTGTCCAAAAAGTACCAAAATTATTTAATACATTCATTTGTGGTCGAATTTTGACCACTGGGCGGTTCTAGTATTAAGAAAAAACCTCTTGTAAGATTTTGAAACAGTCAGTTATCTGCAATAAGTGTAATGGGATTTTTCAGTTATGAAATATTTTAAATCACTCTCACGAGATATTATAAAGCTCTCGTAAGATTTTGAAGTGTTGTGAGATCTTACAGCAATTGAATTTTTGTAAATAATATTAAAAAAAGAACTCGTGAGATTTCAAAAAAAAAATCTCGTGTTTTTTTAAAAAAAAAATATCATTAGATTTTAAAGCATTTTGTTGTATGTACTAAATTTTATTAGATCTTACAGTATTTGAATTTTTTGTACAAAATATTAAAAACAATCTCATGAGATTTTGAAACATTTTGTTATCTGAAATAAGTGTAATGGGATTTTTCAGTTTTGAAATATTTTTAATCACTCTCAAGATATATTATGAAACTCTCGTGAGATTTTGAAGTGTTATGAGATCTTACAGTAATTGAATTTTTGTAAATAATATTAAAAAAATTACTTGTAAGATTTTAAAAAAAAATCTCGTGAGGTTTTGAAAAAAATTCTCATTAGATTTTGAAACATTTTGTTGTGTGTAATAAATTTTATAAGATCTTACAGTGTTTGAATTTTTTGTACAAAATATTAAAAATACACTCATGAGATTTTGAAGCATTTTGTTATCTGCAATAAGTGTTATGAAATTTTACGGCAATTGAATTTATGTACAAAATATTTAAAAAAAACTTTCGTAAGATTGTCTAAAACTCTCATGAGATTTTCAAAAATGTATTATCTGCACTTGATTTTTATTAACCTAAATCGATCATAGTGGTAGTGTAATGATCCTTCTTTGATTTTAAAAGTGGACACTGATCAAATGCGTCAATTATATGCAATAAAAATAATTAATTCCAACAAAATTTTTGCTCAACGGGAATAATTAAGTTACTACTGTGCACTGCCGCCAATTTCAAATGTTTTTTTTTTTCATTGCTTCATTCATCCGCACATTTCAGGCCATTCATTTCGTTCAAGGCATCCCCTGAGATTTCGACTTATTTGTTGCATTTACAAAAGCATTTTTTTCTAGCGCTTCCGTTGACTGCTGCTTGCCTTCTTTTTTATATTTATATATTTTTTTTTTTTTTTGTTTTCTAGTGTTGGCGAAATTTTATTGGTGAAGTTATGATTAATATTGTGTTTAGCTTTATTGTCACAAAATTACATTCCATTATTGTAACATGATGCAACAACATCACCAACAACAACAAAAAAGAAAAGTTCAAAAAAGACTACATGATTTTGCTTCTGTCAAGGCTGTACCAAAGCCACCTTGGCAGCGTAGAGTAGCAGCATTATGTCAGGCACGTCCGCTCCACAGGATTTCTAAGCAATTATGATTTTTTTTCATTTGCGGATTAAGTTCAAAGTGTAGCTAAGGGTGGACTACAAAATATTTGATGTTTCTCTTCGATTCTAACTATACATATTAATAATACTTTAGCTTAACGCTATTGCAAGATCCAAATGTCAAATCAATTTTTAAATTTTCTATAATACGAGTTTTGTGCAAAAGTGCTATCGCTACGTACAACAGTCCTATTTGAATGCCGAAATACCAACTTAAGAACTTTTCAATGATTCTGACAATAGGTTCATTTTATAATTTTTTAGAAACTTTTCAATTAAAATAAAAATAAAAAATGTGTACCACCCTACAAAAGTTGAAATATGTAATATGTTGTATTTTTATTCATACAAGTGTACAAAATTGTTTTCTGCATTAATTTTTCCGCTGCTTTTTGTATGGCTAAATACGTATGTTTGTATATTCGCAAGAAAGTTAATTAGCAAAATGTTTTCTTCATTTCTTTATACCCTAGCTTGCAATTTAGTCTGATGGTTATGTTACAATCTTGTTCAGTGTATTGACAAGACATTTTCCTCCACCTCATTTATTTTGAAACGAAATTAAGCTTCGTTTCTCTGTTCAAAATATTTCAATGGCAAAGGCGTAGATAGCTTTTTGCGATGGGGAGATAAAGCTAATTACTTACATAATCCATAAAAAGCCTTTTATTAAATCCTTTGATAATTTTCGTAGATTCATAGCAGGTTTGATACCCTTCATTACTCGTATCTACGCCTCTGATTAAAGGACTATAAACATATGTGTAGAAAAAGCTACTTGGAATGATCTCAAAGTGGCATTAGCTTAAGCTGGAATTTTGGCTTAGAAATTGAAATGAGTAATATTTTTACTTTGTATTCTCGCACAATATACACTACACATCTTCAAATAATTTGAAAAAGTTCTTAGCTCTCTTTTTTGACACCATCTTTCAAATTTTTGGAAAAATAATCGAGAAAATTTGTTTTTTAATCAGTCTACTACAGGGTGTTAACGTTAAGGTAACGAAGCTTCTGAGTGGTGGTTGAGGAGGCATAGACTAAGAAAAATTTGTACGTGAGGGGGGTCTTAAATATACCCCTGAGGAGTTATAGTGAAAAAACTGATTTTCTGATTTGTTTTACAAACAAAAATTTCCTGTGTTTTAGAGAAAATTTTAAGCTCACTGTATGAGCTTTCTAGAAGTGTATTTGATTTCCATGGATTTCGAAAAGTTCTGGACCCTTAGAGTTCATTTTCTCAATTTGTTTTCCTACTTTTGACTTTGTCGGCCATTTAAGTATGAAAAAGGTCCTATTAACATACACCTTTATAATTTTTTATGTAGTTGCTGTTAAATTTCCTTTAATTCGATAGTACATTTGTCATTCCAATTTTTAAATTTGAAATCAGAAAAAACTAGTAAGGGTGTAAATTTTGGCCTGGCCAAAAAATAAATACCCTACACTGCAGTATGTATTTTGAAAATTTTGCTTATATGGGAGGTGCCACGACCTCTTGTCCGAGTACACTCAGTTTTTGTTCAGAGCTTGAATTTATAGTTTTTAGTGTCAGAGTGAAATTTAGTTGGATTATCTCAAAAAACTCTTTCAGTATAACGTTTTGAAGCTTTTGCTTATATGGGAGGTGCCACGCTCCCTTTTCCGATTTCACCCAATTTTTTCTGAGAGCTTTCATCTATAATTTTTAGTGTCTGAGTCAAATTTGGTTCGAATACCTCAAAAAACGCTTTCAGTATAGCGTTTTGAAGCTTTTGCTTATATGGGAGGTGCCATGTCCTCTTGTCCGAATTTACTCAGTTTTTTATCAGAGCTTGCGCTTACAATTCGTAGTACTTATGTGTATTGTGGTTGCATTGTCGTGAAAAATACTCCTAAAATTGCATTTTGAATATATTTTTTGTATGGGCGGTAGGCGTGCCCGTAGACCGATTTTGCTCATTTTCAATCCCCCGAGCTAACTTTGACGACGGAGGCAGTGTACCAAATTTCATTGAATTATCTTGCTCAGTTTTCCCAAAAAGTGTATTTCAACACACAGCCAGCCAGCCACCCAGCCAGCCAGCCAGCCAGCCAGCCAGCCAGCCTGCCAGCCAGACAGACGGACATGGTTATATCGACTCAGGAGGTGACGCTAATCAAGAATATATACACACTTTTCTATACCTGCCACGCCTCCTTCTCCGCGTTACAAACGGAAGGACAAAGTGAATATAAAATTTTTTTTCTAAAGCGCTTGAAAAAAAAGTCAGAAAATCAGTTTTTTCCCTATAACTTCTCAGGGGTACATTTTAGACCCCTCCCTCACTTACAATTTTTTGCCAGTCTAGGCTTCCTTTATCACCTCCCAGAAGCTTCGTAACTTTTACGTTTACACCCTGTGTGTAGCGTGCAATCAAATTAAACTAGACATTTTTGAACAACTCAATTAAAAAATTAATTTACTTGTAGTTTTTATAAATAACATATAAAAAAAAAAAAAACTATGCCCAACAAAAACAGCAATGCCCCACCTGTCAAAATATTGTCGAAGCATAGAACTATATGATATGTTGCGCCAAA
The DNA here is from genome assembly GCA_951812925.1 of Calliopum simillimum. Classification (NCBI taxonomy): domain Eukaryota; kingdom Metazoa; phylum Arthropoda; class Insecta; order Diptera; family Lauxaniidae; genus Calliopum; species Calliopum simillimum. The sequence continues at coordinate 10,540,206 of OX638373.1, read as the reverse complement.
AGTGGCCGTATATCATAAAAGCCAACAACAATAAACATGAGAACAAGAACAATACATTAATTTTCCATGAAAATATTCGTCGAAAAATCAAAAAAATAAAAATAAATCATAATAAAATAAAAAAAAATTAAAATACAAAAAACCAACTATGTAGCTTCTTTTCAGTAAAATAAAAATTATGAAAGGGGGAACAAAAGATATTATTTAAAGTAGGGAAGAAATCACATTTTTAACAATGATGCCCTTGGTATCAACTGCACCAGCCACCAATAGTAGTGTCGCGTTATTAATGTCAATCCCATCAATATTCAAAATGTTGTAGGAATTGGATGATGTTAACCCCTTGACGCGTGTCTTATTGACACAAACGTCTCGCATACATACGTTGGATAAAATATTTTTGAGAAGGTTAATCGATAGAATTAAGTCGATTTTGTCTTGCAAGTTTCACAAATTTTGACTACTACGCACACTTACAGTGAGTCAAAAAAGTTTAAGTACACCACAAACTTTGAACTTAAACTATTCCCAACAGACCTTAAATCAGTGATAGCCAAACTCAATACTAGCACAGTTTGTCAATTTCAAAAAAGCTCATTGAAAGCTTTTATATTTTGTGTAAGCTGCAAGCAAGTGATGCAGATCTGTACAACTTCTGATACAGTTGAACGCTTATCTGTGAGTGAATACGCATACGAAAAGCTTTTAAATACAAAAGCTCAAGTGCACTTGGGCATAGTATGCACGTGAACTTATTTGACTAGTTTTTCCTCTCCTTTTTTATAATCGCTTTTTTTGCTCCGCGGATTTTAGGAAGATCGAAAAAAACCATATATTTTAAAATGTTCACACATTACGAAACAAAAAAAAAGAAGCCACGCGCTCTTGTCCGAATACGCCTAGCTTATTGTCAGAGCTTAAGCTTACTGTCTCTAGTATTTATGTGTATTTTGCTTGCGCGTTATCGCAAATAATGCTCCTAATATTGCGTTTTAAACATATTCTTTGTATGGGCGGTAGGCATGTCCGTTGACACGCTTATTTTGAAGCCCTCGAGCTAACTTTGACGACTTTGCTCAGTTTTCCCAAAAAATGTATTTCCACGCTCAACCAGCCTGCCTGTTCATAACTTGTGCTGTGCGTAAACTTTTGTGACTCACTGTATGTACAGCCTTGGCCAAAAGTATAAGGTACCCAAAAATTTGCATACTTCATGCTTTTCCAATTGAGAAATGAATAAATGCTTACGTGTATCATAAATACGATGCCGGCTTCATTAACCAGTACATAGAAAATCAGTAGCAAATTGTGGGGTGCTTTACACTTTTGGATAATTTACTCTTGATTTTCTAACTCTTATCGCTTATTTTTGGCATTGTTAAATCAAATTTTTGACTAAAACAGAAATAAAAGCTTTTTTACTCCTTGGAGTACCGAAAAAAAATTAAAAATCATTGGCCAATAAAAAGGAAAAAAAACCAAGCCTGTTGTTGTAGATCACCATTTGCTTTGTGATCTTAAAAAATGTCGCTTATTGACTTATGTAATAAATATGTAATGAACCTGGCATCGTATTTATGATAAGCATTTATTCATTTCGCAATTATAAAAACATGCACTATGCATTCTTTTTTTTTGCATTTTTCAATGCACTTTTAGTTAACTTAACTTTAGTATGTTGTCAAACGATTTTCCTTTTTCGATTGGCAACACTTTACCGCAAAAATGGCGACATATTTAAATCTTGCGTGAATCATGGGACACTCTTTATATGGTAAAATTACTTAGTGCTCTTGAGAAGTTTCAAAGTTTAAAAGAAAAATAAGCTGCAAATGGGCTAGTTCGTAGTGCTTTATGGGCAAACAAATTTTTCAACCATCCCAATTATATACGAGGCGTTCTTCCAATAGCCCATTTGGCGTTTCGAGTTTTTTTATATAAAGCAACTCCTTACAGGATGTAAACGTTAAGGTTGCGAATCTTCTGGGAAGTGAGGTCAGGAGGTCTAGACTATCTAAAAATTTTACGTGAGGGGAGGGCTAAAATTTACCCCTGGGGAGTTATAGTGAAAAAATAAATTTTCAGACTTCTTTTACAAAGAAAATTTTCTGATTAGAGGCCAGAAAAAAATGCTTTTATGCAAAAATATCAACTTTGAAGGTCCATAACTGTGCGAAATCATTTTTGAACCCTAGAAACCAAATACATTCTTAGCTTTTCTCTAAAACGTTATGGTGACCCAAGAAAACTTTTTGTAAAACAAGTCAATACCCAAGTACCCCCAAGGGTACATTTTAGTCTATGGCTATTCTATCACCTTCCGGAAGCTTTGAAACCTTACCGTAAATACCTATAGATCTATGGCTCTAATCTGTCCTTAAGAGTTACAGGAAAAGAAGACGCATGCATTTTATGTTTACGGGAGCAGAGTAATCAAATTCAAATTTGATATTTCGCTAGGGAGGTGTTTTGTATACTGTACATATGTTTGAATGCACATAAGTTGTACTACATATATATGCATATAAAACACTGTCTGAGGAGTATTTGTACATCATAAACATCAAAATAAGAACAGCAATACCAACAACAATAAAATCCAATTTTTTTTTTGCCATAGGCATCTTTGAGTATGATGTTTGTTTGCCATACATACCAGGGGCGGAGTGCATTTGAATGACAATAAGGCGAAAATAAAGTGAGACATTTATCGCATCTTCTTCGGCGGTTTCTTAACAAATTTTATATGAAGAATTACATGAGTTCTTATAAAAAAACCTTTAATACAAATCATTTGAAGCAGGCGCCCGTTCAATCCTTTTTAGCGCATATGTATTCTCTTTGTGTGACAACAACAATAGCTAAATGACCGACAACAACACCTCCGTATGTATATGTTTCATACATTGGTCACACCGTTAAGGGAGAATAACTTCAACACCAACAGAAATGCTTTGCCCTGTAGGAAATTAGACTGTTTCCTAACCAACTCATACGAAATTTTTTTTTTTTTAAGTTAACTGGCAACAAAGAAAATGTATCTTATTGTGATGAAATACATACAGAATGTAAGCGTTAAGGAAACGAAGCTTCTGAAATGTGATAGAGGAGGCCATCCAATCAATTTTTACACAAAAAAATGTTAAATCTAGATTTATAAATTAGTTTAGTTTACTCTCGTCATTAATTTATTGATCAACTATGCTGGGGTTAGAGCTGCGACATCGACCGGAAAACATCGATTTTTTGAACATCGATGTTTTCTGAATTAACCATCGATGTCAATAAAACATCGCCAAACAAAGATCGATGTTTGGCAACATCGATTAGTTTTTTAATTCGTTGCAAACTTTGACGAAAGGAATCAAATATGTTTCAAATTTTTTTTAGAACAAGGTACAGTAAAATTAAATACATAGATTTATAAATAGAAAAAATTGCTGCGGTCTTGAAGCATTGCTTATTTCTGTATTAATTTAAATATTCCACTTCAAAATCAAATTATAACGGCCATCACTTTTTGAATATTCTTATATTAATGGAGTGCCTGGGGCTCTTAACGTAAGATTTCTATTAGAGTAAATGAATTTATATGTTCGAGGTGGCATTTTGTTTTTTATGCTATAACAAGGAAAGTTTACCACAAATTTTTTTGTACTTTTGATTTGTTCATTATTTAAGCAATAACTATGAAAAGTTAATTCAACACAAAATTAAAAATACAATAATTGTAACATTTTTCAAACCATTTTTTGTACCCTACACCCAGGGTATATTCACCTTGTCCTTAAGTTTGTAACGCGGAGAAGAAGGCGTGGCAGGTATAAAAAAATATTTTTACGGGAAAACTAAGCAAGATAATTCGATGAAATTTGGTACACTGGAATTGAAAATGAGCGAAATCGGTAAACGGACACGCCTACCGCCCATATAAAACATATATTCAAAACGCAATTTGATGAGCTTTATTCACGATAACGCAACCTAAATAGACGTAAATAATAAGGATAGTGAGTGCAAGCTCTAGCCAAAAACTAGGTGAATTCAGACAATAGAGCGTGGCACTTCCCATATAAGTAAAAGTTTCGAAATGCTATACTGAAAGCGTTATTTAAAATAATCCAACCAAATTGAACTCAGACACTATGGACATCAAATGCAAACTCTGAAAAAAAAACTCGGCAAATGGGGAGTGGCACATTCCATAGAAGCAAAAATTTCAAAATGCTATACTAATTGTTTTTCAAGATAATTTAACTAATCTTTACTCAGACACTAACGACAGTAAATGCTAGCTCTGAGCAAAAACTTGGTTGATTCGGACAAGAAGGCATTTCAAAATCTTAGCCGATCATCCCCGCGAAATATCGCAAAAATACATATCCCATATAACATAAAAAAAAATTCGGAAAAAAAACGCAACAAACAATTATAAAGGTAGTTATTTTTAATGTATTTTGCAATGCTGAATACGAATCCGGCCTTAGAATTGCTGTATCTTATACGGTTTTTGAGATATTTTAACCTAAACATCGAAAAAATACCGTTTTTGCTATATAACTAGAATATAGAACATTCATACGCAGAATTCGATGCACTATCTGAAAGTTCCAATCTTTTTCTTTAAAACCGCATTTAAATTATATCAATAGCTTAATTTTTCTCCGAAATATCGTAGACCAAAATAATGAGAAAACACGTTTTTTGCACTTTTTTAAATTTTTAAGGTTAGGATATCTCCGAGAAAAATAAAGATATCGACATTAATTGAATTAGGTTTAGAAGATTGATTAAAGCTTTCCATTTCTGCATCAGAGTTTACAGATATATGTCCTGTTATACAGCTCCAAAATATATCAGAAACGGTATTTATTCCTTGCTTAGGCTAAGATATCTCAAAAACCGTATGAGATACAGCAATTCTAAGGCCGGATTCGGATTCAAGATTACAAAATACATTAAAATAACTATTTTTATAATTGTGTGTTGCGTTTTTTTTTTTTTGAATTTTTTTTTATTTTATATAGGATATGTATTTTTGCGATATTTCGCGGGGATGATCAGCTATGATTTCGGGGTTTGTATTTTTCAGACCACTATACTAATACAAATGAAACCCCATTCACAGATTTTCTCCACATTTTCATCAAACCCATCGACTGTTCAAGAGCACCGTGACTTGAGGTTGAGCAACCAAATTTCGCACAAATACTTACTTAGTTGGCGCACGGTCTGAGCAAAAACTACGTGAATTCAGAAAAGAAGGCATTGCACCTACCCTACAAGCAAAATTTTAAAGATGCTTCAGTGTGGGGTATTTAATTTTTGGCTAGGCCAAAGATAACACCCTTACTACTTCTTAACTAATTTTAGGTATACCAAGGATTACCAAATTTGAAATTAAAAAAAAGTTTTACAATTTTTCATATCAACGTCAAATGAAACACATTGTTTTTGGCATACATTTTTTTAAATAAATTTTGTTAGCCATTTAATTTTATGGCACATTTAATTGCAAACATTTTAAGCCTATGCTGAGCAAAATCGAATGGTATTTTGTGAATGCATTAAGGTTTTAGTGCAATAAGGCTGATGAGAAGTTGCACAGAGCATTTTCAAAATGCTAAAAAAATTTATTTCAAAAAATATATGCCAAAAAACAAAGTGTTTCATTTGACATTCTTTGTTAAAAATTTGTGAAATTTGAAACTTTTCCTGCTATAACTCAGCTAATTTTGTTCGGGGCATAATTACGAGTATACTTGCACGTCAGATACTTTTTTAATCGATTTTTGAAGTTTTTAAATCCACTGTACATGAAAAAAACAAAAATACCACATTCTTGTGATAAATCGATGAATTTAACTATATGATCCTTACATCTGAGGCGTATCATGTGTTCAGTAAACTTATGCAGGATATCGCGAGGAATAGTTTTGATGCACATTTTAACTCTCTACAACCCCCACATATGGGTAACTTTTACCCTTTTCTTAAAAAGGTACAAAAATGACACCTAGAACAGAAGAATAATGGGTCAATTTGTACTACAGAAATATTTGCTATAAAATTTCACTACTAGTTGCTGAAAACTAAAAAGTCAAAATTTCATCCCGAAAGCAAACACATCCTTAAAATTAATAAAGACTTCTTACAATCAATATTTTACAAGTTTCACCCCACTGTAAAACTCTAAGACTACATTTTAGAAAAAACTCGTTTCGGCAAGATCATATCGAAATCACAAATGGATAATTTTCTTAGAACATACTAACCATTTATATCCTGTTTTTAAGTCTTTTTGACTCCTTTTTCTAGAAACTGGGCTACAATGGGTTAAAGAATTGTACAAAAATAAACAGACTAAAAATTCTTAAAAATTAATTAAAAATCGATTATAAAAGAATCTGGTGTGCTGGAGAAAAACAATGAGACACAGATATTTCTTTTTAACGTCTACTTTAAGAATTTTTTGGATTTTCTCATGTGTGTGTGGATTTATACAAGTGAAAAGCACTAAGTAAGTTTTTCAAATTTTGAAATATTTGGTGTTCAAAAAATTAAATTTTGTTTTTTGTATGGAAATCGGTGTTTTGTTTTTAATTTTATGAGAGAAATAACCACTTTTTAACAGAGATATGGCTAAATGGATCTTATCAAACTAAGGACTATAACATTTTAGACCAGAAATACCAAATAACTTAAAACTCGGGAAAACTGACTTAGTACTTTTCACTTGTATAGGGACGATATATATATTGTTCCAGTGAAGCAGTTTTTCTACGTTTTTTTCTATCTTATGAAATAACTCCTAAACGGTAAATTGTATGTGCACTCATGTGGCTTTTCATTTATAGATACAATTCCCTACAAGCAGGTGGTTTTGTTTTTTTTTTTGGTGCAACTCGCCGTTCATGAGTTATTCCAATTTCAAATCAACAAATTTGTATAAAAACTCATAAGACGCATGTAAGCATACGCTGCCAACTTTGCCAGTGTTCTTATTAATATATCTCCCAAGCTATAACACGTACGAAAACAATTTTGATGGGAAATTTTATAAGCTTCGATATAGTCTACCAATATTTTTCTCCTAAAGCAACCGTTATCAAGATATATGCAAAAAACTGAGTTGAGGCGCCAATTTTTTCCATTTTTAATAGTGAAACATTTTTTTTTATTACCATTAAAAGAATTTTGAATGCGCATTGTTTAAACAAAATATGTGAAAACATCGAATAATAACATCGACGCTAAAAATCGATTTTGCAAAAAAATCGAACTATAAACATCGATGTTAAAAACAGTCGATGTTTTTGTAAAACATCAATGTTTCATCACATCGATGTCGATGTCGCAGCTCTAGCTGGGATCCTTAAGTGGGCAAAATCGCTGTACAGATATTTTTAAGTATTTTAAAATTTACTATGAAAAATTACACCGAAAATGTTATTACAATTTCCAGATTTTTCATTTTTTTTTTTTTAACGATTATTATGACAACTTTGATCTATTGCAACTATAAGGGAGACCTTTTTTTTTGGTTTTTATACCCTACACCCAGGGTAAATTCACTTTGTCCTTCCGTTTGTAACGCAGAGAAGGAGGCGTGGCAGGTATGGAAAAGTATATATATTCTTGATCAGCGTCACCTCCTGAGTCGATATAGCCATGTCCGTCTGTCTGGCTGGCTGGCTGGGTGTGTGTGGAAATACATTTTTTGGGAAAACTGAGGAACATAATTCAATGAAATTTGGAATTCTGCCTTCGTCGTAAAAGTTAGCTCGGGGGATTGAAAATGAGCGAAATCGGTCAACGGACACGCCTACCGCCCATACAAAAAATATATTCCAAATGCAAAAATAAGACCATTATTTGCAATAACTGAAGCAAAATGCACATAAATACTAAGGATAGTAAGTACAAGCTCTGAGCAAAAACAAGGCGAATTCCAATTAGAGGGCGTGGCACCTCCCATATAAGCAAAAGTTTCAAAATGTTATACGGAAAGCGTTTTTTGAGATAACTCAACCAAATTACACTCAAACACTCGGATCTATAAATGCAAGCTATACGCAAGATCTAGGTAAACACGGACAAGAGGGTGTGGCACCTCCCATATAAGCAAAAGTTTCAAAATTATATAATGCAAGTGTTTTTTGAGATAATCCAACCAAATTTCACTCAAACACGAAGAACATTAATTGTAAGCTCTGAGCTTAAAGTAGGCGAAGTAGGATTAGAAGGCGTGGCACCTCCCATATAAGCGAAAGTTTCAAAATGCTAAACTGAAAGATTTTTTTAAGAAAACCTAACCGAATTTAACTTTGTTCTTATACTCTCCTAATAATATACTTGAAATGCAGTGTAGGGTATTTAGTTTTTGGCCAGGCCAAAGATACCACCCTCCTAGTTTTTTTTCTAATCAAAATTACGGCTTTTTTGTAAAGGAATTGCGGAACATTGACGTAAATTAGGATGTTTCATAATAGATAAGTGCTAAAAAGTAAATGTGTGCGCAACTTTACAGAAACTTGGATTCCTGCACAACAAATAGTTTGGGTGTATAAAATTTAAACCAAATTGGAATGAATACAGATCCACACCAAACTTGGTATAAAATCTATGCTTCAATTTCGAATGCAAATCGTTTATGCTTAAACGTATATACATAAAGTATTAACACAATTTAAACTATTTAGGTTTAAATCTTATAATATCACTATATAAAAATCGTTCGTACTTTCTTTGTATAAAATTTATATTGAAGTTTATATGAAAGTATTTTAAACTATCTAATATATAAAAATGAGATTTTGTTTGTTTGTATGTTTGTTATTTATGGGATCGGAAACTAACAGACCAATATGAATGAAATTTTCACAATTCCTTTTACTGAAAAAGTGGGCGGTGCCACGCCCTTCTAAAAATTAATTTATAATAGCGCTGAAACTACTTGACGCAGATAATTGAAATTTGGTACATATATAAAGCGAATTAGGGCATTAATTTTTACTGAAAAAGTGGGCGGTGCCACGCTTCCGAAAAAATTAATTCATCGTATCTCTTAAAATATTCAACAGATATGGATGAGATTTGGTATATGTATTAAGAGTACTGGGTCAAATAATGTTCATTGAAAAACTTCGGCATATTTTTTAAAGTATTTAACGCATAAAGATGATATTTGTAAATTCCATCGGAACAATTTGCATCCCTTAAAATTAAAGGTAAGGACACGAGCAACATTTCATAATAAGATGGTTTTTTCATAAAATCTCAAAATTTCATATAAAACGCGAATTTTAAGCTTTGAGGAGCCATAAATCGAAAAAATCACTGATACACATATTCGGTGAAATACGTGTGTTTTTATTTTTCATAACCTATCAGAAAAACTTTATGAGACCCAAGGGGCATTTTTTGTGTTGCACTGTGTAATTTAAGCGATTGATAAATTATGGGGTTTCCAGCGAGAACAACCGTTTTTAACAACTAAGTGTTCATGCAAAATCGAATGTATTGGAGTGGAACTAATGCCCAAGGATGCCTCTATTTCACGGTATGTCACATGACGATCTTGCATTATCAGTTCACGCACGGCATCAATGTTCTCTAGCACAATGGCCGTTTTTGGACAACCTTCACGGAATTCGTCTTTGAGCGAGCGTCGGCCACGATTGAATTCATTAAACCAGTTTTTCACAGTGCTATAGGATGGTGCTTCATCGCCATACAAAGATTTAAGTTCATCGATGCACTCTTGTCGTGATAATCCACGTCGAAAGTTGTGAAAAATGATCGCACGAAAATTTTCACGAGTTAATTCCATTTTTTTGCCAAATCGATTTTTTCAAGTCACTGTCAACAACACAAGTGATGGTCGTAAGTCTAAACGTTATGAGTACGTTTATGCTAAAGAATGTCAAACTTTATTATGGTGTTGCCAGATTTTAGCTATTGACATTAGTGTTGCCTAGGCCAGAAATATATATAGCAGCTTACGTATTGTATTGCCAACAACAAACATAAATTGCACATATTTCCGTTAGAAAATTCATGTTACTGTATGTTCATGTTTCTGTATAAAAGGTGGCAGCTATGAGTTATATTCATAAAACAAGTACATTAAACAGCGAAATGTCAATAACGAAAAGTTATATTAAAGTTTAAGACATCATTATTAATGTATGAACACAAGGGATGCCAACAAAGAAAAATACTTAAGTTTTTAGATTTTTGAAAAAAAGCTTATAACTTACTTCGTGGGGCGTTGCAGAGAAGATTTTACTAAGGAAGCATGGATCCAAAAACGATGAAATGTCGTAAATCCACCCGCCTCGGCAACATGCACATCGGATTTGAAGGTACATGAAACATGCATAGTTGGGAATGATTCTCCTATAATTGGAACCAATATGGTTCGTCAACATTTTAAAATCCTTTCGATGAAAACTCGAACATGCATCGGCTCTTGGAATGTCCGAAGTCTTAATGATCCAGGCAATATACATCAAGCCGTAAGAGAACTCCACAAATTTAACCTTGAGACATTGGGATTAAGCGAGTGCAGATGGAATGGCGCCGGCGAATATGTACTCCCAGATGGCGAAAAATTTCTATACTCTGGTAGGTTGGATTTTTGTTAAGTTAAAATGCAGTAAAGGCAGTAATGGCATAGAAACCTGTAAGCGAAAGGCTCATTTGGTGCAGATTTCAAACCCCCGCAAGAAATATTACCCTCTTCCAAGCATAAGCGCCCACCGAGTTGGCAGAAAGAGAAACCAAAGATGAATTCTACAGTCAGCTTGCTACAGCGATAAATAGTGCTCACTAGAACGACATCATAATAATTATGGGTGATATGGAAGATATAGTTTGGGTACGAGAAACGACAATGAAGAGCTTCTCATTGACGCCTGCAATACAGCAAGTCCTGTCGTTGGAGGTACGCTATTCCCACACAAAACATGCCATAATGCTACTTGGGTGTTTCCAGACAACATCACTGTAAACCAAATCGACCATTTCTGCATTAGCAGAAAATGGAGAGGGAGTCTTCTGGACGTACGAGCAAATAGGGCCGCTGACATCGGCTCCAATCACCATCTTCTTGTCGCGGTAATTCGACTAAAACTAGTCGCTACTAAACGTCCCAGTGAACAATCTGTGGCAAAAAAATTTGACGTGCTTAAGAACGACGAGATCCGCAGATCTTTCGTTGAAGATCTTAAGACAGCCCCGATCGATTCTGATGAAAGCATTGAAACATCATAAAGTGCAGCTAAGGCTGCTAACTTAAACTCCATACTTGGGTTCCGAAACTCGAACAAGAAGCACTGGATGAGCGAGGAAACGTGGTGTCTTGTTGAAAAAAGAAGAAGTGCGAAAAAACTGAGAAACGAAGCTTAAACTAGAGCGCAAAAGAACGACACCGAAAAAGTCTTTAACACTCTCAATAAAGAAGTCAAGCGATCGTGCAGGCAAAACAAAACAAGAATGTATAACGACCTCGCAAGCGAAACTGAAAGCGCTGCAAATGTTAAAAATCTTAGGCAGCCTTACGATATGATCCGCAGACTATCTGGCAGAAAACACCAACAGAACCACCCTATCAAAGTCAAAAATGGAAATCTCTTAAGGTGCCGTGACATAGTCCGCACGGACATAATCCCTATTCACGAAATGGGGATTATGTCCGGCAATAATTCGGACATAGTCCGTAAATTTTTCGGACATAATCCCCAGGAAAAAACTTACATAATCCCCATAACGATATTTCCTAACGCCTTATTTTATTATTGACAACAGCCGCAGCTCAGGATTTACAACTCCCAAAAATTCCAATACCGTTTCCGCGGCGGCCTTTAGCCCCGGATCAGTCTATAATATATCCAACACCTAGTTTGCTAGCCACAGTTATTTGACATAAGGGTACGGGTAAGTGGGCGGCCTTTGGCCGCGCATCAGTCTATAATAACCAACACTAATTATATAAATTTTTTTAATGGATTATTGCAAACATTTTTTTCAATCTTTATTAAATTTTTCGGACATAATCCCAATTTGCGGACATAACACCCAATACCAAAATGAGGATTATGACCGTTGGGATTATGTCCGGTAACCTCTCTTAACATCCTTGGACGACCAACTAAAGAGATGGAGAGAGTATTTTTGTGATAAACTGAATCTCACGTCTACCACAACCCCGCTACCAGAATCACCAACTACAACTGCCGCAGTGGCTCGCAGTAGTAGTCGAATACAAACACATCCGCCTACAACCGATGAAATAGTGAACGCTATCCAAAACATGAAAAACAATAAGGCCGCCGGAAAAGATCGAACAGCTGAACTGCTTAAAGCATGCTCCATTACATCAGCCAAAATTCTTCACTCTCTGCTCTCCAGAATCTGGAGCGAAGAGCGTTTGCCAGAAGATTGGCTACATGGCATGATAGTCATATTGCCAAAAAAAGGTGACCTTAGCGAGTGCAGTACCATCATAAGTACTGACAAAAGTGCTTCTAAACAGGGTTAGCGTAAAACTTGATAATGCCATCCGTAAGCAACAAGCAGGATTCCAGCCAAACCGTTCATGCGTATATCAAATCAACGTCCTCAGAATAGTTGTCGAACAACCATGCGAGTGGCTTGCTGCGCTTCAACTTGCCTTCGTAGACTGAAGCACTGCCGGAGAAAACATTTGAGTTTCACTGCAGCGAAGAGCTATTGCCGCAAAGGCAATAAGTTTAGTACGTGCACAATATGAAGGCTTTAAATACAGCGTGTTACACAACGGATTGTTGTCACCGACATTCACCACTAATTCAGGCGTCCGGTAGGGCTGTTTACTATCAGCATCTCTCTTCCTTATCGTTCCCGACGATATCCTAGATAAAGCTCTTACTAAGGCCAAAAGAGGTATCCGATGGAAATTCACCAAACATCTAGAAGATCTCGACTACGTTGACGACATTTGCCTCTTATCGTCCAAACACTCAGATATGCAAAACAAAATTGAAGATCTTGTCTTGGAATGACAAAAGGCCTGCCTAAAAATCAACATATCCAAGACTAAAAGCATGAGGCTGAACGGAAACAGGAATGACTTCACGTTTAGAGCTGGCAGTGATGACATCGAAAACGTCGATAGATTCACGCATTTAGGCAACATTATCTCCATAGATGGTGGAGCAAAAGAGGATATCAACTGAACAAAATATGGTCTTCTTCCGTTATAACCACCAAAACGAAAGTGCGCATTTTTGATTCGAATGTGAAATCGGTTCTGTTATTGTATATGGGTGCGAAACGTGGCTTGTAACTGAACAAATAATAAACAAGCTGCAAGTGTTCGTCAACAAATGCTTAAGGCGAATACTAAAGGTTTGGTGGCCTCGCACTATTATAACAAATGCCAAGCTACTACATCAAAAATGCAATCAGTGGTCCATAGCAAACGAAGTCAAGCTGCGCAAGTAGAGATGGATTGGTCATACTCTCCGGAAACCACACAGCGAAGTCTGTCGCCAGGCTCTTGAGTGGAATCCACAAGGCAGTAGACGATGTGGTGGACCTAAATCTAACTGGAAAAGGAAATTTAAGAAATATAAGTCGTGGCAAGAGATCAAAGTCATCGCAAGGGATCGCGACAAATGGAGATGTTTCATATAGGCCCTATACTCCTCCTCGGAGTTAAATTAGAATACATACATACACAACTTCTTATGGATTTCTTTAATTTTTTTACTTTTTTTGGCTCGACCAAATGAATTTAGTGGGTGGCTGCTATGTTCGTTGTTGTTGTTGGGCAACAACAATGTGTGTGTGTGGTAAGCCATGGCAAACATCGTCTTATACACACATATACACCACTTAAACTCACCAAATCCTGCATCTTGCAACAAACAGCTTCGCACCTCAATGAAATGAAGTAATTCAATGGCAAATGTCATATTTTCTTTGTGCATCAAAGGATTCTACAGCAGTTCGCATAGCGTTCCGTTTTTCAGTGCGCACTGTAAATGTGCTTGTTTGATAAGCGACAGAGGCCAATGAATAAAAAATGATGCTCATGTTTTATATCGATGATGGTCATTTCTTTAACCAAACATTAATTCAAATACGATACGTCATGAAAACTTTAACTAGATTTTCCATCTGAAGAAGATGATTAATACATTTGTTTTTGAGGCTTTTTCTTTGGTGGTCCATATTACACTAAAATCGCACTATTATAAGCTTTAGGTATTATCGTAAAGTTTGAACATGAATGACGGTAAATCCTATGTTTGCAGTGGAAAATAACCGTGTGGTCCATATTACCCACGTAGTTCATATTTCCCTCCCATACCCTACTTGATATAATTTTTATTGCTTTTTTATTTGACATAAAGCGTTGTTGTAATCCATGTTTCTTGGACTTTAATCTATGCCCACGGACTGCCGTTATTCATATTATCCCTCTTTTAGATCCATAGATCCATTTTTATCGTTGTGAATAATATCGGTGTATACCGGTATCCCGGTTTTGAAATAATACCGGCATCGTTTTTTTTTTTTTTTTTTTGTTCCGGTATTGCATTCTTTAATTTAGTTTTAACGGTTTTTTGTCATTTTTTCCAAAAACCGCTCGAACGATTTTTTTTTTTATATGCACTTAAATATTCAGAATTTGCTTTTATAATACAAAATAATCTCAGAGGGTTGTTATCTTTTTTAAATTTTCTGAAACCCACCGTGCAGTAAGTAGTATTGTACTATCTTTATTATTCTTAAAACTGTTTGAAATTATTGAAAACTGAATTGTATGTAGAATATGTATGGGTAATCCATTTTCCCAATATGTTGTTTTTTTAACTTATTTGCATTGTTTTGCCTGTTTGGGCAGTCACCCTTAACAATTTCGTTGCGCCTTATATAATTGTGAAACAATCTCTATAATTACAAATTTAGTCTTCTACTATGAGTTTTTTTTTTGGGTTGTTGTTATTATTATCATTTCTTTGATATAAAGGATAAAGGTTTTTAATGAAATTTAATTCCAAGCCCTCTGCCCCTCACCTTATTGTCTATTTGATTATTCTTCTGATTATTTTGATGTTTAGTCAGTTCATTATTAGTGCGATTGTTTGTTTTTGTTTACTATTGTTTGTTTTTGTCAAAGCAACAACATATAAAGTGGGGGCAGGCAGACATTATCAAACATTTTTACAAGCTTGTTTGAATTTCAACAGGATTGCAGTATATACTTAGGTATGTATATTGGACTGCTTCAAATTTTTGTTTTTGTTTCCTTCTTGCTTTCAAGCAGGTTAAATAGTTGAAATGATAGAAAATAATAATTCTGGTTTGAGGTGAGCACATAGTATTAATGTTTACTGGTGGCGCATTTTATATTTTTTTTTTTTTATGACTTGTATGGTAAAAATTACTTTTCTAAACACTTGTGTATATCGCTTGAAAAAGCAAACTTAGACGAATGGTGTTAATACCATTGGAAAGAGCATACAATTTTTCATAAAAAAGTTCATAATAATTTTTTCCCTAAAGATGGGCCCTCCCGTAAGGTTTAAATTTCCAAAGTTTGCGATCATCATAAAAATTAGGAAAAGAATACTTTTCTAAACATACACAATTATGTATATCTCGTCAAAGGGAAAACTAATACCCTATTCTCACTTGCTTGGTTAACCAGCCTAAAATCAGAAAATCTTGATAATCACAGAACCACGTTCACACCTTTTACCTGGATGAGTCATCTATCATTTCAATGACACTTTTTTGGCGTTTACCAAATCACGACACTATTTTCATTTTTTTCAAATATATTTTTATATATTTCGTTACTTAAATTTTTTTTAAAACAATTGAGATGAACACATTTTAGATTTTGACTTTTATTTGCCTTTTATTAATCCTTTCATGCCCGAATTAAATTGGGGGACTTACAATTCGCTTGAGACCATACAGTTGCAAGTATAGACTAGAGCTGCGACATCGACCGAAAACATCGATTTTTTGAACATCGATATTTTCTGAATTAACCATCGATGTTAATAAAACATCGCCAAAAAAAGATCGATGTTTGGCAACATCGATAAGTTTTTTAATTCGTTGCAAACTCTGACGAAAGGAATCAAATATGTCTCAAATTTTTTTTAGAACAAGGTACAGTAAAATTAAATACATAGATTTATAAATAGAAAAAATTGCTGCGGTCTTGAAGCATTGCTTATTTCTGTATTAATTTAAATATTCCACTTCAAAATCAAATTATAACGGCCATAACTTTTTGAATATTCTTATATCAATGGAGTGCCTGGAGCTCTTAACCTAAGATTTCTATTAGAGTACATGAATTTATATGTTCGAGATGGCATTTTGTTTTTTATGCTATAACAAGAAAAGTTTACCATAAATTTTTTTGAACTTTTGAATTGTTCATTATTTAAGCAATAACCATGAAAAGTTAATTCAACACAAAATTAAAAATAATTGTAACATTTTGCAAACCATTTTTTATACCCTACACCCAGGGTATATTCACTTTGTCCTTAAGTTTGTAACGCGGGGAAGGAGGCGTGGCAGGTATACAAAAATATTTTTACGGGAAACTAAGCAAGATAATTCGATGAAATTTGGTACACTGGGATTGAAAATGAGCGAAATCGGTGAACTGACACGCCTACCTCCCATACAAAACATATATTCAAAACGCAATTTCATGAGCTTTATTCACGATAACGCAACCAAAATATATGCATTATCGAAAAACACTTTGAAAATTAAATTTATGGAAATTTCGCAAGTCAAATGAAGAACAATGTCAATGTACAGACAGAGGTCATATAAAATTCCTGAAACACCAACTCATTTTAAAATTTCAAAGTTGATTTTATCAAAATCCTCGTGTTCTATTTCTTGTTCAATTTCATTTTCCATGTCTGTGTGAATATCCTCTCCAGATAATTATCTTCAATATTTTGTCATTCAAATTCAATATCTCTGTCGTTGGGTTCTTTTGGGTTTTTCAAAATTATTCTGCAATTTTGCTATATTTTGCTTTTCTTCTGGTCCACTCTCTTCAACAGAGGAATCCTCCTTATCAAACTCGCATATCTTTTTGATTTTGAGCCATGGAAAGCATGCCTAATGCAAAAGGTAAAGTTATTCGAAACATATCTATTAGTGCCCAATGCTGCCTATAGGCAACATTGACTTTAGAAAATTACTGAGGAATAACTAAGACCTTTTTTATACAATTATTTTATTGATTCTCTTACATGTTTTTAGTTATTTTGTGTCCTTTTTGATCTAAGTTTATATTTATATAGATTTTTAATTATATTATAAATTGATTCACTTTTTGCATAAATTTTTTTGCACGTATGGACATAACAAAAAACTAAACTCAAATGATAACTATTTATGCTTGTGAATATAAATCTACCAATAAACACGCAGCATATATCAAACTATTGAACAAAATTCGTAATTGGCGAAAAAAGTAAAAAATAACGGAGTTTTTAGCGCATGCAGCTTAAAAGACTGTATAAAAATTAATCATTCATTATTAGTTAGACTCTCAAAAACGCGATATAATGGGTTAAGATGTTCATGTAACTTAACGTGAAACTAAGCAAGGAAAAATTTTTGAGCAGATCATAACCCATTATATCGCGTTTTTATGGGTCTTTTTGACCACTTTTTCCAAAAACTAAGTTGAAAAGGGTTAAAATATTCTCCAAAAATATTCTAAAAAAATTTTACTAGAGGCCTTCGAAAAAAAAAAATGGAACCAACGACTCATGATAAACACAACGTTAAATAACTTAAAAAACTCATAACTTGAAAACTGTAAAAGATACCACGATAAATACAACAATAAAAATAGCTCTTAAATAAAAATATTTAAAAATAAAAAGGGTGTACCGAGCCCCAAATTGGCTTTAAGAAAGAAAAAAAAAACTTTTTTTACACTTCATTTCATTTAAATCGAATAAAAACCTGTGGAGCTATGAATTTTCAACTAAGAGATTATCCGCCATCTTAAATTTTTTTTGGAATTTCGGAAATCGTTTTACCACAGTCATTTGCATGTCTAACCATCCCATCTATCCTCCTTTTGGAAGGATCGTCCTCCTTTTTAAGTCAAAAATTGTAAAAATCTTCGAACCTCCTGTTTCGCCTTAATTCCTTCATTCACCCTCTAATCATCCTCTTTTCGTATCGAAAATCCTCCTAATTTAGAACAATCGGAAATTTTATTTTTAATAGGGGTCTTTCATAAGCACACGTGCATTCTATTGAACACGAATTTTTGAACGAAAAATAAATTCAACTTATGCGTTGGCAACACTCAGCGAAAACAAATGTACAAAACAAAGCAGAACACAATGACACTTGCTCTTTCACTTTTTGAGTGGTCATTCTGTTCGTTCTTTTAGCAAACTCATTATTGGTCTAGCTGCGTTTTTGTTTATTTTTAACACAAAAATGCCGAAAAGTAAGTGCATATTAAATTCAAACCTAAAGAAAAACTAGTAAGGGTGTAAAATTTGGCCTTGCCAAACATTAAATACCCTACACTGCAGTATTTTTAAAATTTTGCTCATATGGGAGGTGCTACGCTCTCTTGTCCGAGTTCACCCAGTTTTTGTCCAGAGCTTGCATTTATAGTTTTTAGTGTCTGAGTGAAAAACGTTTTCAGTACAGTGTTTTGAAGCTTTTGCTTATATAGGAGGTGCCACGCCCTCTTGTCCGAGTTCGTCTAGTTTTAGCTTAGAGCGTGCATTTATAGTCTTTAGTATCTGAGTGAAGTTTGGTTGGATTATCTCAAAAAACTCTTTCAGTATAGTATTTTGAAACTTCTGCTTATATGGGAGGTGCCACGCCCCCTTGTCCAATTGCACCCAACTTTTGTCGAGAGCTTTCATTTATGATACTTAGTGTCTGAATCGAATTTGGTTCGAATATCTCAAAAAACGCTTTCAGTATAGCGTTTTGAAGCTTTTGCTTATATGGGAGGTGCCACGCCCTCTTGTCCGAATTCGTTAAATTTTTTCTCAGAGCTTGCGCTTACAATTCTTAGTATTTATGCGTATTTTGGTTGCATTGTCGTGAAAAATACTCCTAAAATTGCATTTTGAATATATTTTTTGTATGGGCGGTAGGCGTGTCCGTTCACCGATTTCGCTCATTTTCAATCCCCCGAGCTATCTTTGACGACGGAGGCAGTATACCAAATTTCATTAAATTATCTTACTCAGTTTTCCCAAAAAGTGTATTTCAACACACAGCCAGCCAGCCACCCAGCCAGACAGACGGACATGGCTATATCGACTCAGGAGGTGACGCTGATCAAGAACATATATACTTTTCTATACCTGCCACGCCTCCTTCTCTGCGTTACAAACGGAAGGACAAAGTGAATATACCCTAGGTGTAGGGTATAATTAGCCGTTCCTTGAAACTACAAAAACCAAAAGTGATATGTGGTGCAAGAAATGCAGAAGCAATTTTTCAATCGCTTCGGGCAAACGCCATGTCAATACAGCCAAACACTTGCCATGCAAGCAGCAAACCAATCGATTCGCATTTCCTATCGGAAACACAAGTTGCCACACTGTACGACTTTTGAGAAATAGCTGGCATAGAATATTTAAAATTGCTGGGCTATGCCAAAACAAGATTCCTCGCTTTGGGTCTAGCCATTAAGCGGGTGCTGCACATTTTTGATGCCTTGAAGGAACTTTTCACCCAGTTGCCGAAAGGAGAAAAGTTGCTGAAATCATTTTTCAATGATCCAATGTCGAAATTTTGGCTACTGTTTGTACTACTCGTTGAAAGTGACGAGGTTACGGCTGTGAACTGAAGCAAACTTTGAGAAGACGACGTGAAGATGACTATTTATCGCCAATGACAGTAAGAGAAAAAGATATTTTGGTCAGTGATGGATACGATTACTATATTATTAACGCTTAATGCGCCGAATTTTTTGGTAATTCAACTTGTTTATGTTTATGTACTCTTTAGTATGTTAATGATTTCGATTTTATATCCAGACGATGCTTGTGAATACATCGATAAGTGGACCGCTCCAATGATGGAACTAAAATTGTATTCGTGAGCGATTTCACGCACAGCTCCAGTTTGGAAAGATATCGATGTGGCCATGCGTCATTTGTACGGGCAAAAATTGCACGACGCAACTGCCAATTCAGCGCGATTACATAAGGAGTTCAGTTTAATCAAAAACTATAGCACGCAAAGTAAAATTCAACAGTGGAATAATGATAAGATTCCCGATGGGTCGAAGTATTCACCCATTTGAAAAGCCAAAAATTGTGACTACGAGGAAATGGGTAGAATAATTGAATACATTTTATGCCTGCCCAGCTCAACAGCGTCCGCTGAAATAGTTTGTGCTACAATGAATAAGATGTGGTCGACAGAGAAACGCAGCTACAAGTCAGCACACTAAGTGCCATTCGACCACTAAAGTGAGTTGGAATATGTCTTGCTTGGAATTCTATTCGTTTATCAAATCGCAGCCGGATATGCTTCACCAAATATCATCGACAGCAAAATATACTCGTAATATATCCAGCGGAAATTGACTAAGATGAAGAACAAATGGAATGAAAATAAAGTATCTTCTCTTCTTATACAAGATAAAATTGTACGTACTTATGTACTTATGAACCTATGTACTTATGTATGTTTGGAACGGGCAAAACTTTTTCTCGAAAACGGCTACAGCGGTTTTAATGAAACTTCGGGTAATGTTAGATATTGGCATACAATGAAGAATGAGCTAGGCTTAAACTTTGTAAATGCTCAGCAGGGGGCGTGGCATCGCATTAAATTTTAAATTTGATATGGTTATAACTCGCAAACCATACAAGGTATTTAAATGAAATTTGGTGAGCTGCTACGACTTGATAATACCTTGTAACAGACAAAAAGCGGGCGGGATCGAAGAAGTTCCACGCCCATTTTTTAGCCCTTGAAAACTTTGATTCAATATTACTCGAAAACGGCTGCAACAATTTTGATGAAAATTTAGGAGATGATACCCCTGCAAACAAGTATTAATATGTGATATTTATCATTTTGAAAGCATGACCGTTAGAAGTGAAAACATACAAGTTTCATAACAAAAAATAACTATGAATAAAAACATCGACGAAAATAATAAGATTAGATTGTTGACCGAGCAGGGATCGGTCTCCAGGTACTAAGATATTAAATCTCACGACAATGTATTTCAATAATTTAATCTAAATAATTTAAATCTAGTTGAAACAATAAAATGAAAAAATTCATTCACAAACATTTCCCGTTCAATATATTGATCCTCCTTTCGACCTCCGTTTGAAAAAAAAAACCTCCTTTTTGGTAAAATTTGGAAGAAAAAATCCTCTTTTTTTTGGAAAATTGAGATGGGATGGTTATGTATGTCAAATACTAACTTTTCACCAATTTAAAAAAAAATTGGAGATGTTGACCCAAATCTTAATCGATTACACAAAGATTGACCCATTTACTTTGTAATAATTGACGTAAATTATGAAGGTAAACATTACATTTTTTTATAAAATTTTCAAATCAATTTTTTTCAATACCACTATGGGTATATGCGAAACTGTTTAGGAAGTCATACTTTTTACCATACAAGGTATACTAAAAACAAAGAAGATGCGCCACCAGTAAATATTAATATTATGGGCTCTACTCGCACCAGAACTATTATTTTCTATAGTTGCAACCTGTTTGAAAGCAAAAAAAAAAATATGTTTGAAGCAGTCTAATATGCACGTATTTATGTAAATGTATTGGAATGAGCCAAAATAAAAATGTGCACATGTTGTACCTGCAATCGCAAAACATTCAGAAAAATCAAATAAAAGCTCAACTGGACCTTTGTATCTCTCATGGTTAAATTTTTCAATGTTAAAAAGTTGTATACACTTGTCCCCACGTTTTTTAAATAAATAGTGCTTGCACCCAAAATGTTTTTTCAGGAAAATGTGTAAAATGACTCTGATAAATAGCCTTTTCTTCAAAGTGAACGGCACTTTTTCAAACCAGGGCCAAAAAATCCATTTTTTCGCCCGGGGCTCTGTACTAAAACCAAAAAAAAAGTTTGACGGATACAAAAAATAAGTATACAGAAAATTTTTTGCTTGTCCGAAAAATAAAAAATCGTTAACTGGGAAACCCTATGCAATATCGTTTACGAGATATTGCGTTTTTACTTAATTTTTTGACTATCTTTTAAAAAATTTAATTTTATCGTACTAAAAAAATAATGATCAATATATCGGCATTTCTCAGAAACTTTTAACCTATATACGCACATATTGTTCAAACATTAACAAGTATGTGGACGGGCCAATATTCACAAAAAATCATTACTATTTTGAGTAATTACAACTTACACTTTTGATATTCAAATGTAACCTCTGTACATGGTAGCACGTCGAGCTCAAAATTGGCGCGAATTCCATATATTTCTACAAAAAAATTTAATCCACATACTTGTTAATGTTTGAACAATATGTGCGCGGGCCAATATTCTCAAAAAATCATTACTATTTGAGTAATTACAACTTACACTTTTGACATTCAAATGTAAGTATATAGGTTAAAAGTTTCTGAGAAATGCCCATATAGAAACAAAAATAGCCAGTTCCAATATATTTTTGATGCTTAATTCGAATCCGCTCTTGAAACTGCTCTATCACTTCTGGATTTTGAGATATTCTAACCTGAAATTTTGGTATTTACGGTTTTTTCACCTTTTTTGAGGTTATATAACAAGACCAGGTAATTGTTCGTCATTAAAATCGTTAAGGTTTTTAAAAGTACTATTCTTTTCCTTCAGAACTCATTTTGATATACTATATATTGATATCTTTATTTTCCTTTTAAATATTCTAACGCAAAAAAAGTTAAAAAAATGCACGAAATCAAACCATGGGCAATATTTGCTGATTTATATAAAAAGGTGTTAAAAATTTCGACCCATAAGAGGGAAAGTAGGGGACTAGGGGGAAAACGGGCTATCAGATCGATTTTTTATAGTCATATTCGGTTTCAGCGTCTCAAAATACATGGGGGTAGAAGGGTCTCCCTTCTGGGGCAGGACCTTTTATATTTTTTGTTGTGTGCCTGTGTTATGGTACACTTTTGTACGATATCCTAAAAAAGTCACAAGAATTAGATATATTCAAGAACTTAATAATGTCATAGAGACAATCACAGTTGTTGCAAAGGAATTTATAAAAATCTTACGAACGTTAATTTGAATTTATCCACGATTGTGTGTAGAAGCTTTTACTTGGATATTTTTTGATGATTTTTGAATATTTTAATTAATTTGAGATTTTTTTTTTACATATGTGCAACAAAATACTAACAGTTGAAGTAAAAAAGTTTTCCTTTTTGAATGAACACAATAAAAGTTACACAATCATTCACAAACATGTGTTTATTCTAACAACATAGTAAAATTCCAAAAGCAGAACAAAAACTTTCTAAGAACGCCACAACTGTGGTAAAAGCAACAAAACGTCTCAAGAAAGTCACAAGTACAACAACATCAATGGCAATGTATGTAAGTTTTGGATTCATAGTTACAAAGAAGAATTTTAATCTAGGTAATGGAAATCATATTACATTTACATACGAGTACTTTGATATACATGCATACGTAAAGGCTGTCCCATAATTCACGCAAAGTGTTGCCAACTGCATGTACCAGCTACGCCGTAGAAGTCAACTGCCGGATGTGCTATTGCATTCATAAGCCAAGCCTATGTTATGTTTCTTTCAATACCAAAAAAAATTCAATTGAAAAAAAATTTTGTGTTTTCTATTTAATTCATATTGCGTAAGTTATGGGAAACCCTTTACATACACAGAACACGTATACAAATTTATCAATGTGCACAGATTAAGTATCCAAAAACGACCCTTGAAGACTTTCGTATTGCCGCGGAGTCAAAAGTCAATAAAAGCAAAATAAATATGACATCTCACAACTAACAATGCCATTTATACTGTTGGCGACCGGATATTCCTAGTGCTTTTTCAAAGCTTAAAACCGGGCCAACTGGATTTTCATTTGGAAAAAGGTTTTTTTTTTTTTTTTTTTGTAGTACAGTTATTTGGTAGTTTTACCTGGAAAGTTTTGCGGGATTTTTGCAAATGAGTTATTTTACAGATTTCGATGTGCTCTTTCAGAATTTCAACTTTGCTACCTCGAATCGTGTTCGCTCGTGCCGCCATATTGGAAAAATGCCGTCCAAAATCAGTTTTTTACAAATATCTCTTTAACGGTTACATTTAAAGAAAAATATTGAAGCTTATAAAATTTTCTATAAAAATGACCGGGCAATTGTTTCCGTACGACTTATAACTAAGGAGATATTCTAATTCAAAATTCGAAAAAAATTAGTAAATTGTGCATGCCGCCTATGAGTTGGCACAGTGATGTGTTGAGCTTAAAATTAGAATAACTCATAAACGGTGAGTCACATGTTTAAAGTAAAAACATCTGTTTATAGACAATTACTTGCACTACAATCTACATATGACTTTTTTTTCAGATGACCTATAATTTGGGAGATATTTTTTAAACAAACCTAAAATTTAGAAAAAAAAAAGTTTTTTCAAAATAGCTCTAAAACGGTTCGTCCTGGAAGAAAAATTGTGCATGTATTTTGTAGAACGTTCAATTTCCTTTAAGAATCTCTTCGAAGTGTTTTTTCGTCAGACTTACCTTTCATGAGATATCGCGACTTGAAAATCATTCAAAATCAGACCTTGAAACTTTTATATTTTTATTCAAAAAGTTTTGCAAATAAAAGTTTTTGAAAACTTTTATTCGTAAAAGTATATAAAAACTTTTATCTGAAAAAAAATCATATGTAGATTGTAGTGAAAGTAATGCCCTATAAAAAACTGATTTTGGACGGCATTTTTCCAATATGGAGGCACGAGCGAAGACGATTCAAGGTAGAAAAATTGAAATTCTGAAAGAGCACATCGAAATCTATAAAATTACTCATATGCAAAAATCCCGCAGAATCATTTATTCTCCCAAATGATTGTGCTATTGGTCTTGGAACGAATTTCGTGTTGTCAGGAAAAGTTACGAGAGAAACGTATGAATTGATAAGATCGTTAACTTATAAGCATTGTCTTACGTCAGTTTGGCCTTCTTACAAAAAAAAATTTAGCAGCGAAATCCCGATGATATCTTCCATCTTACCATTTCTGAGACTAGCGCTTAGGTCAAATTACAAAATTTACTCGACCATACTGCTTCTCGAATATTACAGTCTCAGGAAGAGGTCATTAATTCTTTTCATTCACAGCCTATGAAAGAAATTACACTTTTTTGTAAGTGGGGTTGAGACGGTTGGACTGATCAAAAATACAAGCAAAAGTTCCGGGACGAGAAAAGTTCAGATGCACACGTTTTTTTCACATCAGTTGTATCTTTGCAGCTTTATGCCAAAAATTCTAACAATGAAAAACTAATCACTTATATGGAATAAATACAAATCTTTGTCCCCACGTTTTTGTCGGCCAATAAGACTTACTTACTTACTCACTTTCGCTGAGTAAGAATATATAGACAAACAAATAAAAAATCTTGATAAATTTGACATAGTCTTATAGTTACGTAATATTCGTGTCAACTACGACCTAGCCTTCACAATGGTGGATGGGAAGGTAAAAAACGCTGTCACTGGAATTATATCTGTAATGAGGTGTTATCTTTGTAAGGCTATGATAAAAGATTTCAATGGATTTGATAAAAAAAAAGAAGTCGAAACATGCAATCTTCGATTCGGCATTAGTTCGTTGCATGCCTGGATTCGATTCATGGAGTGGCTTTTACATTAGCTTACAAAAACATTGATAGCGACGAAAACAGCGACCAAAATTCCGAAGGAACCATAAATGTTAAAAGAAGTGGCAGTCACGTTTGCCGGATATGAAGTTGCGTGTTGTTAACCGTAAAAAAGAAATACAAAGTAACTTTTAGAAAGAGCTTGGTCTTTGTATTGATATTCCGAAAGCTGGGACTGGGTTGCATTGACTGCACAAATTTTAAAGCTTAATGAGGAACTAATTGATAAATGTAAGGTTGCCTTGCAAACGTTTTTATGCGGGTCCAGTATTTGCGTTGAAAATTTCAAGGATAACTGTTTAGAAACAGCAGAAAAATATATGCAATTACACGGTTGGTACCCAACCTACATCGGTTCATGTAGTTTTGATTCACGGATACGCTGTGATTGATGCGGCTGCTTTACCAATCGGACAACTGTCCGAAGATGGAAGATATTTTTAACAGACTCCTGGTGTCTTCAGATCCGTTGCTATCATCATTGAATAAAATACGACCCAAAACAAGTGACCCGCTTAGTCCAAAAGTCTTGGAACTTCTAGTTTCGTCCACTCCATGTTCAGCGAATATTGATTTCGACAAAGACAGTGATTCAGAATGTAAAAAGTAATGAATGAAAAGTAAAAAAAAGCTTAGCGCTGTGCGCGTTAATGATGGTGGGAATGTTTTTGGAAATTTTAATAACGTGTTAGAAAAAAAATTCTGGATAAAAAAGTGTGTACCATATAGCTGAATTATGAAGTGGCCACATTTTTGGATATAGCCAATAAAAATCAAACTCTTTCTTTTAAATATGCCCCTTTGGAAAGAAGTTTTTCGGTGCATATCAACATTTAAACCGAGAATAGAAGGTCATTTGATTTTAAAAATTTTAAAATGTGTGTTATAATTCATTGGAACGCAAATTAATAAAATTTTTACCAAAAAAAAAAATATTATAGGGCATTTTTTAGGGTTTTTAAGTGCATTTTGTAATTTTTCTTAGGTTATTTTTCGATGTTTTTAAGAGCATCTAAATCCGAAACTTGTTACTAACAAGTTTGCATTGCATTACTAATGCAATACATTTTGAAGTGCCATATTTCCTTAGTATGTCCTTTAGTTTGTCCGCAAGTTAAAAACACTTTGCTTTAGTATAAAAATGTATAAGAAACACTTCCACTTGTTCAGTCGCGCAGGACATGCATTAACGCTGTTTCTATTGTTGATAAGGAGGAAGACTTTGCTGCTGATGCTCATCATCAATCTTCATCTATTATGGGACAAAACAATGAATGTCAAATAATCTCGAAATAAAACCAAATTCAAACAAATAAAAATTTAGGGAAAGAAACAAAATGTTAAGTGTTTTGGTATATGTGTGCTATAGACCCAAGGGGAAAAATTTCTAGCGCTACTAACTTCTGCACTTTAAAATGTTTTTTTGTAAGTATTCAAATATCAACATGGGTTCGAACCACAGAGCGGGTGATTTTTTATTTTTTATATTTTATTTTTTACTAGCGTTCCCCGGTGTGCGTTGCTGCACCTTGTCTTGCACGGGGGGCGATGGCATCAACAATTTTTTTAAGGGATGTAAATTGTTCCGATGCAATTTATGTATGTATATCCCAAATCTCATCTTTATGCGTTAGATACATACTTTCAAAAATATGACGACATTTTTTAAGGGTTTGGCACCACCCATTTTTTCAATGGACATTATTTGTCCCGGTACTTTTAATACATATACCAAATCTCATTCATACCTGTTAAATATTTTTAGAGATATGATAAATTAATTTCTTTGGAGGCCACGTAACACCGCCCATGCATAAAAATTTTACCTAACTTCAGAAGACTTTTTGAAGTGCTTCTTTTCCCCTTGGGGAAGTGCTTATAACATTCATGCGTGTGTGTGTGGCCTGTGTTTTGATGCTGCTGCTGATGATGATGGGCGTGCACATGTAATTGTTTTCGGATCATCGCCGACGCTTCTACTTACTACTGCTACTGCCGTCATCCTTCAATTCACAACCCACAAAATTTCTTAAGCCCTTTGTGAGCAAACAAATAAACAACAAAAAAAGCTTTGAGCATTTTGTTGATTTTACTGTTCCCTTCACAGATGTTCTCGAGTTTTGTTGTTGGTTGCAGCCAAATACATAATTGATGACATCTATAAATGCGACAATAAACAGCCTTTCATTATCCAAGTATTTTCAACACACCATAGCGAAAATGCCTACCTTATGTTAATTTGAATTTTTTTTTTTAAAAGAGGTGTTAAAAAGTGTCATTTACAAGAATTTTTTATTTTTTTTTTTTTTGTTTTCGAAAGTGTATAATATCAAAAGAAAGATTATTCTTCACTCGAAATAAGCGATGCAACAATTAACCGAAAAACGAATAATAACACTGTTCAACGGTAAAAAAATATCTTAGTTCGGACAATGTAATTAATATTTCTTGCTACTGATATAATATGACTGCATTTACAAAATTTTTCCATCACATCTCAGTTTTCAGATAAAATGACAGGTCTGAATTCACGATTTGGAAAAAGGAAAAACTTTTATTGTCGACTAAAAATAATTTTTTTGTTTTTAAAAGCTCGTACTTTTCTACAGAAACTCTAACAATTTCATTAAAATCGGCTTAAAAGCCGAGGACCTATAAGTTTTTAAATATGGGAGTATCCAAAGGTTGGATCGAACTTTCTATAGCCGCAACACAATGGGAGGGTTTGTATGGAACGGCGGTCATATATAGTAATAATAGAGCTAGGCTATTAAAAATTGGCGCAGATGTTTTTTACATTAAAATAATAAAATTCTGTGAATACGAACAAAATCCGGACACGCCTACCTCCCATACAAAGTTGGGGCGTGGCACAGTGCTGCGATAGAAGGCATTTGCGTAAAAAATTTTTGTTCAAATTTAAAATTTTTTTTATGCCATTCTACAGCAAATAGTCCAATTAAGAAATTCCCTGAAAATTATTGAAAACTAGTGTGATTTGTAAGTGTTACAGCTTGTTAAAGTTGAACTTTTTTTCAAAAAAAAAAAAAAAACATTTAAGAAAATTTGCTAATCGCAGAACTTTTTAAAAATAACACAGTCCTGCGTTTTTGAAAAAGTTACAAAAGTATAAAATGAGAGTAGATGACTTTTATAGATTTTTGATCGCTGAATCCGAATATGACCTCCGATTTGATCCATCACGTCTAAGATCCGAGTTATCCTTGATTTAAAGTGCAAGAAACGCTATTTTCAGACATATGGCGTACATCCTGAAAGTAGTCTAATTCACTTTTGACAGCGGCATTGAATAGCCCTGAGCTTCTTCTTTAAAGCGTACTTTTAACTTTTTCAATTGAACCATTAGTTTTCGAGATATCATCGATTGAAGTAAAGGTATCGCTAATCCCTGTAAACGTCTATATTCAATTTGTTTACCTTTACTTCAATGGATAATATCTCGGAAACTAATGATCTAATTGGAAAAGTTAAAATTACGCTTTAAAGAAGAAGCTCAGGGCTATTCAATGCTGCTGTCAAAAGTGAACTAGACTTCTTTCAGGATGTACGCCATATGTTTGAAAATAGCATTTTCTGCACTTTAAATTAACGATAACTTGGATCTCAGACGTGATGGAGCAAATCGGAGGCCATATTCTATATAAATCACCTACTCTGATCATATACTTTTTTTCATCGCAGGACTGTGTAATTGCTGCTCCTAAACCTCAAAAGCAATTGTTATAAAATAAAATGCAGACAAAAGCCTAAATACCCATTTATTTTTAATATGTTTTGTTTGCAAATTTTTTTAACCAAATTAAAGTTATTTTAAAAAATATAAAAAAAAAATTTCAAACATTAAAAACCGGAAAATGCTTATTTTCTTTAGAGCAGGAAAAAAAAAGACGGGATATGCGGGCATTGTCCTAAAACGTACAGATAGTACAAATTCCATATTTTAAAATAGGAAAATTCACAACCCCGTTTTTCCCCGTTTACTTTAAATATTTATTTGAAGATCCTGTATTTACGTAAAAATCAATGATTTTATAAAATTTACACCACAAAATTTTTATCAAATGCTTTTGAATTTTTTAAATTTGATTTTTT
Organism: Calliopum simillimum; assembly: GCA_951812925.1. Classification (NCBI taxonomy): domain Eukaryota; kingdom Metazoa; phylum Arthropoda; class Insecta; order Diptera; family Lauxaniidae; genus Calliopum; species Calliopum simillimum. Next base: position 10,510,157 of record OX638373.1, on the reverse strand, counting down.
TACAGCCTACTTTTATATGTCGAAAACACTATGAACTATTAAAATTTTAATATGGTTTTTTACAGCTTAAAAGCATGCACAAACATTTTTTGCAGTTAACTTTCGTGGTTTTATTTATTTGAATATCTTTTTTTCTATTCATTGCATTTGAGAATTAATTACATTTCTGAAAACAGCGTAAAAAAATATATCAGAATGTTAAATCTCATTGAAATCGAACCAAAACTGTGGAAATGCCGTTCCGTTGTATGGAGTGACAGCACTGTGCGTGGTCGGAATTTTTTTTCATAATGGGTATCAATTTCCAATAACTTGACCCCGCTGATTTCAAAAATGTTAAAAATTCTGAGGTATCTTTTATAATTTTCAAGTTATCCGAAATAAACGAAAATCTTCTTTATAAAAACTAGATTTTGTTTGTTTGTGCATTTGTCCCTTATTGACTCGGAAACTAACTAACTAACCGTTTTTAAAGAAGTTGCTACATTGTGTTAGTACAAAAAAAGGCTACGTTATATGCTAAAAAAGTGGGCGGTGCCACGCCCTCCAAAAAATCAACTAATCATTTCTCCGAAACCCTTTGACGCAGATAAATGAGATTTGGTAAATATGTAAAAATCATCAGGATAAATCATGTTCACCGGAAAAATGGGCGAAGCCACGCCCTCTAAAAATAAGTTCATTATTTCCCTGACAATATTTGCCACACTTAGATATGATTGGGTACATATGCTAAGACAATTAGAACAAACAGTTCTCACTAGAAAAATGAGCGGTACCACGCCTCTCTGAATGCTGATTCATCATATCTCAGAAACTGCTTGACGTAGATAGACAAAATCTGGTACATATGCAAAGGGCATTTGGAAAAAAAATTTTCAATTAAAAAAATGGGCAGTGCAAATTAAAAGATTTGGTAAAATGCTTCGCTATGTATATATCCAAGTAAAGAGAGGGCAATTTCCAAGGGGCTGAAAATAGGGGAATATACCCTTTACCTACTACCCTTTCGTTAAAAATAAGCATCTTCAGAATTTAAGCAGACTGTAAGCTTAAAATTGATAAATCTGTTGTAAAACGTTGAAGAATATAAAACAAAAAGAAAAATAGTTTGTTTTCTCAAAAACTGCAACAGGAAAAAATTCATAGAAAAAAAAGTTCTCTAAAAAGGCAGTAGGGTCTTTGCATTTCGATTAAGCATACTTGGCGACATATTATATTGGAAAATAATGAAAATCAGAAAATGTACTTTGTTTTTTAATGTCAAAGTTTTCAAATTTTCTCGATTTTGGCTTTTTGAGCTTAAATTTTCGAAAAATCACCATAATTCACGTATTATATGTATATAAAAACTTAAACAAATGTTTTTTTAAAAGCTGAGTGCTTGTACTCTTTGCCGAAAAGCTATTTTGGCATATCTCGATGCAAACGAATTTAAACTAGCGTTCCAAAAAAGTCAATTTACTTTGTTCGGTCGAAAACTACAATATGAAAAAGTTCATAAAAAAAAGTTCTCAAAAGAGGCAGCAGGGACTTTGCATTTCGATTAAGCATAATTGACCACATATTATATTGAAAAATAATGAAAATCAGAAAATGTATTTTTTTTTTACTGTCAAAGTTTCCAATTTTTCCTTTTTTCCCTTTTTTTTTAATATTTGAAAAATCACTATAATTCACATAAAATTTGCAGAAAAAAAATAGGTTATTTTTGACAAAGTAGAAACAAAATTCTTTCTAAAGATGTGCTACATAAGTGCATCCGGCCTAAAACAAATTAACTAGAGCGTTTATCCAGTACTTTCTGATATAAAAACTTCCATAGAGTATTTTTGCTATTAAAAGTCCAACTTTGAGCCCACTGTGTAACTAAAGCAAAAGAAAATTTTAAAATTTTATAGTTTTTTTTCCGTCCCTAAGTATTATCTGACGATTGGCGTAAAAATTTTTTAAATCCATGGCCACAATCTCCCATTGTGCGCCATCTTGAAAATTTTCGGAATTTCAGAAAATCATATTACCACAGTAATATGTGTGTCAAATACTAACTTTTCACCAATATTCATAGAAATCGGAGATGTAAAGTCGAATCTTGGTCGATAACGCAAAGAAAGACTCAAATGTAAAAAAAAATGTTTTGGTAAGCCACTTTTATGGCTATGAAAAGCCGCAATTTAAATGTATCGTGGCAGATGCATAACAGGAAATCATCTTGAAACATCTGGAAACACCTTGAGTCTTTGTAAAATTTCCTTACTCATTTTTTAACGACGTCTCTATATGCTCTTGTGAGAATTTTACATCCCTACTTTTGTGAAGTTCCTTTGTGCTGATATTGTAGAGCTTATATGCTTTTGAATCTGAACAATATCCAGTTAAGATACATTCAATACCCTTGGCTTGGAACTTTGATTTTCCTGGGCGTTTGTCCAGTATAATCGCTTTGCATCCGAATACTCGCAAATGTGCAACAGAAGTTTTAATACCACTCCACATATCGATTGGAGTTTTTGATTTGATTTGATTTATTAAAGTAATGTCAAACTGATACAACAAGATTCTTAGTATAATCTTATAAATTATAGTACCAGCTTCATGGAATAGGAGAAATATATCACATAGTTAATACGATAAAACTTATGTTGTTAAAAATTTAGTGTATTATTTCCTAAATAAATTTTCAATTAAGGTTATTCATAGCAATTTAGTTTACATCAAACATGAATATTCGAACTTACAAATTACAAATACAATAAAATAAATATAATTATATCTATTAATAAAATAGGAGATTACACATGGTATGAAGATACGAATCGGTTCAACAACGAAAATATAGCGAGAGTTTGTTTTTAAATTGCACAAAGGTTAGGATGGATCGGAGTTCGGTGTTCCAGTGCTTTCACTGTTCTGTCGAAAAACACTATAATTTACTTTATTAAAACCGTGCCAGAGCGAATCAAAGAAGATCGGAGCATTCAATGTTAGGAGCATTCAAAAAATCTGCTTATGGTTTCTAAATTCGCAGAGTGGGTTCAAAACCACTCTGTTGATCATCATTACAAGTGATCTAATTTTTGGGCTTTTTTAGCTCTTTGCCATAGAAGAAGTGTATCGCAACGTCAAACTTCGGATGTCTTGTACTGATAAAGGTACACAATCAATATCTGTGGACTTTTGACAAAACAACCAAAGTTGAGATAAGGCAATTCTCTAGGATTTCAATCCTAAATATAAAATTTAAACACGCTTCTATTAGTACAATCGCCATGTCTCTATGATTTCTTGTTCCAGAGATATAAGGCTGTCCCATAGTTCACGCAAAATTTGAACTTAGCGCCATTCGTGCGGTGAAGTGTTATGAACCAAAAGAAAAAAATAATTTCACAGCTGACACTTTAAGATTAGTAAAAATGTATGGAGAAGATTTAACGCTACATCAACGAAATTGCGCCACATTATTGAAAAGTAGTTTATCAGTTTTTAGGCTCTCCTGAAAAGTTTCCAATTTCGAGTTAGGTTGTTTTGTCAAAAGTCCACAGATATGATACAATACATTTAAGTATTTATTTTAATTGGAATCCAGCCTAACATAAATAAATTATTTAAAAAATAAGTTCAATAAAAGAAAATATAAAGAAATGAGAAATCGGCAAATCTTTATTCAATAGAATTTCAATTACAAGAGAATTAAATCTTTTTTTTTTTAATTTTATTTTATTCTTTGTATTGTGGCCAAGAGAGAAAGGAAATAAAAAAAAAACTAATTTAAATTTAATAACAGCACATCAACAAAAGAAAACAAGAAACGTAATGCAGTAAAAGCGGAAGTAATGTTGAATGAGATTGTGAATGTCTGTGTAGACAGTGCTGTGACTTACCGTACGTAAGTGTATACGGAGCTTTTGATGTTCGATGGAACGAAACTTTGATGTCGTGTAATCTATGTATTACACTGTTCGACAATTTCGAACTTTTTGTAAAACATATCAGAAAATCCAAAAAATTCTTAGAATAGACGTTTTCAACAATCACACAATGAACATTTTCCTAGAACACATTAATCCATTATATCCTGTGTTTATTCAACCCCCTTTTACCCCCAAAAAAAATGGGCTACATTGGGTTAAATTATTCCACAAAAATATTCTACGAAAAATTTCACTAGGAGTCACCCAAGACGAAAAATGCGTATAACTTAAGGAAAGCGCATCAGAGATGTAATAAATATGCGATGTGAGAAGTTCTCATTGATTTGAGCGATTAGTTGGCTCTCGGGATGAAATTTCAAAAATAGCTTCCAGGCTTTCAAATTTCAAGCTAGAGATATCAAAATTTGACACAAGATAGAACCAAATGCGCAGATTTCGTCAAAAGTTGGTAACTTGAGCTACCAACTTTTACGTTGGATGTATCGATGTAGAGCTGCGACATCGACCGGAAAACATCGATTTTTTGAACATCGGCAACATCGATTAGTTTTTTAATTCGTTGCAAACTCTGACGAAAGGAATCAAATATGCCTCAAATTTTTTTTAGAACAAGGTACAGTAAAATTAAATACATAGATTTATAAATAGAAAAAATTGCTGCGGTCTTGAAGCACTGCTTATTTCTGTATTAATTTAAATATTCCACTTCAAAATCAAATTATAACGGCCATAACTTTTTGAGTATTCTTATATTAGTGGAGTGCTCTAGTGGGGCTCTTAACCTAAGATTTCTATTAGAGTAAATGAATTTATATGTTCGAGGTGGCATTTCACGGGGGTTCAAAACATTTTTTAACCCTCAAGTTGCATCACTCGGAAAGTTTTTATATTTTCGTGTTCAGGGTACTTTCCTTATTATATAAAAAAATAATTAAGAAAATCCGTCGGGCGCTTTTTTTTTAAATCGAATTTTCCGTTTCTGGCAAAGTTGAGTTAAGTCAAAAATAACATGCGAAAACTAAAATTAAGAAAAAGGAACACGAATAGTCATTTTAACTAACTTTTGGATGCTGAATTCAGATCCGTTAACAAAATCGTTCTATCGCTACAGAATTTTGAGATATCCTAACCCAAAAACTACCAAAATATAAGATTTTTCGTGATTTTTTCCCACTTTTGAGGTTATGTAACAAGACAGTATAATACTTTGTCATAAAACCTGTTATATTAGTCAAAAGCACATATCTTTGCGTACAAAACTCTTTTTAAATTATATCAATATCTTTTTTTTTCTTGGAGTTATTCTAACCTAAAAATTTAAAAAGAAACAAAAACAAGATTTTCGACTACGTTGAAGGCCACATAGAGAACGCACGAAATTTTTCTGCTCTTTTATACTAACTGAATTACTTACTACAATCCCTCGTCTTCAAAATCAGCCATCGAGTGGTCACCTACGAATTTTCCCTTCTTCGTCACAACAATTCTAAGCAAACTAACTTTTTAGCTTCAGTGTATTACTTGTTTTGGCATAACGTTTTTGTGTTTCTTGATGTCATATTAAAGAGCTCATAACTTTGTATAGAAAAATCGTAGATGACTATTTAATAGCTCATTTTGAAGACAATAAATGACTATAAGTGATGCAGATTTTATAAAAGACCAAAAAAGTTTCGTGCGTTCTCTATATAGCCTCCAACGTAGTCGAAAATCTTGTTTTTGTTACTTTTTAAATTTTCAGGTTAGGATAACTCCAAGAAAAAAAAAGATATTGATATAATTTAAAAACAGTTTTGTACGCAAAGATATGTGCTTTTGACTAACATAACAGGTTTTATGACAAAGTATTACACTGTCTTGTTACATAACCTCAAAAGTGGGAAAAAATCACGAAAAATCTTATATTTTGGTAATTTTGGGTTAGGATATCTCAAAATTCTGTAGCGATAGATCAATTTTGTTAACGGATTTGAATCCAGCATCCAAAAGTTAGTTAGAAATGACTATTCGTTTTCCTTTTTATTGATTTTAGTTTTCGCATGTTATTTTTGACTTAACTCAACTTTGCCAAAAACGGAAAATTCGATTTAGAAAAAAAGCGCCCGACGGATTTTCTTAATATTTTTTTTATATAATAAGGAAAGTACCCTGAACACGAAAACATAAAAACTTTCCGAGTGATGCAACTTGAGGGTTAAAAAATGTTTTGAACCCCCGTGATTTTGTTTTTATGCTATAACAAGAAAAGTTTACCATAAATTTTTTTGTACTTTTGAATTGTTCATTATTTAAGCAATAACTATGAAAAGTTAATTCAACACAAAATTAAAAATAATTGTAACATTTTGCAAACCATTTTTTACACCCTACACCCAGGGTATATTCACCTTGTTCTTAAGTTTGTAAGACGGAGGAGGCGTGGCAGGTATAAAAAAATATTTTTACGGGAAAACTAAGCAAGATAATTTGATGAAATTTGATGAGCTTTATTCACGATAACGCAACCAAAATAGACGTAAATAATAAGGATAGTGAGTGTAAGCTCTAGCCAAAAACTAGGTGAATTCGGACAAGAGAGCGTGGCACTTCCCATATAAGTAAAAGTTTCGAAATGCTATACTGAAAGCGTTATTTAAGATAATCCAACCAAATTGCACTCAGACACTATGGACATCAAACTCTGAAAAAAAAACTCGGCAAGTGAGGAGTGGCACCTTCCATATAAGCAAAAATTTCAAAATGCTATACTAATTGTTTATCAAGATAATTTAACTAATCTTTACTCAGACACTAAAGACAGTAAATGCTAGCTCTGAGCAAAAACTTTGTTGATTCGGACAAGAAGGCGTAGAACCTCTCATACGTTTAAAGTTTTTGGAATGCTGTAAGGAAAGCGTTACTTGAGGTTGTGCAACCAAATTTCGCACAAATACTTACTTTAAATAGTTGGCGCACGGTCTGAGCAAAAACTACGTGAATTCAGAAAAGAAGGCATTGCACCTACCCTACAAGCAAAATTTTAAATATGCTTCAGTGTAGGGTATTTAATTTTTGGCAAGGCCAAAGATAACACCCTTACTACTTCCAAACTAATTTTAGGTATACCAAGGATTACGCTCCCAACAAAATTGAAATTAAAAAAAGTTTTACAATTTTTCATATCAACGTCAAATGAAACACTTTGTTTTTGGCATACATTTTTTTTAAATAAATTTTGTTAACCACTTAATTTTATGGCACATTTAATTGCAAACATTTTAAGCCTATGCTGAGGAAAATCGAATGGTATTTTGTGAAGGCATTAAGGTTTTAGTGCAATAAGGCTGATGAGAAGTTGCACAGAGCAATTTCAAAATGCTTAAAAAAATTTATTTCAAAAAATATATGCGAAAAAACAAAGTGTTTCATTTGACATTCATATGAAATACTAATTGTTAAAAATTTGTGAAATTTCAAACTTTTTCCTGCTATAACTCAGTTAAGTTTGTTCGGAGCATAATTGTGAGTATACTTCTTTTTCTCCAGCACGCCAGATACTTTTTTAATCGATTTTTGAAGTTTCTAAATCCACTGTACATGAAAAAAACAAAAATACCACATTCTTGTGATAAATCGATAAATTTAACTATATGATCCTTACATCTGAGGTGTATCATATGTTCAGTAAACTTATGCAGGATATCGCGAGGAATAGTTTTGATGCACATTTTAACTCTACAACCCCCTTATATGGGTAACTTTTACCCTTTTCTTAAAAAGGTACAAAAATGACACCTAAAACAGGAGAATATTGGGTCAATTTGCACTACAGAAATATTTGCTATAAAATTTCACTACTAGTTGCTGAAAACTAAAAAGTCAAAATTTCATCCCGAAAGCAAACACATCCTTAAAATTAATAAAGATTTCCTACAATCAATATTTTACAAGTTTTACCACACTGTAAAACTCTAAGACTACATTTTATAAAAAACTCGTTTTCGCAAGATCATAACGAAATCACAAAAGGCTAATTTTCCTAGAACATACTAACCATTTAAATCCTGTTCTTAAGTCTTTTTGACTCCTTTTTCTAAAAACTGGGCTACAATGGGATAAAGAATTGCACAAAAATATTCTTCGGAAAGTTTCACTAGGAGTTACCACAGACTAAAAATTCTTAAAAATTAAATTAGAAATCGATTAAAAAAAATCTGGTGTGCTGGAGAAAAATGATGGTATTTCTTTTTAATGCCTACTTTAAGAATTTTTTGGATTTTCTCATGTGTTTTTTTTTTTTGTGTCAGAGTGTGTATTATATCATCTCTATACAAGTGAAAAGACTGTAAGTTATTAAAATTTTGAAATATTTGATGTTCAAAAAATTAAATATTGTTTTTTGTATGGAAATCGGTGTTTTGTTTTTAATTTTATGATAGAAATAACGACTTTTTAACAGAGATATGGCTAAATGGATCTTATCAAATTAAGGACTATAACATTTTAGACCAGAAATACCAAATAACTTAAAACTCGGGACGATATACCATATATTGTTCCAGTAAAACAGTTTTTCTAAGTTTTCTTCTATCTTATGGAATAACTCTATAACTCGTACGAAAACAATTTTGATAGGAAATTTTATAAGCTTCAATATAGTCTACCAATATTTTTCTCCTAAAGCAAAAAACTGAGTTGAGGCGCCAATTTTTTCCATTTTTAATAGTAAAACATTTTTCATTACCATTAAAAGAATTTTGAATGCGCATTGTTTAAACAAAATTTGTGAAAACATCGAATAAAAACATCGACGCTAAAAATCGATTTTGCAAAAAAGTCGAACTATAAACATCGATGTTAAAAACAGTCGATGTTTTTGTAAAACATCGATGTTTCATCACATCGATATTGATGTCGCAGCTCTATATCGATGTCTCAAAATGTAAATATTGTTGATGTCGCCCACGCAACACTGTTTAAAGTAAAAGTGACGTAAACAAAGTGGGACAAAAAATACTGAAAAACAGAAAAAAAAAACTCTGCTCTTCATAGTATCCTGCGCCATTCTCTAATTCTTTTATGCTTTTTGCATTATGTATTTCCTTTATGGTATCCGCGAAATCTGCTTATCAACAACATAAAAGCAACAATAGCAAAAACTGAACAGCAACGGAGTAAGTAACAAATGCTAAGCAAAACATGAAGCAAACCATCAAAACTAAAAACGTGGCATTTCACGGAAAGCGGGAAATCTCAGATGAAAGAAAATGGATTTTTTTTTGTTCTCTCTTCTTTTGGCTTATTCGGACTTGAATTCATATTTGGTTGTGCGGCGTGCAAAGGATTCTCATTTCGACGTTTGCTGGTGATGATGATACTGTTGACAATACCTGCGAGATTTAAATCGAGAGATATAATTTTTGCCCCTTCTGAAGTTTTCGTTGCTGCATGACACAGCAGCGATGGTGTCTAGTGCACGCACAACGTATTGGTTTTTACTGCTGGGAACGATATGCAAACCAATATTATTTGTCATATCATGTTATTACTTTAGTTAGACTACACTTAGCAAAATTTTTTTGCAACTTTATTGTGCACATTTAAATTTTCGAAATATGTATAAAAACAAAACGAAACTAGTAAGGGTGTACGAATAGTATTCAACCTAAATATGAAGAATTTTTCTAAAAAATTAAATTTCAAAATTTACTCAAATCTGTAATTGAAAAGCGAAAGCGGTTGGCAAAATTATGTTAAAAATTATATATAATAAATATTAAAAATAAGGTTTAGAATAGTATAAATAAATAAATTTAATGCATAGAACAATAAACAATATAAAATAACTAAAATAAATAAAATAAATAAAATAAATAAAATAAATAAAATAAATAAAATAAATAAAATAAATAAAATAAATAAAATAAATAAAATAAATAAAATAAATAAAATAAATAAAATAAATAAAATAAATAAAATAAATAAAATAAATAAAATAAATAAAATAAATAAAATAAATAAAATAAATAAAATAAATAAAATAAATAAAATAAATAAAATAAATAAAACAAATAAAATAAATAAAATAAATAAAATAAATAAAATAAATAAAATAAATAAAATAAATAAAATAAATAAAATAAATAAAATAAATAAAATAAATAAAATAAATAAAATAAATAAAATAAATAAAATAAATAAAATAAATAAAATAAATAAAATAAATAAAATAAATAAAATAAATAAAATAAATAAAATAAATAATATAAATAAAATAAATAAAATAAATAAAATAAATAAAATAAATAAAATAAATAAAATAAATAAAATAAATAAAATAAATAAAATAAATAAAATAAATAAAATAAATAAAATAAATAAAATAAATAAAATAAATAAAATAAATAAAATAAATAAAATAAATAAAATAAATAAAATAAATAAAATAAATAAAATAAATAAAATAAATAAAATAAATAAAATAAATAAAATAAATAAAATAAATAAAATAAATAAAATAAATAAAATAAATAAAATAAATAAAATAAATAAAATAAATAAAATAAATAAAATAAATAAAATAAATAAAATAAATAAAATAAATAAAATAAATAAAATAAATAAAATAAATAAAATAAATAAAATAAATAAAATAAATAAAATAAATAAAATAAATAAAATAAATAAAATAAATAAAATAAATAAAATAAATAAAATAAATAAAATAAATAAAATAAATAAAATAAATAAAATAAATAAAATAAATAAAATAAATAAAATAAATAAAATAAATAAAATAAATAAAATAAATAAAATAAATAAAATAAATAAAATAAATAAAATAAATAAAATAAATAAAATAAATAAAATAAATAAAATAAATAAAATAAATAAAATAAATAAAATAAATAAAATAAATAAAATAAATAAAATAAATAAAATAAATAAAATAAATAAAATAAATAAAATAAATAAAATAAATAAAATAAATAAAATAAATAAAATAAATAAAATAAATAAAATAAATAAAATAAATAAAATAAATAAAATAAATAAAATAAATAAAATAAATAAAATAAATAAAATAAATAAAATAAATAAAATAAATAAAATAAATAAAATAAATAAAATAAATAAAATAAATAAAATAAATAAAATAAATAAAATAAATAAAATAAATAAAATAAATAAAATAAATAAAATAAATAAAATAAATAAAATAAATAAAATAAATAAAATAAATAAAATAAATAAAATAAATAAAATAAATAAAATAAATAAAATAAATAAAATAAATAAAATAAATAAAATAAATAAAATAAATAAAATAAATAAAATAAATAAAATAAATAAAATAAATAAAATAAATAAAATAAATAAAATAAATAAAATAAATAAAATAAATAAAATAAATAAAATAAATAAAATAAATAAAATAAATAAAATAAATAAAATAAATAAAATAAATAAAATAAATAAAATAAATAAAATAAATAAAATAAATAAAATAAATAAAATAAATAAAATAAATAAAATAAATAAAATAAATAAAATAAATAAAATAAATAAAATAAATAAAATAAATAAAATAAATAAAATAAATAAAATAAATGAAATAAATAAAATAAATAAGATAAATAAAATAAATAAAATAAATAAAATAAATAAAATAAATAAAATAAATAAAATAAATAAAATAAATAAAATAAATAAAATATGATTTAATTTTTAGGCTCACGGTTTACTTTTCTGTGGAAAGGCCTATATATGAAATGTATAAAATAAATAAAATATGATACGCTTCGGTTAAATTATATAGGCACTACCCAAACTACTTATTTTCTCTACGTGTAAATTTTGACGGAAACTTTCTGTTGCCGTTGGCAAAAACGCAAGTGGCTGCCATTTGGGAATCACTTCTTGACACAATGACGCTGACGCTGATAATGACGACAACACAATTTGTGGGTGAATATATGGTTGAATGGGTGGGTGATGCATGGGTGGTGGTTGGCTTAAACTCTACCAAGCTTAGTTAGTTAGGTCGAGTATATTCGGGCAACTCAAGCTATAAAGCATTACAAAGAAAACACAAAACATTCATCCACATACAACTACACATTTCAGAAAGACGCAACAAAAAAAGAATAGATCTGAACGTGTTGTGGAATGTCAATGTATAAATAATTGCAAAAAGCATGTCATACAATAAAATCAATGAATGAATAAATTTAGCTTATACAATTATCATAAAAGAAAATTTCTCCGCCCTTAGAAAATGAACATTCAAAAATGTACATGTACGTGTAAGCATAAAAATAACACACAAATAGATAAAAGCAAACCTGACTGGCCTTTTTTTTTGTTGTTTAACACTCTACTCCCAAAGCCGAATAACAATTTGATTTATGTACAATAAGCTCTATGGCTATTTGTTGCTTGATGGCCATTAATACAAGCAAACGAAAATAAAGTAAACTGCGAAAAAAATTTAGTAATCAATAGGTTACTTCGCAATTATATGGTCTCATATCAAGAAAATTCAGTAAGGATATATGTTTTGAAATCTACCAAGTTTGTGCAAAAGCAGCTTGCTGGCAAAATGTACTCTTTGGAATTTAAATTACACGTTAACCTTGTTTTTGGCTAATGAACTACTATACTATATCACTAAACGGCACACAATGATTTTTTTTCAAAAATTCGTCGACTTGTCTTATTGTTTATATGGGTGCTGAAAGTTGGTAAATTTTTAGTTTTATTTAAAAATGGGTTTTTTTTTTATTCTATTATTTTCAGAAAAGTGGACAAAGTCAGTTTTCGAACATTTTATTGATTGGTAGACATATTTTTCGCTTAAAATGTTATTACAAAGTGTTATATATTTTTTTTTATATAGACAAAATAGCCCCCATATTTTGACCAATACTACTCGTATGATCAGGTAAATAAGAATCTAAAGAAACAAAAATGTCATTTTTTTTTCTGGAACAGTCCTTATGTAAAGGCCATCTTACGAATTAACACCCATTACAAAAATGGGCGGAGCCACACCCCTAAAATACAACGTTCGACATACCATATAAGCTGTTTAAACACATAGCGATGAAATTTGGTACATATGCAAAGGGCACCGTACCGAATAACACGCATTTGAAAAAAGGGCTATGTTATGCCTTTATAAAATTCGACATACCCCAGATACTAAGTATTTGATTCATAGGGATGACATTTGGTACATCTTTAAAATCCACCGAACAACCATTAGAAAAGTGGGCGCTGGCTTGCCCCTAAAAAACTAAGTTTGACATAAATAATAAAAAAAAGACATTGCAACGCATGCCGGGCATTAGGTAGTAATACATACATACGTGCAATGCTTTTAAGGCAATTTTATTTATTTTTTGATGAAGTTTTTATTCACTTTCAATTTTCCGATTTTTTTATTTTTCTCTTTTTTTAATACCCTACATCCAAGGTATATTCACTTTGTCCTTCCGTTTGTAACGCAAAGGAGGAGGCGTGCTAGATATAGAAAAGTAAGAGTAAGCTGGGTAATGTGGACTATGCGGGTTATGTGGTGCACCCTTTTATTTCGCATATATAACAATTCTGGTTATTTGTGCATATTAAAGCTCAAAAAACATATTTTTTACGCTCTTCGGCTTTTCTATTATGCTCCTTACACGTGTGCTATTTCATTACATATGCTGTGAGGTCAATTTGACCTTATTTTAGAGCGCTCTGAATAAGTAAATTTCTTCCTCAGAACTCTGTTTTCTAAAATTCAAATAACTCTAGTACATTTGTGGAGTTATTATTCAACGAAAAAATGCATAAGCACATCTGATTTTACATTTCTTTTATATATTTAATGATTATTTCAAAAAAGTGATGTGTTAGGGTAATGTGGACTACCGCATATTATATAACGTATATCAACTCTGATTATTATTACACCTTAAAAAGCTAATAACATGTGTGGGATACCCAAGTTTGTCTAATATGAAGTTCTATTTTACGTATGATTCGGTATCCCTTATTACTTATTCATTTGTTAGTATGAATTTGGTTTATCTTCCTAAAATATATTCTTTAATAAGCGTATACAGCTATTTTATAGCAATTATAATCTAGAATAATACTACTCGACTTTTAGTCAACAAAAGTTGCGAATAACGGTAGTACTTTAGGAAATGGACAGGGTGATCCACATTACCCGGCACTTTTCTTTTTCAGCTATTTTTAGGTACTGTCATTTTATCTGGCCTCACGTTTGAAAATGTTAATATTTTAGTTTATAAATTATCTTATAGTAAAAACAATAGAATAACTAATACTAATTAATTGACCAAACTAACCCACTACCATTACTTTGGTAGAAATTTTCAAAAAAGTAAAAAGGTATCCACATTACCCGAACTTACTCTATTTATATTCTTGATCAGCGTCACCAGCTGAGTCAATAAAGTCATGTCCGTCTGTCTGGCTGGGTGTCTGTCTGTGCGTGGAAATACATTTTTTGGGAAAGCTGAGCAAGATAATTCAATGAAACTTGGTACACTGCCTCTGTCGTCAAAGTTAGCTTGTGGGATTGAAAATGAGCGAAATCGGTCAACAGACACGCCTACCGCCCATACAAAAGATGTATTCAAAATGCAACTTTAGGAGTGTTTTTCAGGACAGTGCAATCAAAATACATTTAAGTACTAGGAATGGTTAGCGTAAGCTCTAGGCAAAAACTAGGCGAATTCGGACAAGAGGGCGTGGCAACTTCCATACAAGCAAAAGCTTAAAAACGCTTGTTGAAAGTGCTTTTTGAGATAATCGAACTAAATTTTACGCAGACTTGAAAAACTATAAATGCAAGCTCTGAGCAAAAACTGGGTGAGCTCGGATAAGAGGGCGTGGCATCTCCCATACAAGCAAAAGTTTCAAAACGCTATACTGAAAACGTTGTTTGAGATAATCCACCAAATTTTACTCACACACTTAGAACTATAAATGTAAGCTCTGAGCAAAAACTGGGTGAACTCGGACAAGAGGGCGTGGCATCTCCCATATAAACAAAATTTTCAAAATACTGCAGTGTAGGGTATTTAATGTTTGGCCAGGCCAAAGGTAACACTCTTCCTAGTTTTTATTTGTTTTTGTTATTTTATTTTATTAGACGGTAAAAATAAAGTTGTTGTTTTAAAAATTGTGTGTGCGTTGTGTCTTCTTGAAGGGGTTGTGGTAGAGCATAGTGTATAGTGTGATGTGATGGCATCGTATAACTGATGAACGTACGCTGGGCAGACGACTGTGTAACGAAAGGGGTCATCCCACCATGGGCATAAAACTTGCGATCATAATTTGTGGTTGCTCTTGAGTGCTCCCAGAAGAATGCTTTTTGTTTTTATTTTTCTTGTTTTTTATGTAGTTGCCTTGCGACTTGCTGGTTGTAGTGGTGTTGGTGTTGGTGGTGTTAATGTTATTACTTTTCTGTTTTTTTTTTTGTTTTCTTGCTTTCTCCTCTATACTTTACACTAAAATTAAAACCAACGTATGTGTGAAAGAATTCTTTGTTATTCTTTAACGGTTCGAGTTTTTCTTTAAGTTTTTTGTTGTTTTAATTAAGATGTGTGAAAATTAATTTTGTATGAAGTCAGTCAGGCAGACAGACAAATAAACTAGACATGAACGCACATCATTTGATAACGTTTAAAATTCTGACATAAATCAAACACAAGAAACAACAAAAGAAATCGGGCTTTTTTTGCTTTTTGTTTTTGGAAAAAAAAATTCTTTGCCATAACTAAGTGAATGAATGAATGAATGAATGGCCTAGTTTGAGGTAATTCGCAAGTTGCGATGATCATGAGCAGATTACCTACTTAGCTTGGTTATGAAATTTGGCCATTATTCTTAGTTGCACCCGTTGTGAAATTTTACCTAAAATATTTTTGTAGAATTCTTAAACCCAATATTGCCCAGTTTTTGGAAAAAGAGTTCGAAAAAACTCATAAACACAAGCTATGATAGATTACGATGTTTTAGAATATTGTTCCTTGCGTGATTTCATGATGACCTTGAAAAAATTTTTATCCACAATGTACCCATAAAGTTATGCAATAGGGTGAATTTTGAAAATACGTTTTATGTAGATATTTTAGCCAAAACAACGATATCTGGCTCCAGATATTATTACATGATATACCTTGATTGAAGAAGAAAAATTTTATAAATCGCACAACTCTTCCCGAGCATTTTGAGATCGTAATAAAATAAAAACCGTGTCAAGCCGAGATTTTGCATAAAATCTGACCTTAAAAAAAAAAGTTTAAAAAATCTCAGCTCACTTCTATGACAAGCTCTTGCCACAGTTTTCTACAATAATTTTTGAGTTGGACAAAAATGTCAACCAAAATGGCTTGCGGCATCTTATTCCAGCTATTTCATAGTTTCAAAAACTATTCCTAGCTGATCGTTTTTAAAATGAGGTCGAAAAACAGTACATTTGAAAAAAACACAACAAACTAAAACCAAAATTATCATTTTTGATCTATTTGTCGGTGCTGAATCCGAATCCAGTCTCAAAATTGCTCTATCATGTATGGTTTTTGACAACTTCTAACCAAAAAGTTTAAAAACATGATTTTTGGGATTATATAGAGGACGCACGAAATTGTTTTGCTCTTTTCTACTAAATAAGTACATTGCTTAGTACTATTTTTTGTCTTCAAAACAAGATATATCTTGTATTATTTCTCCTTAAAAAGTTATGATCATTTGAAAATGAGGCCATGGATTGAAAAATCATATGAAAATCCATGGCCCTATGCTCCTCCTAGGAGTTACAGGAGAATAAATACATACATATTATGCAATGTGCAAAATATATTTTCTTTAAAATAATTTAGAAAAAATCTTCATTATGCCTTCAACACTTTGAATTAGACCGATTCCTTGCGCAGAGAAGCATCCCCAGACCATGATTCTACAACCTCTATGCTAGACAGCTCCTCTTGTATATTTCGGGCTTAGCCATTCTCTCCTTGGTCTTCTCACAAGACTTTTACTATATTTTCTGACGAGTCCAAGTTTAAATTATGCGGATCGAGTGGTAACAGTCTTATGAGAAGACCAATGAAAGAAAGGCTAAGCCCGAAATATACAAGAGGAACTGTCTAGCATAGAGATTGTAGAATCATGGTCTGGGGATGCTTCTCTGCGCAAGTAATCGGTCCAATTCAAAGTGTTGAAAGCATAATGAAGTGTAATGATTATAAAGACATACTACAAAATACTATGATGCCGTATGCAACTTGGAAAATGACACTTACATGGATATTCCGGAATGATGACAACCCTAAGCACATGTCGAAAGTGGTAAAAGATTGGATAAAATGGCAAAATATTGATGTTCATCAATGCCCCGCGGAGTCGCCAGATCTAAACCCAATCAAATCATCAAGTCACGAAAAAGCATTGCTTATTATGCAATCTAAAATTTAGAAAACAGGACGAGTTGTTTTCTGAAGTTAAAAAACGGTAGCAGGATGCGGAATATTCATTTGAAAATAGTTTCATCGCATCCATGGCAAAAAGATGCACTGCTGTTTTTAAAAAAACAGGGGTATTCCATTAAATATTGACGTTTTTAGTTAATAATTTTTAATTTAGATTAATAGTTGCAAATGTTTTGCACAGCCAATACCGATATATTTTTACATTGCACTTAAGTTTTAGTTTTGTATTAGTGATGGATGTACTTTTTATTTTTGTTTTATAAACAACAATATAAATGACACAAAACCTCATACCAAGTTTTTATTTGCATCTGTTTTAGTGTGCGAAAATTATTGATTCAGTTTCAAGTGTTTTTGGTTGAAAATGTTATGCACAGCACTGTATGTATCTGGGGCATTACATACGTTACCGGATAGCGTTTGGGTTTTGCATCTCCGATTTTTATGCCTTACACCCAGAGTATATTCAGTGAAATTTGGTACTCTGCCACCGGTGTCAAAGTTAGCTCGAGGGATTGAAAATGAGCGAAATCGGTCAACGGACACCCCTACCGCCCACACAAAAAATATTCAAAATCCAACTTGAAGAGTATTTTTACGATAATGCAAGCAAAATACACATAAATACACATGAACTCGGACAAGAGGGCGTGGCACCTCCCATATAAGCAAAAGTTTCAAAACGCTATGCTGAAAGAGTTTTTTGAGATAATCCAACCAATTTTAACTCAGAAACTAAGAACTAGCGCAAGCTCTGAACTCGGACAAGAGGGCATAGCACCTCCCATATAACGAAAAGTTTCAAAATGCTATACTGAAAGAGTTTTTTGAGATAATCCAACCAAAATCAGAAACTAAAAACAGTATATACAGGCTCCCAGGAAAAAAAAAGAGAGAGAGGGCATGGCACCTTTCATATTAAGGAATGCAATACCGGTATCCCGGTCCCAAAAACGATACCGAAAAATCGGTATTGAAATATGCTTAATACCGGTATTTCGGTATTAAAGTTTTTTTTTTATTTTTTAATAAGAAATTTAAAATTTTACTACGAATTAAAAAGAAAAGATAGTTTTAAGAAATCATGCGCAAAATTTTAACTACACTGTTGGGTGAGAATTTTCACTCAAGTTAAAAAAGACTTAAGAAATTAAAAAATGCGAGCACAGTTTGAATGTTCTAACAAGACTTATATTTACACAATTCAAGTTCAGCTTAACTAGCCTAATCAAAAAGTACATAAGAGAAATAACGGCTTAACTTATATGAGCATACATAAATTACAGTTTAGCTTAAGTTTACGATATTAGAAATTCTATCTATGTAAATCTTCTCTTCTTATACGAGCTAAAATTGTATGTTTGTTTGTTTTTTTTGTTTTTTTGTATATTGGCACAGGCCAATATTTTTTCTCGAAAACGACTACAGTGATTTTAATGAAACTTGGAATAGTGTTAGATATTAAGATACAATGAAGAATGAGCTAGGTTTGAACTTACTAAATGCTCACCAGGGGGCGTGGCACTGCCCTAAATTTTAAATTTGATTTGGTCATAACTCGCAAACCATACAAGGTATTTAAATGAAATTTGGTGAGCGGGTACGGCTTAATAATACCTTGTGGGCGGGATCAAAAAAGTGCCACGCCCACTTTTTAGCACTTGAAAATTTTGATTGAATATTACTCGCAAACGACTCCAACAATTTTAAAAAAAATTTAAGAGATGCAAACAAGGACTAATATGTAATGCGCCGTTATACTGGGAAAACTCGTTGAAAGGCGTGGTACTGCCCACAAAAATATAAAACGGTATAAAAAGAAAACTAATAATGCAAACATTCTGAAATTAACTGTGGGGAGCCTACTTACTATAAAGCATCTCTGATCTGGAAGTGGGCGAAATATCGCCGTTGGGCGTGGAACCTCCCATACAAGCAAAATACGTAAAATGCTATTTCTCGCAAATGTTACAAGATATTTTAATGAAATTTGGTATGTATGTACTATTTATCAATGCCTTGTAATAAACGAAAAGTGGGCTGTATCGAAAAAAAGCCACGCCCACTTTTTAACCATTGAAGATTTTGATTCAATATTACTCGAAAACGGCTCCAACACATTTAATTAAAATTTAAGAGATTGCACCCCTGAAAACAATTATTAATATGTGATATGCCGTTATATTGGGAAAACTCGTTGAATAATACGCTATAAAAAGAATACTACTAAAGCAATCTTTCTGATTTTAACTATAGGGAGTCTACTTGCTATTAAGCACCTACGACCTGAAAGTAGGCCAAATATCGCCTGTGGGCGTGGAACCTCCCAAACAAGTAAAACACGTTAAATGTTATTTCTCGCAAATGGTACAACATCAAAATAAAATTTGGTATGCGGATCTGGATCATGAGTATCTAAATCATAACGAAAAGTGGACGTTGTTCAATAATTACCACGCCCACTTTTTACTAAAATAAAAATTTTGGTTAATAACTCAGGCACAAAAAAAAAATGGAATGAACTTTTTATTTCTTATATGCAGTCTTATGTACTTTTTGACTCAGCATTCGTCTTCATCAGCAGAACTGCCATTATACCTGCAGGATTTTGAACTATCCTTGCTTGAAGTTAAAAAAATACTGTGTTCAGTCGTACAGCATAGCTACAAGATAAGGTGAAATTCTTTTTTATAAATCGCATGAAATAGCCGCACTCTTTCTTATTAAAATATAATTTCGGATTTTTCCAATGAGATTTTTTTCCGAGTTATGATCCCTTGAAGATAAGATACTTAGTTCAGCCCACATGCAAAAGATGAAATATTTTGGGTGTGTGGCACATCCCATTTATTTATTTAAGGGCATTCTGTTTCACCAAAACAAATTTTGAAATTTTGATATTTTTCTATACTATTCGATAAATTTATCATTTTGAAAGCATGAAAATTGGAGGCGAAAAGATACGAATTTCACACAGTGCATTCTGATGCATTGATAAATTGTAACAATATTATGCTAATTACAGCAAACAAAAAATTATAAAAAATTGAAATTTAGTATCTATCTAAGCCAAACAGTTGCGTCTGAACATTTCGGCCCCGTTAAATGCCTTAGCAAGGCTTCAAGACATCTTCTGGTGCATTCATTGGCAATACTGCAAGTTTTTGAATAACTCTTGTTTTAACTCCAGATTTTGTTTTAATGCAAGCAACCCATCAACTCCAGCAAATACTTCTGTGATACGCCCTAGCATCCATTTAAGAGGTGGCAAATTATCTTCTTTCACAATGACCATACCACCGATCTGGATGTTGCGTTGAGGATTACACCATTTGTTGCGCTGTTGTTGCTCGATTAAATAATCTCGCTGAAAAGCTCGCCAAACTTGAGATTTCAAGCCTGATATAATTTGATATCTTTTGCCTGGTGGTGCTGTGCTCACTTTGATGGAATTTTCAGGGATTGCCTTCAGAGACGAACCAATCAATAAATGCGCAGGAGTAATGGCTTCACCATTTGGATCTTGTGACAGCGGAGCTTTTGGCCTGGAGTTTAAGATAGCTTCAATTTCGACTTAGATAGTTGGTAATTCTTCGAATGTAAGGTTGGCGTTGGCGATTGTTCGAACCATCAGGTTTTTTGTAGACTTAACTACAGCCTCCCAGAGGCCACCAAAATGTGGTGCTCGGGGAGAAATAAACACAAATTCTATGCCTTGATATGCAATAAAGTTTTGCAGCTGATTTTGGTTGTGTTCATCAAAAAATTTACGTTTTAGCTCTTGCAGCTCAGAACTCGCACCAATAAAATTCGTTGCGCTGTCGCACACGGTGATACGGAAGAAAATTATTTACGTATAAAAGTGTCGCTAAAATCGGTTGATATGAAAAAATTTTTGCTGATTCAGAATCTGTTTTTAGCGAAATCCTATCAGATCCCTTTTAAAAGTTATACTAAAAATACCTTTTAATAAGTATTTTTGGAATTTTTCAATTAAAAATATGTTGTTACATTTGCATAAGGTTACGAAGCTTCTGGGAGGTAATAGGGGAGGTCTAGCTTTACAAAAAATTGCACCTGAAGGGGGGTCTAAAATGTACCCTTAAGGAGTTATTGGGTTAAATCTGATTTTCTGCCTCTTTTCAGAAAAAAAAAAATTTCTTGGATCACCCTAACGTTTTAGGGAAAACATTTCTATGGCAAAGTTTTAGCTAATTGTAAAAGCTTTCAGATAATGTATATGGTTTATAGGGTTTAAAAGGATTTAATAAAGTTCTGTACCTTTAAAATTTATATTTTAATTTTTTTCCCCGTTTTTTGACTTTGATGGCCATTTTAGTATGAAAAAGGTCCTATTAATATAGATTTTTGTAATACTCTACGGTCATCTTCTGGACTAAGTTTTTCAATTTCAGTTTGAATGGCCATTATTTGTTTAATATAAGAGTTCAACACATCAAATTTGCATTCCAACTCTATAGCATTGCGCTCGTTACCAATGTTATCTAAACCATTTTTTATTCGAGTTATGTTACCCTTAGCAGATCTCCTCTGTTGTCGAAATGACTCAAGAGGGGTCTAAGCAATGTTAGATTGTGAACCTTGATTTAATTAAATTAAATCTTCCTCGTTGGTCATTTTTATTTTTAATTTTTAATCTATAAATTATTCCAAAAATGATCCCTTT
The DNA here is from genome assembly GCA_951812925.1 of Calliopum simillimum. NCBI lineage: Eukaryota > Metazoa > Arthropoda > Insecta > Diptera > Lauxaniidae > Calliopum > Calliopum simillimum. The sequence goes on along the minus strand of OX638373.1, from coordinate 10,488,048 downwards.
AATGAAAATATTCAATCAGGCGGCTTGGCTAAGTAACTGAATAAATATGTGAAGGTCAACCACAGTTATAATTTCAATGACAACTACGCGAAGGTTTACAGCAAGGTTAAACATCAATTTCAATGTCGACTATTTATTAGAAGATGGATAAGGTTGAATAACGGTCACTTATATACTTCGAAGAAGCAAAAGTTATTTCAATGTCACCTATGTACTGTGCAACAAGTGAATTCAGAGCGAAGACAATTTCCAGAATTGGTGCGGAATTCTCGAAAAAGGCTTAAGAAACACAACAACGAAATTAGCCTTCCTCAACGATGCAACAGCAATGATCTGTAGATTTATGCGAGTAACCTTATTGGGAGCGATATTCGAAAGCGTTAGGCGGGTAATAATATTCTTGATGAAATTGCGAGTGCAGTCAAATAACATGGAATGTGTCGAATTGTTATTGCCTTTTATTTTAAACAGTAAGCTTTGACTCAATTAAATCTGCAGTTCCATGAGCTTGTTGATTGCACTTTCATTTTATGTTACAGTACCTCTATTCCAAATGGTTTATGTAAGCAGTTACAACTTATACCAATGATCTTTGAAGTAAAGAACCCTTCTAGTCGATCTTCGATGAAAAAACTCCAGTCCAATAAAGTTGAAATCCAACAACAATTATGATGGTTATCGACAATGATGTAGAATCTAGTTTCAAGATATCTCCAACAAGTCTTAATGGTGAATCACGTTGTCCAACGAAGTCTTCGACAAGTTCCAACGATGTAAAATGTTTCAAGCTGTGTGCAATGTCTTTTTCGATAAAGTTCAACAGCTTGGTTATCAACAACTTAATTTTGAAATAGAAAATCCAATCGAGTTTTAAACGCGGTCCCTGCTCGGGCGCCAAAATGTTGGGTGAGAATTTTCACTCAAGTTAAAAAAAACTAAAGAAATTAAAAAACACGAGCGCGGCTTGAATGTTCTAACAAGACTTATGTTTACACAATTCAAGTTCAGCTTAACTAGTCTAATCGAAAAGTACATAAGAGAAATAACGGCTTAACTTATATGAGCATACATAAATTACAGTTTAGCTTAAATTTACGATATTAGAATATAAGATATTCCATATATGTAAACACATTTTTACAGCTCAAAATGAGAGTAAAGCAAAAAAGGAATACAGCAGAATACACTGTAAAAAATTCAATATAATTCAAAAGCAACACAGTGCATTCTGATGCATTGATAAATTGTAAAAATATTATGCTAATTATAGCAAACAAAAAATTATAAAAAATTTAAATTTAGTATCTGAATCATAATCCGACAACACGTGTGATACCAAAAAACTCAGGCGATGAATCGGATGACCATAATTTAACTGATGTACTCGTAGGATGGATTGAACATAAATGAAACTACAAATTCAAAGCACTGTACCCTGAACCATCATCACGTTAGACCTGTTTTTGAAAAAGTTCGGTGGGTTGTAAAAATATTTTGTAAATCACCAACAAAAAGCGATAAATTTTTGCAAAAATAAGTATATCAAAGAAGAGTTCGAAAAAGAACTTCAATTAGTTTTGGAATGCCGAACTTGCTGGAACAAGAGAAAAAAATTAACAAACTTTGAATTACGGTTTCAATTTTACGATTTCTAAACGCCATAGCTCAGTAAATTTTTGGAATTTTCCAGTGATCGAATGTGATAGTACGAGATCCGGCAGTAAAAAAACGTATCGATCGAGTTTTTAGTTAAAATCTAGTTTTTACATATATTTATGAATGGGGAAACATATTTTTAGCGGGTTGCCTCTTGAAATGTGGCCGCAAGTATTATCAAATTGCGATAACTTATGAACCGTGAGTCGCACGAGAAAAAGTGCACAGATCTTTTTTATGGAGAGTCATATGCTCTACAAGTAATTTTTATTATATGTAAAAAAGATTTACCGTTTAGGAGTTATTTATTAAAAACGGTAAATTTTTTATAACATATAATGAAAATTACATATAGAGCATATGACTCTTCATAAAACATATTTTGACACTTTTCCCCGTGAGACTCACGGTTCATAAGTTATACCAATTTGGTAATACTTGCGGCCACATTTCGAGAGGCAATCCAGCAAAAATATATTCCCCCATTATTAAATGTAAAAACTAGATTTTAACTAAAAACTCGATCGATACATTTTTTTCTGCCGGATCTTAGACTATGATATTATAGACGGAGAGCCAGCGCTTGGCTGACCCTCCTCATAGTATCAAAGCTGAATTTTCTTGTGAGTGTTCTTCCAATAGTAGGTATGAACTTCTGTTCTAGTGAATTCCTGAGAGGTGGTGCCTACGCGAGATATCGGGCGCAAAAGGTCGAGAAAAACAGTTTTATGCAAATATCTCGCTAACGGTTATGTCTACAAAAAAATTAGCATCCTCAATTTTGTAGCTCATTAAATTTCATATCGAAAAGTGGTGCTAATTGTTTTCGTACGACCTATAGCTTAGGAGATATGGTCCAGTGAAATTGGACTTTCTAACCCAACATATAAAATACATAATTTTTTTCTTCTAGTCGGCCTATTTTTTAGTTTCAAATTATGCACCAAAATTCGAGACCAATTTCACTATCGTACAAAAAGTTACTCAGGCACAAAGGTCGAGAAAATTAGTATCTAGCTAACTCTTATTTCTACAAAAAAATGGTGCTCCACAATTTTGTAGCTCAGAAAATTTCATATCAAAAAGTGGTGCAAATTATTTTCGTACGACAAACCGTTTAGGAGATATCCTATTTGAAGGTATTTTCCGCATACAAGTGTTTATAGTAATATGAATGTTGATTTTCAAAGTACTATATATATACGATATTTCGCGAAGGCACCACCTCTCACGATTTAACTAAAACAAAAGTTAGAATTTCTTATTAGAAGAATACCCACAAAAAAATTCAACCATAATACTATGACGTAGGCGTAGTTATAGTACTTTGAAAATCAACACTCATATTACTATGCACACTTGTATGCGGAAAATACCTTAAAACAGGATATCTCCTAAACTGTTTGTCGTACGAAAATAATTTGCACCACTTTTTGATATGAAATTCAATGAGCTACAAAATTGTGGAGCACCATTTTTTTGTAGAAATAAGCGTTAGCGAGATACTAATTTTCTCGACCTTTGTGCCTGAATAACTTTTTGAACGACAGCGAAATTGGTCTCGAATTTTGGTGCATACTTTGAAACTATAAAATAGACCGACTAAAAAAAAAAAAATTATGGATTTTATATATTGGATCGGAAGGTCCACTTTCATTGGACCATATCTCCTAAGCTATAGGTCGTGCGAAAATAATTAGCACCACTTTTCGATATGAAATTCAATGAGCTACAAAATTGTGGCTGCTAATTTTTTTGTAGATATAACCGTTAACGAGATATTTGCAAAAAACTGTTTTTCTCGACCTTTTGCGCCCGATATCTCACGTAGGCACCAACTCTCAGGAATTCACTAGAACAGAAGTTCATACCTACTATTGGAAGAACACTCACAAAAAAATTCAGCTTTGATACTATGAGGAGGGTCAGCCAAGCGCTGGCTCTTAGTCTATTATTCAAAATAATATATACCTTAGAAAATGCAAAAAAAACTGGTATTTGATTTTTGAAGATAAGATCCCTTTTCCTCTGGACGGTCAAATATGAATAAATTGGTATGACAAATATACCGAATAAGAGGAATTTTAACGAGGATTTCAAACACAAAAGGGGTATGGTTATATAGGACCTTTTTCATACTAAAATGGCCGCCAAAGTCAGAAAAAGTTTTAAACATCAATTTCAAAGATTCAGAAGTTTGCGAAATCATTTTAAACCAAATATACTCTTAAAAAGTTCATACAATTAGCTTAAAGTTTCCAATAAAAAAGTTTTTCGCTAAAACGTTGGGGTATGAAAAATTTTTGTTTTTTTAACCAAGTCAGAAAATCATTTTTTTCCTCTGTAACTCTTCAGGGAACAAGTTTTTGTTACTATTGGTCTCCTCTATCATCTCCCAGAAGCTTCATGACCTTAACTTTTACACTCTGTATAAGTGAGTATGTTTCAATTATAATCCAAATCCAAAGGAGAAGAATTATTCTGCTATAAAACAATTTCAATTGTATTAAATTTTCAATTCATTTTCAATTTCCCGAATACATGTGCAAATTTCCTGTCTGGCAAGAAGAAATTGTTTTCGCACAAAGTATCGGGGTATGAATGCGTTGGCTACAGTATTTTATTTCCTGTAAGGAGTGAGAGAGTGAGAGGATAAGGAATATGGTATATTTATATATAATTGCAAAACAGTCGTTTACACAGATTAACAAAACATTATGTTATGACTACGATACGCCAAAAGACAATTCTTAGTTAAAGGGATAGAAGGATAATTTTTTATAAAATGCTTAATTGCATCCTTGCCACTCCACTCACCAGTTACTTCCGCCGTAGAGAAACTCTGTAGTTCTATCCAATCAGTGAATCGTCTATTGTTGAAATAGTGAAAGCGATCCCAAGACATAAAAAATAACAAAACTGCTTAAGGCATGGCTTTACATAAGTATCAGCCAACATGGTATATTAGTCTTGGTCGTGAACTTGGTTTTGATAATCTTGATTTTCGTCATGCTCTTTTGATCCTGGTCGTGAAAAAGTCGGACACCTCGGAATGTCTTGGAAAGTGATTAAAGACATTCGATGGAGATGATTCCTAAGGTTTACTGTTGCCCCGCGTTCCCATCAGGAATTATTGGTCGTTAAGGTTTTCAATTATCATTAACTGTTAATTTTAAGATCCAAGACACCTTTTTTTTATAAAATTCACGTGTCAGCCGTGATATGGTGTTGTAAGGTATTACGTGCTACGGTTAGACCTTAAAGAATCTTTTTTCCTTTTTTTTTTTTCCTTTTGAGTTTTCAGTTTGTTATTTCTTTATTGTTTTACTGAATCAGATGGATGCTGGATTTCATTGTCTACTCTTATATAATTATTATTGTTTCGGATTGTTGAACAATAACGCGCTCGTACACATATCCACACAAGCCCACTTATTATTGGGCACACAGCGCACATACAAATAAAATGTAACAATAGCACGTCGGAAAGCACCAGTACATGCAGGGTGTGCGTCTCAACAAAAAAATGGTACACTTTTTCAACAAGAAAAAGTATAAAAAAAGCTCTTTTGTTGTTAAAAAAAGTTATTTTTCATTACCGCCTAACAGGGCTGGATTTTAAGAATATTTTAACCCATTACATATGATGAAGTTTTTTGGGAAAAGGGGTCAAAATACACATATGATATAATGGGTTAAGATGTTTTGAAAAATTGTTCATTGCGTGATTTTATAATGGCCTTGGGACAACAGGTTTCATTGAAAATGTATTTTTTTTAGTTTTACAGTAGAGTGAAATTTCGAAAATACTTTTTTGTGGGTACTTAGTTTAGTTACCTCGACTCAAGGCGAAAATTTGAAAATTTCGTAATAAAATTAAAACCGTTTCAAGTTGAGATTTTGCCTACAATGGCAATGAGTGACTTCTTCTAAATGACTCATAAAAAATTTAAAAAAAAAAATTTGCCGCCCTCTTTCAGATTTTTGAGTGCAATAGCGAAATTTTTAAAACTCTTTTTTTTTGGAATCAGTCTACTTCTTAGTCAATATTGAAAGTCTGTAATTTGTTGCTACATATTTGAAACACTGTTTTCGCCTTCTTCAATGTTCAACGATATACGATGAGCCTTTGCTTTATACACTCCAACAATGGGTAAGTACTATGGGGTGGGGGTAACCAACTGCAAAATCTTTCCGTGTGTTATTTTTTATTACAATTTGCTGTTTTGTACCAAAAGTACACCACCGTTCGCTCGCGTGTCAATGTTGAAAGTTAATTGTTGTTTAATTGCATTCAGATTTTGATGCACCCTACACACGGCATTGTTCATGCACAATATACACCTGCATACATACAAGTATATTTAGCTCATTGCGACTAAAGGTTTGCATCAGTTTAATCGTTAACCGATAAAACTGTTACCGAAGGCAATCGATTACGTTAAAAAACGCAATCGCTTTTTTTTCTTTGTATTGTAGTTACCTCCCCGGTGGCGTTTTTGAGCGACCTCATCCATTATGATATTGTCATCGATGAATCATCAAGAAAATAACACGAACATAGGGCTCTCCAAATGAAATTTTCCGAAATGATTTTTTCATCGATGACTCATAATGGGGATGTCAGGAAGTTAGTATTCTCTGCCGGACAATGTCATTTAAATGTCTCTGAACTTCTGAAATGTTCTGAATTGGTGAAATTGTCTGTTAAAAGTCGATAACAAGTGTATGACTGCATGACATTGTCTGTTACATGTCGCCATCAACGAGTAAAAGTCATGGATACAACCGATTGTTATTTTTGCTGTCAGTTCGTCAAACAAATTGAAATAAATAAATAAAAAATTTCGCGTCCTCCTAAAAAATTTGATTAATTTTAATTAAAAAGATATATAATTATAAATACGACCCAGACTAACCATTTTGAGGTGAGTTAGTATGTCCTTAAGAAAAGGCTTTAAAAATTGTTATTATAATGTCGAAATTTCGTCTTTTAATAGATTTCTTATAAAGAATATCCCCGAGAATTTTGCTATTGGATGGATAAGTGTATTTTAAAGTTTGAAGAGGTTTGTCTCGATTACCTTAAAATTGCCGCACATCACTTTGAAAACATTAGAACGGCATTATCTAATAGAATAATTGCCAGCGGCTGGCTGACCTACACCATAGTATCAAATCTGAATTTTTTTTAGAGAGATATGAGATATGAACCTTTCCTTAAGTCAAATCTTTTTAGGAGGTGGTGCTTTCGTTAGATATCGGGTGGTAAAAAACGAGAAAATAAGTTTTTTGCAAACATCTTGCAAAGGATTATTTCTAAAAAAAAAATTTGGTCCACAATTTTGAAGCTCGGATATTTTCCTATAGAAAACTCTGTCCAACCGACCCTCATAATTTTTTTATAGGAAATTTTCTGAGTTATAAAATTGTGAACCAAAATTTTTTTGTAATATAAACAACACTTAGCGAGATATTTACATAAAACAGATTTTCTCGACCTTTAGTACCTAATATCTCACCAAGGCACAGCAACACAAGATTATACCTACTATTGGAATAACACCCACCAAAAAGTTAAGCTTTGATACTATGTCATATTTAATAGTACTTAGTTATTTAGCTTATAAGTATTTTTATTTAGGGCCAAAGGCCTGAGTTGTTAGTTCATGTTTTTAAAGATTGTTTATTTTATTAATGTAAATTAAAATATATTGGATAATAAATCAAAAACAAATGCAAAACCAAAAAAAAAAAAATTTTCTAGATCTATGCTGACTTATTTGTGACAAAATCATTAGTGAAAACGCGATGACATTTTCCTCTACAACTCACTCGGAAGTATATGCATAAGTGACTTATTCATGAGGGAATCATAGTGATATTGTGTGCTACGATTCGCTAACACACTGACGACTCAGTGACATTATCAGCATAAGTTATCAGTGATTTTTTGGACATTTGTTCTAAAAAATCATGCATGAAGTCAAACAAATGTCTCCGTTTGTCACCTACGATCTAATGTTGTCTCTATTTGTCATCGATGAATTTGATAGTCATGGTTAAATTTTTTTAAGATATGATGAGATGTCCAGACCTTGATTTTCATAATAAAAAAGCATTATCTGCATTGTTCGCTATGAAATTCTTGATTTCTACTCACATTTGCCTTAACATGTGTACGCATTGGTTAAAATTTCTACATTTCATCTTATTTAAAAAATTTTTTTCTCGTTATAAAAAGATTATAAAAAAATAATTTATTATAAGATTATAATTCATAAGCCATAATAATTCCTTATTTCAATAAACTCTGTTGTTTATTTGCAAAAAAATTTTGTTGATTGCATAAACCTCACATGTATAAAAAAAGAAACCCAAAATTTTTTTTTCCGTCTCCTTAAATATGTATGTTTATTGTAATATGTTAGGTTTTAACACTCATCGATTCGTATGTTAGCCAAAAGTTCATTTTATTTTTTATTTTGGTAACCTGTGTAATTAAAAAAGCAGCAATTGTACTATTACCACCTATTGGTAACGCCTTGGCGTACAAGAAAATTCTCTCGCTCTCTCTCATCTACAATAATACATAAAACAGATCATTCAGTTAGATTTCGTAGTACGTATACGTACACATATTTTGTTATTTTATTTCACTTTTTTACTTGTAGCTATTTAGCTTAAGAGAATTGTACGCAAAAGGAAACTAACCGAAAAGTGAATGAGTACGTAAACAAGGAATTTGTTGGTAACTGTGCAGACCTTTAATTGCGACACGTGTCAAAAGTGTAGCGCATCACAGCATGTGGTATGCGCGCACTTGTATATCAGAGCACTTCATTATCTTAACCCTACAGTAAAACCACTCCCGGCAGCCGCTCTCGTTGATAACTTGCACCTTAAATCACCCACCATCGAAAAGAACTGACTGACACTGTTATAGAACTTTTTAGAATTTTTTCGACGGTAGGAAATAACGCCTAAAAAAAACCAAATAACGTCCATTTACTTATACGATTTTTAACTTTCATGTATCATTTTCAAGAGGTCATAAATTTTTAAAGAAAAATCACACAAGATCAATTCATCGCTTGTATATAACCACAAAAATTGTGTTGTTGAAATTTTAGGTTATAATATCCCAAAAACCATGCGTGATTGCGTGATCCCGAAACTGGATTCGGATTCAGCACAGACAAAAACATCGAAAAGGACTGTTTTGGTTTTGGGTAGTTGTGTTTTTTCAAATGTACAGTTTTTCGACCTCATTTTTATAAACGATCAGCAAGAATTTCATTCGGAAAAGATTTCAAAACTATGCTATAGCTGGAATAAAATTCCGTGCACTGTATCATTTGGCATTTTCATGAAGCTTATTTTTGATTGAGAATAGGTGTGTGACGCGCGTGCTGCCCTTTATCTACCGGAGCCTTTAAACGGATTGCTCCTGAAAAGTTTTTTTTTCTGAACTCAAATCTAAAAAATGGTATGATAAATATACTACCGAATCAAAAGAAATTTAACGAAGATTCCAAAATAAGTTAAAAAAGCGTAAAATGTGCCAAAGTCAAAAGGTAGGCAACAAAATTTAAAATATCCAGAACTTTGCTAAATCCTTTTAAGCCGTATAAACCAAATACACTCTTAGGAAACTCATATAATTAACTCAAAGAAAATCATTTTTTTCCTCAGGTTCTAAGCCTCCTCTATCACTTCTCAGTATATCAAAGATTCTAAGAAAATTTTGTATTAGCGGATCTGTCCGTTTAAAACTTTTGTTCTAAGTATGTATATCACAAAGGAACAACTTCAGGTCTATGTGTGACCTTTGCTTTCTGAACAGCCCGTCTATCTGTGTGGAAATACATTTTTTAGGAAAACTGAGCATGATGATTCAATAAAATTTGGCACGCTGCCTCCATTGTAAAAGAAAGCTCGTGGAATTGAAAATGAGCAAAATTGGTCAACGGACACGCCTACCGCCCATACAAAATATATATTCAAAATGAAACTTTAGGAGTATTTTTCACGACAATGCAACCAAAATGCACACAAGTACTACGAATTGTAATCACAAGCTCAAAGAAAAAAATTGCGGGGAATCGGAAAAAGGGGCGTGGCAACTCCCATACAAGCAAAAAATTTAGAGTGCTATACTGAAAATGTTTTTTGAGACAATCCAACTAAATTTCACTCGAATACTAAAGACTATAATGCACGCTCCAAGCTCAAACTAGACGAACTCGGCCAAGAGGGCGTGGCACTTCCTATACAAACAAAAGCTTCCAAACGCTATTTTCAAAACGTTTTTTGAGATAATCCAACCAAATTTCACTGAGACACTAAGAACTATAAATGCAAGCTCTGAACAAAAACTGGGTGAACTTGGACAAGAGGGCGTGGCACCTCCCATATAAACAAAATTTTCAAAATACTGCAGTGTAGGGTATTTATTTTTTGGCCAGGCCAAAAGTTGCACCCTTACAAGTTTTTTTTTTTTGTTGCTTTTGCTCAACTTTGCGCGTTCGCGAATCTGCTCCCTTAGTTGTGAAATTTTACGCTTCTTTTGGTGTGAATGCTAATGCGGATACGGATGTGGATTTGATTTGTTTATTGTTTGTTGCATGTTGCTTTGTTAACTACGATTGTTGAAATTTCAAATTTATTCAATTAATATTTTTAATTGCAAAATATGCTGTAGTACACGGAAGAAAAAAATTTTCATAAAATTACACAAGCTGATACCAAAGTGTGCTACATTTCTGTGCAACTTCTTAGGTGGGGTGAGGGAAAGAAGGGTAATATTATATTATTGAATTTTGAAATAATAAAAATAAAAATTTCCGTGTACCAGAGCAACATTGTGTGCAAGTCATGACGATTCTACGTACAAAAGCATATGAACTCATTACGTTGCCTTTGATATGTTTGACGACAATTGGCGCTCATGCAAGTTTTTTGTAATTTTTTTCTTTAGTTTTAAAATTGTTAAGTAACACTGTTCGACAGTGATTTTGGCCTAAGAAGAGATTTTCATAATTGAAAGGATAGGTACGAACTGCATTCACAGATTTTTGATATGTGAACATCTTTACTGGCGGATATGCAAGAAAATCTATGCTGAAGTGATAATAACGCTACTGGTAACATTTCAGACTTTTATGAGCTTTTATGCAACTCGATATTTGAATGGGTTTTTTTTTGAAAGTGGAATAACTCCATAAAAAGTAAATTCATCCTCATAATGTGCTATATCCCAATTAGACATTTCCTTAGGCATGCCTAAAAATACATAAGGTCCTAATTGGGAAGCAATGGGGTTAGCTTTATGATTAATGACAATTTAATAATATTAAATTGAGTTTTGTGGTTGTTTTACATAAAAAAATGTAAAAAAGGTAGATTTTTGCATTTTTCCTGATAAAGAAGCTCAATCCGGGTCGATTTAGAATAACCGGATCTCAGATCAAAAAATTAAATAATTATTTTTAGCTCCAATTTTTCCCTTTTGGGCCACTTTAGTATGCATACGTAAATTTTGTTTTAGAAACAAGAAATGTAAAGTCCTGGCATATCAAAATATCTTAAAATTTTGATGGATTTGCATATCTAGCGTGCGAATGGCCGAAGTGAAGTTACCTAAGGATCACCTGCATTTATCTCAGATCGTGGGTATTTTAACCGATGTGCCAAAATTTGAGTGTGAGATAGCGTCACGGCCAATCAGATCATCAGGTCCCTGGTTATTATTTTCGAGAAAAATATGTTTTATATGTATTTACAATTACATTTATAGGTTACTGATCCCTTATCCTTGAAACTATAATTTCGTCATTGACCGTTATATTGACGATGCATTGACTGAAATGTGAAAAAACCTCAGGTCTATGGACTCATTCTTCTGGAAACTTAAAAGATCTAATCTTAGCAGTAAAAATAATTGGGTTTTAACAACCAGCGCTTAATAAGTTATTTTCCTTAGATACTCACTCAGCCTACTAAGCTCATTTTTCCGTTTTAGAAAATTGCAAAAAAGACCTAAGCTGAACTGAGACTACTTGTCTAAACTCAGATCCAGAAAAAAAAAAAAAAATTTGGTCCATTGGAAAAGCTACCTTATCTTCACTCACAAAATTTAGCAGTACAGCTAAAAATAAGAAATATGGTCGATTTGACCGGTTTTCAGTTTATGGTGGAATTCAGTGTTGTAAAGTAAAATTATGAGCATTTTTCTGAACCCGTCTTTTTTTAACTTCGAAAACCCCATAATTTTTGTCATATGGCCTACATGTCAAGAAAACCGGTTTCGGTAAAAATTTAAAAAAAATACGTCTCTAATCAAATCGAGAAAACTACCACGCTTAAAAGCTTAAGCGCGATCGGTGATGGTCGACCTAAAACTTGGTTCGATCTCCCGCAGAATCTGCCATATGCCCAGATAATATCGTCGTGTTAAAACCACAACAATACATCTACATTTTTTCATATTTTGAGTTTAGTAAGCAGAAACCTGAAGAAAAAATGTCTCTATACTTCAATCTATTCAGTTTTTTGAAATGTAGTCACCATCCAATTTTCGTAATGAATAAAAAGCAGAAAAATTCTAAATCTCATACAAAATTCAAATTTCAAAAAACTTAAAAATCGTTTTTCTCAAAACAATAAAAATGTAGATGTCTAGTTGTAGTTTTAACCCAACGATATATAAGAATATAAAGAATATAAACTTAAGGAAAGAAATTGTTCAACAAATCGGCCCTCGGCTCAAATCACAAAAATGCCGAAAAATTATAACATTTTTGGTCATAGCTACAACACTGTTTCGTATTTTGCCAAAGAATCTAAGCAAAATAGAAGCCAAGACTAAACTGGAAAATTATTTGGAGATTGCAAATAGCATTCGAGTACTCCTTGATAACGTTTTGTGCCTACATACCCACAAAAAACATATTTCCAAAATTTCACCCTACGTAAAAAACTACATTTTGGATAAAGCTTGTTACCCCAAGGTCATTATGAAATCACGCAATGATTCAAAAACTGGGTCATAATGGGCTAAGGCATGCTACAAAATTTTCCGTAGAATACTACAACACAATATATTCATGTTTTCTTTAAACAGGAGATCAAAAGGACCGATAAGTACAAGAAAAATGAGTTAAGATGCTCTAGAAAATTCTTCCTAGAGTAATTTCATGATGACCTTAGGACAATTAGTTTTATCCAAAACGTTTTATTTTAATTTCAAAATTTTTAATTTTTTTAGCAAAAACCTATTTTTTTTTATTAAATTACACCTACTCCATTTCTTGAACAGCCCTATAAGCTCCGAGTGCTCCAATATAGTAGGCAAAATGCTCCAAGCAAAATTCGTTAACGCGCTAAAGAACCGCGACATAACTGGCAAATAACCAAAACAAACAGACACACAAATAAATTAAATTTTACTGTTTAAAATTTAATAAAAATAATGGGAATAAAATTAAAATTCCATAACACTTAATACCCATTTTGTGGTTGGTTTATTTTTTGTTTTTTTTTAAATATTAAAAAAAAAATGCACTCCATTCGCTTTCATTAAAGTGAGAGATTTTTGCGCAAAATTAAAATTTTTTTTTTTTTCAAATTGTTTTTATCGTTTTCACTTGCTTTATTTTGTTGCGAAACAAGATGAATATTGAATCATTTATTTTCAGCGCGGGAAAGCTTAATGAAAAAGATGTCACGAATTCGCCTCACCGCACACAGCGGAGGCATGGCGCACTTCCTGTGCTGTGTTGTGCGCTTCCACTGATGCCACAGCTAACGCGTCCCTAAAAACTGCTAACGCGCTCTGATAAGGTTCAATTATATAAATACTTGTTCATGCACACACAATACAACACATGCAAACACACACACAAATACACATTTACAGATTCACACAAAAAATGAAAGCATTGACAACCGCGATCTAAAATATTGCAATTACGTACAAAACATAGCGTTACCAGATATTCCGAAGGTGATTTATAGGGCCAGGCTTGACGAGAAGGGGGGATTCCCCCCAGGCCCGGAGTTTTTTGGAGGGCCCGGTTTTAAGCAGAAATAAAATCTTCATTAATAAAATGTATAGTAGTTTTTTGTAAGCTTGCGAAATGATATTTACGCTTCACTAGAGGAAACGGGCCCAACCGACGAACACGAAACAAGCACTTGCGAAAAAGCCCGGGCCCGCACAGTTATTTTTTTTTTTTTTTTTTTCAAACGAGAAAAAGCAAAGACTATGCATTGTCTGCTTACTTAAGCTTTTTAGACAAATCTAATAAGTTTTTTTGTTTGACTTAACTTACTTGATTTTCATTCTAAACACTTATACATTATTTTCCATATTTTTATTTAAGAACAGAATTTTTTTTCCAAGTTCGTGTTTCTAAACCTTCGTGTGGGCCTCAAAATTAAGAGCTTTTGTGGTTAGGTTCAGACTCGCATAAAAATCGATTTCAAAGCCCGTGCCCATCGCTGGTAAGTAGAGCCCCGCGGGCCATAAATATAACTCGAGCCAACGCCCATCTTTACTCTCAACTATAAAAAAATAAAACTTATAAAATTAATATCCTTTTACACGCCAAATAACTTAAAAACTTCAAGGTACCGAATACTGCCTTAAGGAAAATATAATTTGGTGAAAGGAAAATTATACAAGACCATTTCATAGCTCATTTTGAAGGCAAAAATCAGTACTTTGAGACCAGATCCATACCTTAAAAATTAGTATTTTTAATTAACTTTTTCTTTTTACATTACAAAATAATTTCTTGTCAAGAAAATTTTCTTAAAAAATTGCTATTTTTATTCCAAAACAACAACAAGTTGAATATTTGGACCGAATTCTCCTGAGGGGCTGTCCATAAACTCCGTGACGCTCCTGAAGTAACGGGCAGTTAAAATAATTTGCCTTTTTTTAGAATATTTTTTTTTCAAGCATTGATCCAAGACCGGCCGAAATCTTATATTTTGACTTTTATTTTACGAATATGGGCGGGAAGCTAACAAAATCACAACTTTTCACATTTCCTATACCTCTTGGGCATCATGTGGGTTGGTATCGAATAAAAAAAACTATTACTGGAGGGAGCCCGGTATATAACTACCCCCGGTCCCGGATTTTCTCTCGACGCTCCTGTATAGGGCTATTTCGGTTGTGAGAGCAGCAAGTCTTTCATAATACATTTCAAAAATACTTTCTAAGACTTCCTAAGACTTTCGGTATTCTGACGAAAAACTCTTGTAGAAAAGTTAAAGTTTTCGCACGGAAAAATATAGTTGGAGTTAAAAATAATTATGAAACTAATCTTGATAGAGCAATTCCGAAACTGGATTCGAAGTCAGCACCGACAACTTCATCGAAAATGAGTATTTTTGTTTTGGTTTGTTGTATTTTTTTTTTTCAAGTGTACCATTTTTCGACCTCTTTTTAAAAAATGAATTTTCCGGTTTGCATTTTTCAACTCTAATAGCATTCCACAGCATTATCCCGGAAAAAAATCGCATGTGGAATTTTGCACAATTTATACGTTTTAAAGCCCAACCGCATTATTTCCTTTTTTCGAAAATTGAGTTTTTTATACCGTCCGATTCGTAAAAAAATTCTCTATTTAAAACTGCAAAAACTATTTTAATCGAATAAATAGGTTTTGAGATAAGCTTGACTATCCACCAATTTTCGTGTTTGTCATGCCCAAAAATACCAGAAATACATAGAAATTTTGATTATCTCCAATTTTGTGGAGATAATGCGTTTTTTTCATGTACGCTTCTCATAAATTCAACGACTAATACACAAGATATTTGATTATGTCCATAATAATCATTTGATTATGTCCATAATGCTGTTTTTCATATATACGCTCAAGTGATGTAGTGAAAATTTTTGATTATCTGCAGTGAAAACTGTGAAAGGGTTATTTTTGATTTTTGAAAATTGCACCATTAAAAAGAGCATCCCTGAATTACCCTAAATCAGGTGTTACAATAATTAAATATTTAAAAACATTCGAGAAATACCAGAAAAAGCGTTTGCCTTAATGTCTCGAATTGGCAAAAATGGAGATAATGCGGTTTTTCATATGTACGGCACACAGTGGTAAAATCGGCTAATCTAGGTGGTCATTCGGGAAAAATTCTATGTCAACTGATCCACGAATGTACTTTGAATTGTTGTCAGGGATAGTTGAGGAATTATAAAATGCATTGAGATGGCGATATTATACATTAACACTCAAATCCACATCATGGGTAAAATTTACCCATGCGAAGTTTGTTTTCGTAATAATTCGCTAAAAAGCTAACAAAAAAACGAAGTAAGCGCATGTAAATTACCTCACTGTATTCTCCATTTGTTGTGGGCTTTGTCGCAAGCGGTCGTCGTCGGTTGTCGGGGGTATAACGTTTTAATTTTTTTTTTGGGTAAATTTTACCCATGTTGTGGACTTATGTAAGTTTTTTTTTTTTTTCGTTTTGATTGAAATTAGTGAAAAATGGCACGAAAAAGAGTAAAACATGACGACGAAATAATTAAAATTTTGAAAAAAATTTAACTCTCATTGTTTTAACCAAAGTTAAAAAGCAGATACCAAATCACACAACTTCGAAAAAGTTTGAAGGAGTTTATAATGAAAATTTTTCGTACTTTTAGTCCACTCTGAAAACAACCAATGTTGTACTAGAAAAACCTGTCAGATGTTTCTAATGTCCGGCAAAAAAAGACCGAAAAACTAAAAACCTTTGAATTTGGTGTAAAAAACCTTTTTGCTCTGAGCATAGGGCTATGATTTGCAGTACATGCACATCCTTATTTGTTTTATTTTTTTGGTACTTTTTTATGAGCTTGTATAAAAAATTTTGAAATGTTATTTAATTGAATTGATAATAATATAAAAATACTTTATTTCGTTTATATAAAAAATATAATTTGTTACAAAAAACATTATATTTTGTTTTTTTTTTGTGTTTCAAAAAATTGCCAATGAATTAATGTAAATATTATTTATTTTCAAAGTTTTCTTAAAATATATATAAAAAACACCAGATATGACTTATTTTCCTTTCAATTCACCTTGATATTAGATTGTTAAGCTAGAAATAACTAAGTTTCGTTAAAAATTTGGGATATTGACCAAAACAGAATGTCTTTAAGTTATGGGTAAAATTTACCCATGATGTGGACTTGTGTTGCTAAAAATATGTTGGGGAGATGAGGGTTAACAGTTGTTCAAACGAGTCACTCTTTCCAACGCAACTAGAGGTACTTAGTTCTGTACAAGTGAAGATCGTCGGCAATATTGTTCTCTCGGCTTTTAAAGTGGCTGTTTTAAATTTTTTCTTTCTGGATCTTGTTAGTAGATAGTAGGTAAGTAGAATATATTTAATCAATTAACAGATTCTGGAAGGTATTATATAATTGTGATAAATTGATGACAAATTACGCTCTAAATTATCATAATTTTTAATTTTTGAAATTATGCCACTTTTGCTGTCCAAGCGGGTCCAAAATAAAAGTGACTTTAAAGTATAACATTTACAGAGTCTGAAAAAACTTGAATCACTTCCTTCTAGTGACCCCTAGCTGAGATATCGAATTAATTGTGTAACCAATATTTACTTTTTTGCTACAAAAATTTAAAAAAACACAATAGCCGTGTTCACTATCCGGAGCATTTAGACTTGCAAAGTAGCAAAATAGCAATAATTTCCACTTGATTGTGAGCAATATTAAAAGTATAAACATTGCAAGCTACGAAAAAGTTTATTTCTCTGAGAAAATCGTATGAGCAAAGAGATCGAGAGCATAAACAAAACATTTTTGTTTGAAAAATGACATGATATTTTTATGCTATAGGTTTTTAGTATAGAAAATGTAAATGCAAATGTAAATTCAATCCTATATTTGTTGTTGTTGTATAGCAAAGTTTTTCAACACTTATTTACAAATGCTATGATGCAAGACCTTTTGCACCGGATCGTGAACATGGCTAATTTTTTTATTTTATTCATTTAATTTATTTAAAAATTTTCCTTTATAAGAAACTTCATTTATTTTGAGCGAATTTTTAGCATTCATCTCCCATCTCATTTACTCTTCCGTGTTTGACCAATATACACATTTCGAGCCGCAATCGGGATGTTCGATTAATGATACAATAACAAGGTAACTGCAAGAAAAGTTCTGCCTCTTTTTTATTATTTTGGCATAGTTAAATGTCAAACCATACTTTGTTGAGACATTTGCCAACATTCGCTGTCTTGAGATGTTTTTGAATATTTCTATCGGCTGCAAATACTCAAATGGCGGATTTATAAAAAAGATGAAACCGATTTAGAAATTTTCGAAAAAAACCAAAATCGAAATACAAAGGCAGTTGCGTGAAAATTTTAACCCTCTAAAACCCTCACATGTGGGTCATTTTAACCCCCACATGTAGGTCAAAATGACTTACATATGGGGGTTTTAGAGGGTTAAAATTGTTAAAAAAAAATATTCCTCGTAATATACTGCATCAGTTTACTGAACACATGATACACCTCAAATGTAAGGATCATATAGTTAAATTCATCGATTTAACACAAGAATGCGTTATTTTTGTTTTTTTCATGTACAGTGGATTAAAAAACTTCAAAAATCGATTAAGAAAAAAATCCGACGTGCTGGAGAAAAATGAAGAGACACGGGTATTTTTTTAACGCCTTCTTTAAGAATTTTTTGGATTTTCTCATGTGTTTCACAAAAAGTTTCAGATTATCGAACAGTTTATTACAAAAAAACGAAAAAAATAGGCAAAAACGCATTTTAGTAATTTATCAATGAATTGTATACAACTTTTACATTTTTCCATCGATTTTCTTAAATGGTATTTTATTTGCTTAACAAATATATAGACTATGATATAAAAAACAAAACGATTTTAAAATTTTTTATTCTTGTATAAATCTGCAGTTAGTTTTGACTTTTTTTTCATTTTTTCAGAAAAAAATATTTGTTTTTCAGAAATCAATTTATTCCTCCGAAACTAACAAACCAGCCAAAAAGTGGTGTGAATGGCATTTATAGGTAATTTAATTACCTTTAATATGACATATAGTATGTTTAAACACAAATATTATTTCTTGAGATATTTGTATTTAAGTGGTATTATCTTTTTTTGTTGGTCCGAAAATGACCGATATCTCAAAAACAACACGAAAGAAAAAAAAAAAAATAATGCGATTTAATAATGGCATTGAATGGGAAAAAATTTTTAATCATTTGTAAACTAGTGTTATTATTGGTTGTTGGAATTAGTTTTAAAGGTTTTCTAAGAGATGGCGTAACTATCAATAGATCGCATCGGGCACACCTGTGACTATATTCATTTCAAAGCACATTTTTCAGTATGTGTCATTCCACTGAAGTGTAAACAACATATATTTTTTTCTCTGTGAACATGTCGACTTTCGTTCCAACAAAACGCAATTTGCGGGAAGGTTTTCTTTTGTGCTTCCATTTGAAGAAAAAAGCGGTTGAAGCACAACGATGAAGCACTGGCGATGAAAAGTGGATCCATTACGATAATCCTAAGCGAAAAAAATCGTGGGGACCACCCGGCCATGCATCAACATCGACGGCCAAGCCGAATATTCATGGCGCCAAGCTTATGCTGTGTATTTTGTGGGATCAGAAGGGTGTCGTGTACTATGAGCTGCTAAAATCTAACGAAACCATCACTGGGGAACGCTACCAACAACAATTGATGCAATTGAGCATCAAAGGTTAAACGGCCGGAATATGCCAAAAGACACGACAAAGTGGTTTTTCAACATGACAACGCACGGCCACATGTTGCAAGAACCGTCAAGGAAACGTTGGAGGCGCTGAATTGGGATGTGCTACCCCATCCGCCTTATAGCCCAGACATAGCCCCTTCCGACTACCACCTATTCAGATCGATGACGCATGGCTTGGCTGAGCAGCGCTTCACTTCTTACGAGGATACCAAAAAATGGGTCGATTCGTGGATTGCCTCAAAAGACGAGTCGTTCTTCCGGCGCGGAATCCATATGCTGCCAGAAAGATGGGAAAATGTTGTAGCTAACGATGGACAATACTTTGAATAATATACATTGTACCGTTGTTTCTAAATAAATGCTCAAAAACCGAAAAAAAAACCTTCAAAATTTATTCCAACACCCAATAATATAGACCGTTTCTCAGCGTGCACGAAAGAGACTACTGAACTTTATGTGTCTTTTTATAATTGGTATATAATGCCAGCGAGTGTGCATAAGCTATTGATCGATGCACACGAAATAATTGATTCGTGTTCAATTGCAATTGGGATGATGTCCGAAGAAGCCCTCGAAGCGAAAAATAAGGATTTGAGAAGGTACAGAAGAGAAAATACAAGAAAAATAAGCCGAAAAAGTACAATGTAAGACTTATTTCACACCCCCCTTTATTCGTCTGACATTGTTGCATTGTAGTCATAAGGATAAATGTTTCCCGGGTGAATTATTAGACTTGATATCAGCGCCTAGCCTAGCTTTAACTTCCAAAAGTAGGTATAATAATTCTTCCGAGTTCTTAGAAATGGAAGATTAGAATTTTTTTATTTAGTTTTTATTTTTTTTGTAATATTATGTTATTTTTTTTTTTTCAGTTATTAAAGTACAATTTGTTTTTATATTTTAAATATGTAGAAATACTTATTTCTTATACAAAAGTATTGTGTTGAATAATTTTTTTTTTTTTTTTAATCTTTGAGTATTTTGATTTTATATAGGAATACACTTCTTTGTTTTTTTCCATTTTATCATTAAACTGTTCCCAGATAATTATAAGAATTATAAATAGAGCTCTGAAAGTAGTTTCATTCGATTCAGCGTACCGAAAAACATCAAAAACGATACCAATCACGCATTTTTTCTGTGAGTATACGATACTGCGGATTCCCGGATAAAGCGGCCAATGTGGCCATCGCAACAGCCGTTGCGTCGCATCGTATTAGCGGCAGGTGTTACACAATTACTGTTTAAGGTCTTACGAAGACACTCACAAATTTTCAAGTGATTGTGACTATTTTTTAAGAAGTTACGAGCAATGTCCACCTAGATTGATAGTTTTTACCACTGTGCGGCAGTATAGATAAAGCCTCAATTATCAAAAAAAAGTACGGTTGCTTGGATCTGCGGTGGTCCATTTTTTTACTCCCCACCCCCAACGCATAATTTGCAATCCCGATTTTTATTGCATTTTTTGGTGGACTGAGATCTTCTTATTATAAACCTGTAGGTTCTTCGTTTTTTATATCACGTCACTTTTATTTAGTAG
Organism: Calliopum simillimum; assembly: GCA_951812925.1. Lineage (NCBI taxonomy): Eukaryota > Metazoa > Arthropoda > Insecta > Diptera > Lauxaniidae > Calliopum > Calliopum simillimum. Next base: position 10,467,044 of record OX638373.1, on the reverse strand, counting down.
ATAGCAATTTAAAAGATTCATTTGCTTAATCTTGAATACAGCTGCCATTTTTCATTTGATCTTAGTCAGGAAGATCGAAATTTTCTTGATAAAATATGTTATTTTGAAAAAATTAAAAAAATTTTAAATTTTTTAATCAGTGAGTGGTTGCTTAAAATGTCAGCAAAATACTCATGAACTCATTGCATTCTGTACTTTTAAGAGTTTCGATGATATCGTATGTCCAGCTATTTCCACTGATTTTAGACTTTGAGCTCATAGATTAAAGATAGTTATGAATGAGTTTTGTGGTTGCATATTTCGGAATGTTTTTGGGTGAAGAAGCATTTCAAAAATAGATTAGAGGTGTAGATTATGGCTCATTATGTAGAATACCAATATTTAAAATAAGAAGGAAAGGGAGAAAAGCATATTCTGTGATTTCAAAACTTTTTATGATGCTTAAATTTTTTGTATGACGTACTTTTATAACCGATTTCAGACATTTTGAATTCCTTGGAAAGGTAAATGTATGTACTTTATGATTAAAGACAGTTTAAAAATATTAAATTGAGTTTTGTGGTTATTTTATAAAAAATAATGAAAAAAGGTCAGATTTCTGCATTTTTCCTGATAAAGAAGTTCAACCCGGTTCGATTTAGAATAACCGGATCTCATATCAAAAAATTTTGTCATTATTTTTAGCCCCAACTACATATTTTTACGTGCGCAAACATTGGGATTTACGACTTTAAAATTTTTCATACAACTTTTGGGTCAGTCTAATGCATACTTGAAATTGAGCTTAGTTTAAAACTTTATTTTCGGAAGAGAGGCTGGCCAATGGACTCAGAATTTGGCACTTTGAGCTAAATTTTTGTATGAAATATCTTTGGAATCAAGCTAATTTTCAGTACCAACAATTAAGACGTTTAAGTAGTTCATAAATCAATGCATTATGCTTACAAAAAATATGCAAAATAAGGTGAGCCGTAGAATATTTACTCGTGAGTAGCAGCAACGTGCGCAGGATTTGCTCTTGGGGGGGTTTTTCATATATGAAAATGAGGGAATACTACATGAAACACATAATTTGTACCATTATATAAGGGTAAAAGACCTTCCTGGGGGGGTTTGAACCCCCAAAACATCCCTGTGTGCACGGGCCTGGTGAGTAGAATCACCTATATTCAATAATGACACATTTTTCTTTAATTATGGAAAAATATCTGTATACATAAAAAAGTATAATTAGGTGGAATGGACTAGTTTCAGTACAGATCATTATTATGATTTTTCCAAACCCAAAATAAAAAAAATAAAGTTTTTTCATATTTTAAAAATTCAATGAGTTATGTACAACTTGCATATAATTAATAGTTTCAGAGATAAATGCTTTACAAAAAAAAAAAGAGTTTTTCCACACCATAAGGTTGATAATTTTTATCAACCCCCCATAACATATTCCAAAAAAAAATAACGTTTATATATTAAAAGTTATCAACAATTTGGGTTTCCCCGTAGCGCAGTAGTAGCTTAAATTTATCCTTAATATCCTTACTATTCCAAAAAATAATCTACAAAAAATTATTTAAGCCAATATCGTTAAAAGTTCCATTTATGTATGTGTATCGAATCCATGCAGCATCAACATGCTTAAGACTTAACCACTAACACTTTAAGTAGGTACGCACGTTTTATTAACTAATCCTTCTTGTCCGCTGTATTTTATCGCCTTAACTCTGAACTTAATTTAGTTTCATAGTACTGTGATAATATCCCAGCAAACCATATGAGTAATGAATTCTGAGTTCGGATTTTTCTTACGGAGCTCTTACGCTTTGTACACGGTACGTATAATAAATTTCGGTTTAATTTTTCAACTTAAAAAGTTGCTTCATATATTTATCCAACTTAGTTCGGTTAAATTTTTGAACTTAAAAGTGGAAATTTGCGTCATCTTGGGGGGTTGAGGTTGAAAATTTTGCTAAAAAAGTTGAAAAAAACCAACCTTAATAAGAAAATGCACTTACTGAGTTGAAATTTGTTTTCACCCGAAGAGAAATATTGCAAATATTTCTTTTCTAAAAAGTGTGAGCGAAAAAAGGTCCAATAGAATTTAAAAGCAAAAAAAAAATATCTATCAATATGGCAAAAGCCGATTTTTCTATCAAAAAATTTCTACCAAATTAGTAGAAACCTAAGCAATGTGGTAACATTGATGTCGAAAATTGTGAGCTCCGAATTTTGCCGAAACTCAAATAAAAGCAATCGGCAAGCAATGCCGAATAAAGAAGTGTTCGTTCTCTTGTTCTTCCTCAAATTTTGTATCAAAATACGGAGTCAACTCCAAAAGTTAAAAAACTCTACTTTAAAAGTTGAAATTCGGCATTTAGCCGAAGCTCAAATTGAAGCAGTCGGCAAGTAAGAGACTGCTAATCTTGAACGTGCCAAACGTTTTCGTGTGCATAAATATCTAAGGAAATCAACTGCGGAAAGTTGAATAAATTAACTAATAAGTTGAATTACTTAAGAGTTTGCTTATTCTTCTCAAAATTTTGTATCAACAAAAGGGTGTCAACTCCAAAAAGTTTAAAAAGTCAACTAAAAAACTTGATTTTCATAACAATTTCATTTTCAACCCTAAAATTCCGTAAAAAGTTGAAAATTTAAACAGAAATTTATTACCGTGTAAAGAGCCGTTTTTTCTTCTAATTTTCAAAAAAATGTGAATGAAAGTTAAAGCGAAGATTTTTTTTTTTTTTTCAAATCAAACATGTCAAATTAATCAAGAAACACTCAGAAAATAAACGTTACTGAATCAATTGGAAAAAAACACGAATAAACTAAAAACAATAAATACCAGAATCGGCCAGTGATCAAAATTTGACCACAAATGTATTAAATAATTTTGGTACTTTTTGGACACTTAGTACTTTTTTTACTTAGAGAAGCTCATTCATCATCCCTGGTATAATTAAAGCGAAATATAAATAAAACAAAAAAAATTAAGTCAGTGCTTTGCTTTTTGTCTTGTTGTGTGACCGTGAGGTTTGTTTTTTTTTAATATTGAAAAATATGTATTTAATTTTAATTGTCTTAAAGTGAAAGAATTAACATAATTTTGACTTTGTGCACATCTGCACACAAATACCTTTCTAATTGTGTATAATTTAATGTCGTACTCCATTTCTAACATAGTAAAAAAAGATGGACAAATTTTTGTCTTGCGTATTAATATATAAATTTCTGAGCATACTAAGAAAGTCTCCTAAATACTTAGGTTTCTTTACTGACTCATAATTTAGACGCACTAGAGTCAGTTTTAAAGCAATCTATTTTTTGAGTATACTCAAGAACACTCCTAAATACTTATGTGCCATTTCGGATACAAAATTATGAGCTCTTCGAAAATGGTTGGCTGGGATGTAATGGCATACACACGCGCTCACATTCAACAGCCAGTGTCGTTTTGTTAATGGAACACGTGTGTACTTGTCACCTGTCGTCAACACACAAACGCACACACACGTACACACACACGCACACATACACACGCACTACAATTAGTTCGCACTAAATCAGTTGGTTGTAAATATTTAAAAAAGGCCATACTTGCGGTCAGATCAATGGTATTCGGTAATTCATCAAAACCAAAACAAAACTTTACACATTATCTCGGTGTTGTATCGTAAATGTCAAACCAAAGTAAATGCACTGATTGCACCACAGATTGGATATTTTGCAAATTATCTCGCTGGTCGAAAGTGCAATTTCAGTTACCGCAAGAGAAATTTCACCTAAGGAGACTCTTAATTGGTAGACTTATTGTTTACATTGACGATAGCAAGTGTAAAAAGGTGACATCCAAGGTATGTATGTTAATCCTAATGGAAAATCCTATTCAATGACCAAAATTAATTGAGTGATAGACTTTTCGCTACACCTATAGCCTTCGTCGATTGTTCTGATATCAAATAATTGATATGACAAATGTAATACTGAATTAAAGGAAATTTAACAAGAATTCAAAAAAAAAAAATTATAAAATGGTAAGTTAATAGGACTTTTTTCATACTAAAATGGCCGCCAAAGTCAAAAAGTAGGAAAAAATTTAAAATATCAACATTGAAGGTCTAGAACTTTTGAGAAACCTTTTTAAACCCTATAAAACAAATACACTCCCAGAAAGCTCATACAATTAACTTAAAGTTTCTCATAAAAAGCCTTCTATAAATATTTTTGCAATATTTTTTTTTTTTAACATTTGTCATTTTAAACTGCGTTCAAATAAATAAAAAAAAAAATATTGCATAGTCTTAAGGGGCGATATTAGTTTTTGAAACATCATGTTTTCATATTTTGTGCTGAGCTTTTAGATTCGCTATAACTTCTTCAATTTCAACAATTTGAGAAAACTTCCCAGAGATGAATATAATGATTTTTTGTTGGTTTTAATTATATAAGGTGTCCTTGGCACCTTAGGGTGGTAGAAACTGAGATAATGAGTGCAACTAGTGGAAAAAAAATGTTCTATGAATGAAATATAGTCCATGTTGAGGCATTTACAGCGATATACTGTGCTTGTTGATCGGACGTCAAATGGTGGAGACATAAGAAAAAAACAAAACCGCATCGAATTAAGTGGCCGAAAAAAAAAATTTGTTTTCCTTAAAACTCTTTCAATATTAGCTGGGGGTGGTCATTCGAACTTTTTTTTTTTGTGATACTATCTAGTGTACATTTTAGACCCCCCTCCTCACGTATAGTTTTTTGTTAGCCTAGGTAATTTCTATAACCTCCCTGAAGCTTCTTAACTTGTACGTTTACACCCTATATAGTGGAAATATGAAAACGCGTTGGTCTTTCTTGTGGTGCTCCATTTTTACAATACTAACCCTTAACTGTCAAACTGTTTTGTTTTTTCAGTTGGCAACACTTTGCCGGGCAAATAGCCGCATGACAGACACCGCACAGGAAAACATCTTGGAAAGATCCCGAGAGGAGACGATACCTTTGGTCCAATTCTAATCCCTATGTCAAAAAAAGAAGACTTCTTGTGATTATGTCACGCATCCATTAACATAAAGGTGATCTAACTTCACACTACACTTAATGTTAACACACAGCCACAAACACAAACATAAACGGATTGATGACAAAGTGATTTCTATTTAACCTTCTGTCATGATTATTCATACGCCCCCTGATTGAAGAAGGCAGTCAGTTTTGTTGTTGTTATTTTTTCCTTTTTTCGTTTTGCTACTGTTGTTGTGTTATTGTTCGTCGTGTTTGTGCAAGTAATACGTAATACGCAGAAAATAGAAACTTAATGGAAGCCGATAGCGACAGGACAACAGGATACGACGGATGCGGAAATACGGAAATGAAAGAGATTTTGTAATTTGTCAGTTATTATTTGCCTTAAATGAATTTTGCAAGTTTTTCCTAAAATAATAAACACCATTCATTCATTTCTTATACGCTTGAATTCAATGTGCAGCTTGGGGTTGAAACACTGGCTGAAGTTAAATACCAGATTGTTGCAGAATAAATTGAATAGAACTTACGACGAGTATTTACGGCCATAATAATAGCAACAACAATTGAAAAATCTCCAAAAGGACTTTCATTGTTTTCAAGAATCTTGTATCCTATGTTCTTACATATGATCTCGCAGCGAGATTATTCCACAACTTAACTTTTTCTTCTTTTAAACCAGAGTGCAGTGGTCCTTTAGTTTAACATTCACAAATGACCGTATATATAGCTATATGCATAACAAATATTTTACCGTTTGCATTATTTTTCTGCTGATCAAATTGCAAGGCAACAACGAATTTTGTCGTGACTTAAGTATTTTGACATTAACTTTGCATAATCATTGTTTTACAGCAAAAGTTGTGATTCGAACAATTCAAATTTAATTTGATTGCTTAGAGTGTACTGAGTTAGAAAAAGTAAAAAAAAACTTCGCTCGTGTAGTGTTGCCGGCCATATTTGTAAAAAACTGTTTTTATAGACATGACTGCACTTCATCTGATTCTTTAACATTTCATTAAAAGACAATTATTGAAATTGTGTTAATTATTGGAATCGATTCAAAAATAGTTGAGTTAAAGTGGTCGAAAATAAAAATATTTATGAATTTCTAAGTTCACCGCTTGAAAAAGTTCAAGTTCTGTAACTTTATCGAAAGCCTATTTTATTACGAAAAGTTTGAGCCCTTACAAACGAAGGTCGGACTAAAATTGACAGATTTTTGAGATTGAATGGATTTTTTAGCCTCCCACCTATTATTTAAATACCTTCTGCTAGAAAATGCCTATTTGCAAATTTCAATTGAAATAGGAGTGTAAAGAAGATGTGAATGTTTATTTTGTTATCAGAGTTTAAGGGCGCATAATTACATTACGTGTTAAACTCTAATTGTAAAGCAACAACAACAATCATATGTACATACGTACATACAAGAGTAACAACACTCTAAATGTGTACATAAATCAACAGGCTACTACTAGTACTTTTTGTTTGTCCTGTGTGTTTCGAACAGTCAACAATGCACAGGGCCTGCTTCCTGCCTATTCCCTATCTAATACCACACGGGTAAGGGAGGTGTTTTAGTGTTGAAGTGACATATCAGCAAGTTATGCACGTTCAGGACTAGTTAACTATTTCATTGTGCGAAACAAAATTCATCAAAAACTTTATGACTTTCAGTTGACTTATATAGTATACAGATTGGCCAGTATGCTGTATGTGTGTGTTTTTTTTTTTTTAAATTAAAACAAAAATTATTTGTAGAGCATGTGGTTCTCCCTGAAAAAGACCCTTGGACTTTTTATCGTACGACCCACCGTTCATAAAATATCGCAATTTGAAAATTACCATAATTGTATATACGCGTCAAAAAAAACAAGGCTATTATATATATTTAGCAACATTACCAACATTTTTTGACTTGATCAACATTTTAGCCCAGAAAAATTAGACGAAAAAAGAGCTGCTGTGAGAAATAATTCCAAGTGAATTTTTTTCACCGGGATTGTCTTTATTAAAGCATGATGAACAAAGAGAAAAAAGTCCATTGAAGTCCATTGTGCGCATAAAAAGTTATTCAGGCTCAAAGGTCGCTTAAATCAGTTTTTTGCAAATATCTCGCCAACGCAAACTTTTACGGAAAAATTTTTATCGACAATTTTGTAACACAGAAAATTTCCTATGTAAAAAACGTTTTCGTGTAGCTTATAGTTTAAGAGATAACCCAATTTAAAAAGTAAATGTAAATGCTACGTATAAGTTCATATTAAAATATCTTACTTTCAAAATCGCGAATACTCTTTAACGAGGAGTCGTACAAAAAAAATATTGGAAGGCTTTTTAAATACAGAAGACTTCTTGTTTTTACAATTAATAATCAAGGAATGAAATATTTTATTTGAAAATTATTTTTCACAAACTTCATATAAAACCTAAAAACATAAGCTTCTACAATATACAAGTAACAAGTAGATATTTATTTTCAATTTCAACACTCCCACTAAAATCAATAACTGCTTTTAACACCCATTGCTCTTGTACAAGTATTATGTTTTTCTTTGACGACAGGTTTTGTTAAAGAATCGGCAACCATCTTCTCTGTTGGAATATAGTCCACCTTAAAATCTCCACTATCTATATGCTGCCTTATGAAATGATGACGAACATCAATATGTTTTGTTCTGGCATGGTAAACATTTGCAGACGCTAAAGATAAAGTGCTTTTGTTGTCACAGTAAATAGTCAAACCAGGCTTTGTTGCTAAGTCTAATTCTTCTTGAAGCTGTTTTAGCCATAATGCATCTTGAGCAGCATTGCTTAAAGCCATATATTCAGCTTCGGTTGTCGAGAGCGCTACAGTTGGTTGTTTCTTGGTATTCCAAATAAGTGCACCTCCTTGTCCAATAAAAATATATCCTGTAACTGAACGTCTATCATCCGTATCAGACGCCCAATCTGAATCACAAAACCCATGGATTTTTGAGTTTTCGTCCTTCTGATAAATTAATTTGAAATTTAATGTTCCTTTCAAATAACGGAAAATACGTTTTACTGCCTCCCAGTGCATCTTCGTTGGATTATTACTAAATCGACTGACACAACTTACAGCAAACGAGATGTCAGGTCTCGAAATCTGTGCTACAAATAAGAGGCTTCCTATTGCTTCACGATAAGGAATATTTGCCATTTGTTGACGTTCCAACTCCGACTGAGAATCTGAATTCTTAACCAGCTTTTGATTCGTATCCATCGGCGTAGAAACTGGATTGCAATCTTGCATAGCAAATTTAGTTAAAGTATCTTCAATATAATTTTGTTGATCGATTGAAATTTTTCCCTTCTCCTGAATTAAACGGATTCCTAAGAAATATTTTGCTTTTCCCATATCCTTCATGTGAAAACGATCCATTAATCCTTTCTTAAGAGATTCTTTCATCTGATAATCGTTACTGAATATAATCAGGTCATCAACATACACTGCTACATATAGCATCTTCTTTCCCTCAAAACGATAATAGACACAGTGGTCAACTTCCGATCTGGTCAAGCCAATTTCTTTTAAACCAGCATCCAATTTTTGATTCCAAATTCGGCTTGCTTGCTTAAGACCATAAATTGATTTCAGCAGTTTACAAACTTTCTTACCATTTGCGAAGCCTTCAGGTTGCGCCATGTAGATTTCGTCTTGAAGATCTCCTTGCAAGAATGCGGTGACTGCATCCATCTGTTCGATGTCCAAGTCATACTTCACTGCAAGACTCAACAGATAACGAATTGTACCGTACCGCACAACAGGAGAGAAAGTCTCTTCGTAATCTATTCCCATCTTCTGCGCACATCCTTTTATAACAAGTCGGGCCTTGTATCGCTCAATTTCACCATTTGCATTTTTCTTAGTCTTAAAGACCCATTTACAATTGAGAGCTTTCTTGTCATCGGGAAGATCACATAAAACCCACGTTCTATTATTTTTAAGTGACTCGAATTCACTCTTCATCGCTTCTTTCCATTTGTTCGCATCATGTCGCTGTTCAATTTCTTTCACCGTGCATGGATCATCAAGAGCCTTACATCAGTAACATAGTTAACATAATCTGGTCTCTGTAGCTTTCTTATACGTTCGGATCGCCGAACTATAACTTCATCTTTTGATGCTTCATCCAAATCATTGGTTTCTTTAGTAACGTCATCACTTGCATTCACCGGTTCCGAAGTATCGGAATAATATTCTTCCTCTGATGATGAGGAATCTGCAATGCACTGATCATCAGTGCACTCTGAATTTGAAGAAATAGTATTCTTCTCCATCGAATTTGGCTCATTAAAAATTGGGAAAACAAAATTGTTAGTTATAGTATTATTCATACAACTCACTTCATCTTTTCGATAATCTTCAATGAATACAACATCTCGGCTCTTGATGACTTGCTTACTATTCGGTTTGAAAAGACGATAACCTTTGGTATCTTGACAATATCCTACCATAATCAACTCTTCACTTTTCGGATCAAACTTTTGTCTTTTCTCCTTTGGAATATGAACCAAAGCTTTTGATCCAAAAACTCTAAAGTGCGCAATATTTGGCTTGCTGCCCGTCCACATTTAAAAAGGCGTTACTTGATTCAAACTTCGAGTTGGAGATCTGTTTATGAGATAAACAGAAGTAGATACTGCTTCAGCCCATAGAAACGTCGGAAGCGATGAATCGAACAATAAGCATCTTGCTCGCTCCACTATTGTTCTATTCATCCTTTCGGCTACTCCGTTCTGTTCCGGTGTGTAAGGGTTTGTAGTTTGATGTTGGATTCCCTTCCTTGCTAAAAGATTTTCAAAAGCTTTGCTACAATATTCAGAACCGTTGTCACTCCGCAAAATTTTGATATGACAACCTTTTTGCTTCTCAACAAAATTCATAAATTCTTCAAATTTTGATAAAGCATCGGATTTTGACTTCAATAAATAGATGAAAACGTATCTTGAGTAATCATCCACAAAAGTCAAAAAATATCTAGCTCCTCCAACAGATGCTAGCTGCATTGGTCCGCATAAGTCAGAATGAATGAGCTCCAAAACACGAGTTGCGCGAGATGTAGAATTTTTAAATGGTAATCTTGTCTGCTTACCTTTAAGACATATGACACATGGTCCTTCAGCCTTCCCGGAAAATTCTGCACCTTTTGCCATTCCACCTCGTAGTTTCAACATGCGTTCAGCATTCATATGTCCCAATCGACGATGCCATAGATTAAAATCTTCACTTACTCTCGAAACAAAATTTAGTTCTTGATCCATTTTGTTAAGCCGATACATATTACCGATCAACGTTGCTGTGGCAATTAAACATCCACCTTTGTTGAAAATCTTGCATCCATTAATGTCAAACTTGATAACATTTCCGTTGGATATCATTTGACTTACAGAGAGTAAATTTGTACATAAGTCAGGAACGTATAAAACATCTTTTATGAGTACATTATTGCATTCACCCTTCGCAATGCAAACGTTCATAATCAAATCGCCTACACTTTTCACTTCCAGACACGTATTATCAGCGATTAAAACTTCCTTCTTTGGTGACGGTCGAATGTTTTTTAATCGATCTAGGCGTGACGTCATATGAGTTGATGCCCCAGAATCAATGTACCAGTCTTCACAGTTCAGATTTTTAGCAATAAACGTTGTGCATAACACTGAATTCGGTAAATCTTTCTTCTTTTTATTTGGGCAATCCTTGGATATATGCAACTGAAACATCTAACAGATTTCGTTTTTTGTTTGAAATCACCATTTCTTGAAAACTTCTTGTTGCTGTGACTATACAAAGCTGATGTTGAGTCGTCATTGGTCCCAACACAATTTTCATATGGGACATCCTGCAAAAGCTTTGTCTTAATAAAGTCTCCTGTTATCGAAACACCAGAGCTTTCAATTCCCATAATCATCGGCATAAACTTTTGTGGTAAACCGGCCAACAACAAGGTCCCAATCCACTCTTCGGAAATCTCCATTCCAATCCCTCGGAGCTTATGTGAAGTTGAGATGATCTTGTTAATGTAATCATCGACGGACTTACATTTATTAAGTGTTGTAGTTATGAGCGTTCGTAGAAGTCCAACTTTTCTACTCAGACCTTTGTCTTCAAATGCTGTCTGCAACGAATCCCAGACATCCTTAGCAGTCTTTGCAGTCGATATGTGAACATAATTCACCGGATCAACTAGCAGAATTATCTTCGCCTTAGCTTTACTTACTTTCTTCGTATCCGCTTCTGTTCCAAGAACGCACTCCCACAACTCCTCGAGCTGCAAATAATTTTGAACTGCAAAACGCCATGTTTCAAAATTTTCCCGTCCTTTTTACCTTTCAATCAAAGGAATTGGAGTACCAGCCATTGTACGAAAAAAAAAAATCAGTAAAAATTTATGAAAATTCAAATTCGGATGAAAATTCGCGGATTCTCTTGATTATTGTCTTCCTTAAAATCAGCACTCTGGGCCCATAACCTATTGGAAGGCTTTTTAAATACAGAAGACTTCTTGTTTCTACAATTAATAATCAAGGAATGAAATATTTTATTTGAAAATTATTTTTCACAAACTTCATATAAAACCTAAAAACATAAGCTTCTACAATATACAAGTAACAAGTAGATATTTATTTTCAATTTCAACAAAAAATTAAAAAACCATTCGAAAGATAATTGGATTTTGTATACACCGTATTAAATTTTTTTTTTTGGAGCGACTCATGGTTCAAGATATATTCTTCAAAAACCGTTAAGGTTTCGAAAATACTGGTTTTTGAAGGATATCTCTGAAACGGTAAGTCATACGGTAAAAAGTAATAACATCAATTTTGTAGAGAATCATCAGATCTATAAAAAATAAGCCATATGTGTACAAATTAAAGTAACCGTTTAGACGATATTCAAAAAAAAATCTTTAAATGGCAAAAAACCGGTTTTTATTGAATAACTTCTAAACGGTTACTTCAATGTGTACACATATGTCTTATTTTTTGTAGATCTTGTGATTTTCTACAAAATTGATGTTGTTGCTTTTTATCGTATGACTTACTGTTTCAGAGTGGCTCCAAAAAAAAATTTAATACGGTGTTTAAAAAATTCAATTATTTTGAACGGTTCTTTAATTTTTTTTGTACGATTCCTCGTTAAAGAGTATTCGCAATTTTAAAAGTAAGATACATATTTTAATATGAACTTATACGTAGCATTTACATATTAAAACTCTGCACAACTTTTTAATTGGGTTATCTCCTAAACTATAAACTACACGAAAACATTTTTTACATCTTTACATAGAAAATTTCCTGTGTTACAAAATTGTGGAGAAACATTTTTCTGTAAATGTTTGCTTTAGCGAGATATTTGCAAAAAACTGATTTTAACGACCTTTGAGCCTAAATAATTTTTTATGCGCACAATGGACTTCAATGGACTTTTTACACATTATTAACCATGCACAAATAATTATAATTCCGGTGAAAAAATGCACTTGGAATTTTTTCGCAGAAATATTCAAATTTTCCTGGGCTATTTTTAAATTTATCAATATTCTATTATTTATCAACATCTCTAGAATTTATTGAAACTTTTCGACTTTCTCGATATATTAAGAATTGATCAAATTTTTCGACTTTTTCGACTTTTTCGATATTAATAGACTTTATCAACATTTTTCGACTTTTTCAACATTTTTGGACTTTAACAATATTTTTCGACATACTCAAATTTTTGACTCTCATCAACCTTTTTCGTTCTTATAAATATTTTCGAATTTATTTACTTATTAAGGCTTTCTTAAAATTTACATTTTTTGACTTTATCAAAATTTCTCGACTTTCTCAACATTTTTGAACGAAAAATATATAGATATATTAAAGGAAAAGCATCCCGAAGGCTTAATAATCAAAACGAAGAGTATGTAGTTATAAATACTAGAGGGAAAACATCTATGGCGATCTATTAAAAAGCTTTAATTGATTCATTTCCAGGGACAACCGAAGGCTTCATAGTCGGGACACCCGAAGGTCACCGAAGGCTTTATGGTCAAAACTAGAATATGTACCTATAGATATATTAGAGGGAAAACGAAGAATACCTAGATATTCAATTATTACCACGCCTTCTTTTTGAAAGTAAGTTTCCACTTTCTTCACGCGTACTGAGTTTCACGATTATTTTTTTTACAATCAGCAGAATTTCAGCCATCAACGCTTTATTATCTAATATCTTATGGCTTATGTATTTAATGTTAAGCTTAAGGTTTTGTCACTTTTTTGGGATTTAAAATGACATGCAGCTTTATTCCGTAAATAACTCTTATCGTCGCAGAGCGTTGAAAAAAACTTAATGAATGGGATGATGACAATATGTATAACCATTGGACTATTATTTAACCTGTCGAAGAACACAACAATCACAACACCTCTATGATGCTGCTGCTCAAAAAAAAAAAACCCTGCTCAACAACACGCAAAAAGCAACAAAGCAATAACACCGCAGGGGACTCTTTGTGGAAAACCAAAAAGTTCCTGCTCAAGGGGACTTAGGACGCTTAAATCCATTCAAACATTGCAAATCGCACCAACATGACATGCGGGTACAAGTAAAAATGACAATAACAAAATTTTTATACAAATTCTCAACACAATCATGTGATTCAACATATTTACAATATATCTATTTATATATGACTAGTATCACTTAAAGATAGATAAACTTTTTCCGAGTACTGTTTTTTATGAAAGAAAGCCAGAACATTGAGTATTGACAGAATTCAATGCTCGTAGTAAATGTTTTTGAATGCAGAAGGCATAAAATTTGCATTTGGGAGTGAAGCACTTACAATTAAAAAAAAATTATTCCTTCTCGAAATTCAGTCTATCCATTCTGTGACTTAGCCGAGACAATCTTTTTTTCTCTTTAGGGTCATAAGACCGCTCACTTTTCTTCCTCAGGGCTTAGTCCACCTCTACACTAAATTTAATAAAAACCGGTGGCCATTATTAAAACAACCTCAAAAACAACTACATATTAACAAGCAAAGATACTATGCCACATCATGAAGAAATTTTGCCGACGCCAATACATAACTGCAGTCCAAAAGTATCGAAAAATTTTGAATAAATCAAAGAAACTGGTAAAAGTCGCAACCGTAAAACGTCCAAAACGTCCAAATTATCGGTAAAATTCAAAAGTATTAACATTCAAAATATGTATCGGTTTAGGTTCAAAAGAATCGAAAGAGAAATTATCGGTGCAGGACGTCGACAGAGTGCAAAGAAATAGGTTTTTGCAAGCAAGAGAAAATCACAACCACAAAAATTTTCTCACGCCAGAAAATTCTCGATACTATCTAAGAGAAAACTAGTAAGGGTGTTACTTTCGCGGCCTGGCCAAACAAAAAATACCACACACTGCAGTATTTTGAAAATTTTGCTTGTACATGAGGTGCTACGACTTCTTGTCCGAATTCACATAGCTTTTGCTTAGATCTTGCACTTAATGTTTTCATTGTCTGAGTGAAATTTGGTTCGAATACCTCAAAAATTGTTTTCTTTTCCGAGGTCGAATAGTTTTTACTCAGAGGTTGCCTTTACTGCCTGAGTGAAATTTAGTTGGACTATCTCAAAAAATGTTTTCAGTATTTTGCTTTGAAGCTTTTGCTTATATGGGAGGCGCCACGCCCTCTTGTCCGAGTTCTTTAATTTTTTTTTGTTCAGAACTTGCATATATAGTTCAAAGTCTAAGTGAAATTTAGCTAGATTATCTCGAAAAACGCTTTCAGTATAGCATTTTGAAACTTTTGCTTATATGGGAGGTGCCACGCCCTCTTGCTCGTCTATTTTTTTCTCAGAGCTACCATTTATAGTTCTTAATGTCTGAGTGAAATGTAGCTGGACTACCTCGAAATACCCTTTTTTTGTAGTATAGCATTTTGGACCTTTTGCTTACATGGGGCGTGCCACGCCATCTTTTCCGAATTCACCTAGTTTTTGGTAAGTGCTTGTTTTTCTTTTTTCTTTCAAAAGCTATCCAGTTGGTCCAATCTTAAAGATTTTAATGTCAAAATGTAGCCGTGATCATTGTTTTCAAAAATATGAGTAAGTTTTCTTTGTTTTATTTGTTTTAAGCGAGATGCAGGTATTTAGACGAACCCACTCTTTTTTCATATTATTTATACCCTACACTTTGTCCTTCTGTTTGTAGCGCAGAGAAAGAGGCGTGGCAGGTATAGAAAAGTATATATATTCTTGGTCAGCGTGATCTTCAGAGTCTATATAGCTATGTCCATCTGGCTAGCTGGGTGGCTGGTACACTGCCTTTGTCGTCAAAATTATTATTATTACTCAAAGGCTCTGGATTGCACTGTGACCTAAAAGATTTTTTGGGCAGCCTCTTTTCCTATCAGAACAGTTCTAGACTGTCCATAAATCGTGTCACTGCCGTCTGACTAATTTTACCTAAGTCATTTGGATTTTAAAAAATTAGCTCATGGGATTGAAAACGAGCGAAATTTGGTCAA
Organism: Calliopum simillimum; assembly: GCA_951812925.1. Classification (NCBI taxonomy): domain Eukaryota; kingdom Metazoa; phylum Arthropoda; class Insecta; order Diptera; family Lauxaniidae; genus Calliopum; species Calliopum simillimum. The sequence continues at coordinate 10,451,478 of OX638373.1, read as the reverse complement.
CGGACACGCCTACCGCCCATACAAAAAATATATTCAAAATGCAATTTTAAGAGCATTATTCACGATAACGCAACCAAAATAGACATAAATACTAGGGATTGTAACTACAAGCTTTAGGCGAAAAGTATGTAAGCTCGGACTAGAGGGCGTGGCACTATGCTATTTTGAAAGCGTTTTTTGGGATAATCCAACAAATTTTTACACAGATACTAAGAATAGTAAATGCAAACTCCAATCAGGAACTTGGTTGATTCGGACAAAGTGGCGTGGCACCCCCCATAGACTCAAAATTTGCAAAATGCTGTAGTGCAAGCGTTATTTGAGGTAATGTGTTTCTGCATTGCTAAGCGGCAGAGGTAAAAAGAAACTCAACAAGACCTTCGAAAGGGTTTCCATTCTACGCATCTTTAACTCTTTTATTTTGATCCACAAGTCAACAGTAGAACTAACGTTTTTCCACAAATACTTATGTAGAAATTTTCTTCCACTGTAATGCTATTGCCATTATTTGATCCACAGTAAAATAAAATTTTTCTTTCAAGAAAGTATCAAAAATGCCAGGCTTTACATAATTCAAGGAATCTTTAATGAAAAAAAAAAAAAAATCTATTTTGTTTTGTGATTCCATAGTTTGTGGTAAACGTTGGCGTAATTGCTAGATCATATGAACAAGGAAAGTCTGACAGTCCTTATAGTGGAGTCAATAAAGCCAAAAAACTGGCAAAATGACGAAGTTCTCAAGAATAGCCCCAGTATGGATGTTTTGTTTTTTTTTTTTTAAATTTTGTTTTTTTTTATTTAAAATCAGAAACATTTTGGAGCGCGGTCAGAATTATATAATTTTTTAAACAATATTTTAGAAACTTATATTTTCATAAAAAAAAAAATTGGAAAAAAATACAACAAACAAAAATCAAAATAGTTTTTATATGTATTTGACAATTCTAAATGCGAATCTGACATTAGAATTGCTGTACTTTCCTACTTCATTGAACCATCAGTTCACTACAGTCCTTCAGATTTCACCCAAGAAAATTGATAACAAAATTTTGTTGTGCTGCCTCCGGAGACTGTGCTTTGTTCATCTCTATTCATGTAACATGATGCCCTCTGCTTTCGTCGTCACCTGGTTGTATTATCTGCAATAATGCTTTCAGGATTATATTTTGAAGATTTTGCTTGTATAAGAGATGCCACTCCTCTAGGCATTATTATTTTTATTGAAAATAATGCTACTGCCAACTCCCTTACTAAATTTGACCACGTTGGTAGCGTAAATGAAAATAGAAAAGTGTGCTGTACTCTGCTTTAGTGTACTGAACTGTACTCTGGTACATATTTCGCTAGGCAATCTTTTTTTTTAGAAAAAAAAATTGTCTGAAAGCCCGAATAAATAAATGAATGAGTTTTTTTTGAAAGTCCATGTCAAGGCAAAATTAATGTCATAACATTAATTGCCTGATATTTTGTTAGATATGAGCAAAATTGAGCTCTGTTTTCAAGGAGAGTTTACTTAATGGTGTAGAATTGATGGTACTTATTTAGTTGAAAAAATGATATTGGTTAAATAATCGATTATTATTGTGAATCGATTATTATCGTGAAAGTGGAATTTCAAAAAAAAAAAACCCACAAACACATTTCAATATTTAGCAAATTAGTTTGGACTTTTTATGGACTGTATTTGTTGTATGGACCGAAATGCAGATAGACATAGGAATTTCCTATTTACAAAAATATTTTACGACACTTTCAAATGAGCTATTTTTGCCGTCACTTATATTTCATAGACAAATAACAAACAACATTAATATAAATTTTTTTCTTTCAGTTTTTTTTTTCTATTTATTCCTTCTTTGCAATGAATGAATGGATGGAGGGAGGTTGAAGATTTGTGCATTATTTTCTCTACAAAAGAAAAATCTCGCAAAAATAACTGCCGTAGTGTTGCTATTATATCAATTGTTGGCCTAATCACATGTTTTATTGTTATATGTAGCTGTCGCTGTATGCTATATGCCCCCGATCCTACACCAAACTCCTCATTTCAATGTTATCCTTAACAGCACAATAGCAAATTAAGCAAGCAGCTCAAGCAGCACATTGAACTACTTGTAGATCTTTCTTCTTTCCTCTATTTCTTTTCAAACTCATTTTCAATTGCTTTCTGTAATGCAAACAGAGAGAGAGAGAGAGTAGCAAAATATATCCTTATATACAAGTAACTTTGTGCAAAATCTTTAACCTTGTTAAGGATTACAGTTCCAAACCTGAATATATTGTTTTTTAACCGACGGTATGTTGAAAATGTTACAATAGTTGTATATGAAAAACGGTCTCAAGTCCAGGGATAATTTAAATATACCTACTTTACTTTTTGAGGGATAATTTAAATATACTTTCCGTTTTGAGGGATAATTTTAATATACTTACCTCTTACAATAATTGAAGAAAAAAGGTGAAAACTATTGGTTAAAGTTAAAAATGTTATAATAAAGTTCTGGAAAAGTAGAAATATCGTTGTCAAAAATTGAGTGGAAGATTTAAAAATTACCAAAAATGTAGAAAAAGTGAAAAATTTTTTTCAAAAGTGGGAAAGTCAAATAGTGTTAAAAGAAATTTAAAAATTAAATTGAAAAATATTTAAAATATTGAAAATGTCAAAAATGTTGCAAAATTCGTAAACTCTATGTACTATATATACCATACATAAATCAGTAACGATTTAGCTCCGAAGTCGAAATTATTTGAATTGACTCACAGTGGGCTAGAATTTTTTAAAATCGGCAAAATTATGGAAACCTCTTAACTCAAGTATTGAAAGACAATGTTTAAGTTTTCGGGCCTACTGAATTCCAATTTCGTAAAAATTTGGAGAAAAAAAATGTATACCCGAAAGTAAAAATTCATTTTATTTTTCTACTAAGATCATTTTTTATAAATGGATTTTTTTTTGGTTTTCGCCTCAAATCCTACGAATCAAGGACTTAAAAAACAATATAGAACGATAGTTGCTATTTGCATATCTAGAACTTTAATTTATGCAAAAATGCATTAATAGAAAACAATTTTTTAATCCACATCGCATAAAATTTACGTACACAAAATTTTTGGGGGGACAGTGCGGGAGCTAATTTATGTTGATTTTGGGTCTCAATAGAATAGTTCTTTATCTGCAATACGCGAAAGCCAGGGATGTCCAGGATACATTACTATTTTTATCTTTTCTTTTAGGTTAAAAGATTTTCACAGTTAAATTGAACGCACCTATTTGAGATCCATTTTCACAGACAATGGCCGTGTTTTTTTTGACGCGTATATAAAATTGTGGTAATTTTCAAATTGCGATAACTAATGAACGGTGAGTCGTACGATAAAAAGTCCAAGGGTCTTTTTCAGGGAGAATCACATGCTCTACAAATAATTTTAATCTTTTGTAAAAAAAAAAATAATTATTTAGAAGTTATTTAAAAAAAAAAGTGATTTTTTGCCGTTTATCGGCGCTTAACCAGTTTTTATAGAATAACTCCTAAAAGATAAATTTTTTTAAATATAAAATGAAAAGTTTTTGTAGAGAACGTGATTCTTCATAAAAAAGATCCTTAGAGTTTTTTTGTGCGACTGACTGTTCATTAGTTATCGCAATTTCAAAATATCCACAATTGTATATACGCGTCAAAAAAAAACACGGCTAATATTAAGAATGATGACAAATATTTTTTTACAAATGCCATCTACTTACCTTTATAAATTATGGTCTTCTACGCCGTTTTAAAATTTACAGTGCGGATTGGAATATATTTCTCCTCGCGTGAACCGTTTACTTTCAAATAAAATTTGTTTAAAAACACACTTACAATGACAAACTTCTAACAAATGTACGCTCAAAAGTATGAGACATAGGGTGTATTTACAAATTTATGTACTTTCAAATAAGTGACATAAAAATCAAAAATTCAAAGCTATAGTTTTTGTATTTTGCCGATTTACAAAAATTCTAGCCCATAGTGTGACTGTAAAAACTATTGATTTGAAATTATTAAATTGAATGTGATTAGTAGAGTATTTTAGGGTAATGTGGACTATGCGGGTATTGTAGTGCACCCTTTTATTTCCCATATTTAAGACTGTAAAACAATTTTGGTTATTTGTGCATATTGAAGCTCGAAAAACATATTTTTTACGCTCTTCGGCTTTTCTATTATGCTCCTTACATATGTGTAACTTTTGACATACTATTTATATGCTGTGAGGTCAATGACTTTTTTTTAGTTCGCTCTGAACAAGAAAATGACTTCCTCAGAACTCTGTTTTCTAAAATTGAAATAACTCTAATGCATTTGTGGAGCTATTATTCAACGAAAAAATGCAAAAGCACGACTGATTTTACATTTCTTTTATATATTAAATGATTATTTCAAAAAAGTGATGTGTTCGGGTAATGTGGACTCCCCATATTATATTACGTATATCAACTCAGATTACTATTACACCTTAAAAAGCTAATTGCATGTGTGGGATACCCGAGTTTGAGTAATATGGAGTACTATTTTACGTATGATTCGGTATCCCTTATTACATATTCACGTGTAAGTATGAATTTGGTTTATCTTACTAAAAAATATTCTTCAATAAACCTATACAGCTATTTTGTAGCAATTATAATCTAAAATAATACTACTAGACTTTTAGTCAACAAAAGTTGTGAACAACGGTACTACTTTAGGAAATGGACAGGGTGATCCACGTTACCCGACAATTTCTCTGGCCTCACGCTTGAAAATTTTAATATTTTAGTTTAATACTAACTAGAGTTCGCCTTGTGGCCAAAATTCGACCATTTCGATTTGAGCATAAAATAAAGAAAAAAGTTTTTATACCCGATATCTTTCCGTCCTGTTTAATCTATCTCTACACCAAAATTCATAAAAATCAATCATGCTATCGTGCTATATAGTGCTAACCCTATATCTATACCAAATTTCATAAAAATCGTATGCAGTAGTTTTGCCGAAGCGTGGCACCACCCATTAAAAACATAATGGTCATGTTATCGTTTCTTAGTGCTAACCCTATATCCATACCGAATTTCGTTAAAGTCGATGCAGCGGTTTAGCCGTGAGAGCGTTTTTTCCATTTAGGGGCGTGGTACCGCCCACTTAAAAATAATATAGTCCTATGCACTGCTCCTCCTTACAACCTTTCTAACAAAAAAAAAAATCAAGCAAATCGGTTGAGATTTAGGTATAGAATCAGGGACTAAACCGATTTCGTTTGCCTATTTATATATAGATTAATTGGCCAAACTAACCTACTTCCATTTCTTTGGTAGAAATTGGCGAAAAAGAAAAAAGGTAACTACATTCCCAAACTTACTCTTTCTTCTTCTGGGAGGTGCTAGACTCCCAGAAGCTTCGTACCCTGAACTTTTAAACGCTATATAAAACTTTACCCCGTTTTTTTGTAGCTCCCTTTTTTCTCAAAGATTGTGTGAAATTTTACACAGTTTGTGTCAAATATTGCGCAGATTGTATAAAAAATTACACGAAGAGGTTAAAAATCGTTTATTTGCTCAAAGCTTCTTTGAATGTATTTGTAGGTATATGTGTAGAGATGGGAGCAACGAGTTAATAATTACTTTTGGGTTAATGTCATGCCCATATTATTATTTTTATTGTTCACGCTTCTATTGCCGTTGCGCTGGTGTTCATGTTGCTGTGTGCCATTGTTGTTGCCATTGATGTTATTCCTGTTAAGTTTTTGTATTGTTGCCTTTTGTTAATAAATATTTAAGCATAAACAATAGCAGCGTAATTATCACTTCTTCTTTACAAAACAAAAAAAAAAAAATGATCTAAAAAGGACGAAGAAAAAGATTTTCAACAAAACTGTAGCAAACGTGGCCTGTTTCCTTAAAATTAACTACCATAGTAACACTGTGGCAGTGAGGCACGATTTGATAGAGATTATGAGATTTCCCCAAAAATTGATTAGGATGGTCTGTTATTTACAGATCCACTTCGTAGTCGTCAACTAGAAACATCTTCTTTTAGTTCGCATTTGAGTCTACAGTGCCATGTCCTATTTCAGTGTAGATTTTAATATGTATTTCAATAGGGTTTCCCATAATTCACGCAAGTTTTAAATTTGCCGCCATTTGTGCGAAATCATTTCAAAGTCATGAAAAGAAAAAATTTAAATTGGATTCCGGTTGAGCCCACCAAAGAATATACGCCAGTGTAGAAAGTAGCTGGAAAATGGAATAAACTTTATGACACAGACCAGTTATCGGTGGCCGCCGCTGCTGTTGCACGCATACAAGTCATTATGTAAATACGGAAAATGTTTATATAAATAAAATATGTGAAAATGGCAAATAAGCGAATGATAAAAATTAAATAAATTAACATTAAAAACGAACGCAGTAGACAAACAGAGAATAAAACAAAGAGAAGACATCCTTTACGCAAATGTAGCAAATAAATCAAATAAAGGTAAATAAAGAGAAGATGATGATGAATTTAAATAAAATAAAATCAAATAAACAAAATTACAGTCAATTGTTGTTGTTGCGACAGTTTGAACAACAAACGATGAAAAAACGAGACGCTCGGGTATGCTGGGTAACAAGTTAGAGAGAGGGTAATGTTAACATAAAAAGGACGCAAACAAGGAATTAATACATATATAAACATAAACAAAACAACAAAAATGAAAATACACAAACATACCCAAATAATCAGGAAATTGTCCTTTGATCTTTGTGCCTGTCGTTGTTTTTGTTTATGTGTCATTGATGTCGGTGACAGCGGTATTGGTTGTGGTGGTGGTGGTGGTGCTTCCGTTGTGTCAGCATCGTTGACGGATATTTTTATATATTATTTGATTTGTCTTTTTTTCTGTTTTAATTTTTGGTTTTTTTATTAATTTTTATTTAACAAAAAGAAAAATTATATGTTTTTAGCAACTCCATCATTTTGATGATCCTAATTTTGACATTTCGTCGTCTGAATACCATTTTTTTCTTACCGTTGGAATGGTAGTTTATTTGCCTTTCCCACAAATTCTACAAATCGTCGTGTCAATTGTAAACTGTCGTTTTTCAAAATTATTGTTTTATTACATTACTCCATCAGGAGAATCTTGTGACAAAATTTCACAGACCTTGCTATAACGGAAAAACTGATATCGGTCGTAGTACTTGGTTTGGTCATTTTTACTTGTTTTGATCCCATTTAAAAAAAAAAAAAAAAAATACTGCTCTATTAGCACTCAAAGTTCTCAGCCAGCTATTCTGAGCTCAATAATCACTAAGGAAAGAATTCTTTAGTCATTAAACAGCTTTTCACCTTATAAATCACCTGGGCTAACCTGCATCACACCAATTATGCAAAAAGTACAGAACATAGTTAGCCCATGGCTCAAACATATCTTTGCAGCAAGCATAACTTTGAACCACATTCCCTCAAGTTGGAGAAAAGTCAGGGTTATCTTTATACCAAAAGAAGGCAGATACCCCTGCGGGTAAGGGGTGCGAAACATGGCTTGTTACTGAACAACTAACGAAAAAGCTGCAAGTATTCGTCAACAAAGGCGTATACTAAAGGTTTGGTGGCCTCGCACTATATCAACTGCCGAGCTACATCAAAAATGCAATCAGAGGGCTATAGCAAACGAGGTCAAGTTGCGCAAATTTTTACAGTACCATATCCTGTTCGCTTCAATTTACCTGATATCAAATCTTAATCATATGTGTCAAATAGTTTCAGAGATATGACAAATTTGATTTTTATAGAAGGAGGGGGTGTAACCCCGCCTATTTTTTACCAAACATTTTTTTCCCAGTGCCAATTACATATGTACCGAATCTTATTCGCCTGAGTCCAATATTTCCAGAGATACAAGAATTTCAGGTCGAGGTGGCGTGGCATCGTGGCTGAGATGGATTGGTCGCACTCTCCGGAAACCACACATCGAAGTTTGTCGCCAGGCTCTTGAGTGGAATTCACAAGGCAGTAGAGGACGTGGTAGACCCAAAACCAACTGGAAAAGGTCGCTGGAAAAGGAAATACAAGAATCGGGAAAATCGTACAAGTGATCAAAGTCATCGCTAGGGATCGCAACAAAAGGAAACGTCTAATATTGGCCCTATGCTCCTCCTAGGAGTTAAAGGAGAATACATACAAACATACAAAAATAGGCATAAGTGGCCATGAATCAGTCAAGGATTTTAAGCCAATCAGTCTGTCGTCTTTTGTCCTTAAGACACTGGAGAGAATTCTAGATATTAATATTAGGGAGTCGCTAGTTAGCCCCTCTACTTTTACAGCACAGCATGCATATCTCAAGGGAAGATTACTCTTCACGAGGTGACACGCACGATCGACAATATACTCTTGCAGCTTTTTTAGATATCGAAGGTGCTATCGAAGGCGCACTGATGCTATCCAGAATGCCCTCATAGGGCTAGGGGTAGAGCACTGCTTCATTACCTGGATAGCATCCATGCTTGAATCTAGGAGCAATCAAGCGAGTATGGGCGGTAGTCACAGCTTTAGGTTATAGTTTTCAACACGGTGCTACAACAGTTTAATAAAAATATTGTGAAGGTAGTATGCGGATGATCTAGTGCTGCTGGTATCAGGTCCGTTTCTTGACGTGATTAGAACATCATGGAAAGAGCTCTGGCTGAGTTATGTTCATGGGCCACAGAATGTGGTCTTGGGGTTAACTCAGCCAACACTGACCTCATGCTCTTCACTACAAAAACCAAAATACCTAACTTTAACCTTCCTTAACAACCTCTACCACTTTCCAATTCGGCCAAATATCTTGGAGTCTTTCTTGATTCGAAGCCACATACGGCTCTTTAGTGTGGTGGCCAGCCATTAATAAGGGGTATAATCTAACAAAACTGAAGAGTGTACAGAGGACTGCATATCTTGGTGTAACGGGAGCACTGAGATCATGCCCAACCACAGCTCTCAGCGTTCTTTTGCATCTGCTCCCTCCAACCTCATTTATTAAAGCCACTGCCTCATGCAGTGCGATTAGGCTCAGAGAAGTCGGTTGTTGGATGCAAAAGACTTATGGTCACAGCTCCATCCTTGATACACTACCAGCTGAAGTTTCTAACTTTCACACTGATTACATCTGCCCCATACGAAATTTCGAGAAAAACTTTGGTATGTGGTTTACAGAAAGAACCCTATGGGAAGACAGTACGCCTAGCTTAAATTTCGCAACCACCATATACACTGATGGTTTGAAAATGGACTGTGGCGTGGGTGCGGGTGTATTTTCAAAAGACCTCAATATATCTCAATCTATTAGCTTCCCTAATTCAGCTAGCGTCTTTCAGGCTGAAGTTTACGCCATTCTCAATGCCTGCAGGCTAGTAGAGGCCACTAATCTTAGCCTAAGACAAGTGGCGATCTTCTCTGACAGTCAGGCCGCTATCAACGCGCTGAACTCAGTAACAACAAAATCAAAACTGGTTGAGGAATGCAGAAAAAATTTGATAGAACTAGGGCGTCAATCTGAACTTTGGGTTCCAGGTCATAGGGCTTGGGTTCCAGGTCATAGGAACATTGAGGGTAACGAAAAGGCTGATGAACTAGCTAGACATGGCTCCTCTCTAAGCGGTGGATGGCAACGAGAAGGAATCTCTCGAGCACTTTCCCTCCAACTGCCCTGCTCTAGCTAGAGGCAGGCTTAAATCTCTAGGAAAACCCCTTTTCAACGATTTGAGCGAACTCACTGATATTGAGATTGGCCCCCTGCTCAACTACATCAATAGAACAAAATGGATATAAATATCCTTTACAGTTTCTTTGAAAGGATATCTAATCCAGACCCTGACAACCCCTCCTATCAGTCAGCCCGATCACTTATGTGGTATTAAAACGAACGGCACTAACAGTGCTACTTAGGCTTAGCGTAGTTTTACTAAGCCACCACTCTAATCTAACCATCTAATCTATTAGTATGGAAAGGTTGAAAAAAAATGTTGAATGGTCTCCCCCGACCCTTCTTAGGAGTTTTGGTCCCAACCTCTCCCTATCAAATGATGGAATAAAAGTTTTTTGATTTTGATTATGGCCAAAACTTCTGAGAGAGGTCGGGGACATTTTCTGGCATTTTCCAAAAATTTTTCTTCAACCTCTCCCAATGGACTGAAACAGTAAATTTTTTTGAAAAATAGGACCAAAACTCCTAAAAGATTTTGGGACAACCCTCAAAGTTTGAAAATTGCTCCTTTAACCTCTACCTATCAACAAGACGTTTGCTTTACAGATCAGTTGAAGTCAAGTCGAAAAATAATTTTTTTTCGAATACACTGCATGAGCGCAAAAAAATTAAAAAATGTTGTCACTTATCACTGTAATCAAAATAAAAATGGATTGTTCGAATCGCAAGAAAATTTTTCAAATTTGTAAACTTATGCAGAAGAAAAATACTAAAATTGATTAAAATTTAAATTTTGGTAGCTTCAGTTAATTGGTTATTGCAAAAATACGATTTTTGTGTTCCAGGTTAGAAAAAATTATTAGTTATTTTTTTTTCTGTTTTTGCGCATTTATTGCGTAAATTTTCGATTTTTATTTTGGCCAAAAACAATCGAATTTTCTCATATATTTTGACACATTACACTTAAACCACTATTCCGTTAAATTCAGAAAGATTGCTTAAGTAGTTTTCTTTTTTTTGCGTTTTATATTTTTGTGGGCGGTGCCACGCCCTCCAACGAGTTTTCCTAATATAACGGCATATCACAAATTGGTACTTGTTTTCAGGGGTAAAATCTTTTACATATTCATTAAAATTGTTGGAGTCGTTTTCGAGTAATATTGAATCAAAATTTTCAACGCCTAAAAAGTGGACGTGGCACAATTTCGATTCCGCCCACTTTTTGTTTGTTACAAGGTATTATCAAGCCGTACTCACTCACCAAATTTCATGAAAAACTGGGGCTTCAAGCTGCGCTATCAGGTTTTGTGGCTAAAGATTTCCATGTTTTGTTATATAACCTCAAAAATATGGAAAAACAAAACTTTTAGGTTAAGATTTCTCAAAACCATACAAGATATAGCAATTCTAAGGCCGGATTCAACATCGAAGTTTACATTGAAAATGATTTTTTTTTTGTTTTTGTTTGTAACTTTTCTAAAAAATCGCAAAAATTAATTTTTATTTTCTTCACCAAAAAATTCCTAAAAAAATAATATTACGTTAACTCGATCAGCTAGAATTTTCAAAAATACAATTTTTCAATCTACAAATGAACGGAAAACTAAATGCATACTCAGTTTTTAGTTGATTTTTGTCAAACCTTTTTTTATATACAGAAACAATGTAGGTCAGGGCCATTTAGTTACCGAAATTCGACCCAGAAAATCGATTAGCTCATTGACCAATTTAAAAAAAATAACTTTTTCTGTATATTTGAACCCCAGTGAACAACTTTGCTTAAAAACCTTGAGTGGAACGACATCGAGGTAAAACCGAGCTCGGCCTCGTTTTTGTCGTATCTTGGACTTAGTTTGTAATCATTGTTGCATCCGTATGTAACCAAGCTATGGTAATATTCATTAAAACCATTAATCGATGTTATCTAAAACCGAAAAAAAAAATCTTACAAAAAAGACAACGCCTTAAAGCAATCAGACATGAAAAATGATTTAAAGCAAAAAGGGAAAGTGGGGTAAAGTGGAAATTTTTTTTTCGAAGCTCTATAAAATGAACAAAACTTCTTATTTTTTCACGTTTCAACTTCCTATAATAAAGAAAATTAAATAAGCTATATTTTTGCCGAAGAAACGAACCGAAAATATGAATTTTCTGTTGAGTACGACGCTTTGATCGAGGATGCCCAAAATGGCAAAAATTAAAAATCGTGGGGTAAAGTGGGAAACTTTCAAAACTCATTAAAACTAATACAAATGATGGAAAAAAGTTCTTATATCTTTATTGTAAGTCAAAAAAGGTTCAAGGAACACACCAATAGGTATGAATATGAAAAGAAATAATAATTTTGCTGGAAAAAAATATATGAAAAAATGTGTTCAAAAAAATTTGTGAAATAGTAGCTTATTCGTCGTTCTCTGATGAAACATCAAAGTCCGAGTCACAGTGTTAGTAATAAAAGAAGCTTTTAGTGAGATTAACGCATTTCAAGTGAAATGGGCGTTGACAACCCTTTAGGTTGCATTTGGTGCAAATGGTGCAAAAATCACGATCTTCATCTGAGCTAGAATTTCTTTGTTTCTTCTTTGACGCTTTCTTTGCTGGTGTTGATTTTTTGCTCCTGGTACTCTATTTTTTGTGATTCGTTTCCCTCTTTCTTCCGTTTATTTGCTAAACGTTTCTCAGCTGCTTTTTGCATCTCGTTTAGCTTTTCCGGAGTGTTTACTCACAATATAAATGTACAACACTTATTTGGATCATGAAATAGTATAATACGTTGGCAAGTGGGGACTAGCAATCGTGTAATAACATTTCCCACTTTACCCCATAAAAAATTTCCCACTTTACCCCGATACCACATTTTGCAAAAAATGTGAGCTTCATTGTTTCACTCTATGAATCCACGGAATCCTTATGCGTTATCAAAATTAAGACTACAAAGAATATTTTTGTGTACTTACAATCGGTTCATCTCCAGAAGCAGTAAAAATATCGACGCTTAAAAATTTCAAAATTAAATTTCAAAATCACTTAAAAACTTTACATGATTCCAGAGATCACAAAAATAAGTATGCACGCATCGCTATACCATGAAGATTTGCTTGCGGTCATTGCAAGTACATGTCAGAAGCGCATGACAGCTATACTTTGCTAGTTTGCCCGAAAAGGGGCATTTCCCACTCTACCCCACTTCCCACTTACCCCACTTTCCCCTACATATTTTCATTGAATTAATCTATTTATTGGGGAGAAAATTACTAACTTTGTTTTGGTTTGCTTGCAAAACTACTTTCCAACTTTAAAATTTATTCTAATTCTCAAAAACCGTATTGCAAACTAGCCTGAGTGATAGATAGCTCAAAATGTTTTTATTAAAAATACCAGGACTCAATGCGCTTTCGTGACCAGAGTTAGTGCAATCGACTTGATTTCATAAACAAAGTAAAAAAAAAATTTCTATTATTAAAAATGGAAAAGTTTTGGACTCAGCACTTTTTATTACTTTTAATTTTTACCATTTAAACATGTTTTTTGATGTTTACTTTTTTACGCTTCTTATGGGTCGTCTTATTACCTTTCGAATGGCATACAAAAGTCATTTTGAGCCGGAAATGTACTTAGCACAGTTTCTCATTAAGCTGACAATACCCATATTACAATTTATGTAGGTACATAAATTTTGTTAATAATTTTCTCTATACAGTGTCTCTACATTTTTTTTTTATGAAACCCCCCCCCAGGAGCAAATCCTGCGCACGGCCCTGGTAGTTTAGACCTATAAAAATATATCACTTTATTCAGGTCATAGTTTTTGAAAAACAAAAACAATTTATTCTGTGAAATGTGATTTTGCCTATATTTCCAGTTCAAATTTCGGCGGTTAAACAAAACAGCCATATTTAGGACTCATCAGAAAACTGCTCACATGTTATCATCGTTAACGCAACAACATTACGTTAAATAGGGTAGCGCTGATAACCGATTTTTTGTTTTTTCGCCAAATGTCTTTTGAGAAATTGGAATTGCACGAGCGCGGTTTTTAAACGTAATAAATCTCTGAAAACTTTGACTAAAATGAAGAATTGAGAATTTTCTTTAAAAATGTTTACTAATACAAATGACGATATTATTTTACTGAACGTGCACAACACCACCCAATTCATAATTCCATTTCCTCCACATTTGATGGACTCTTTCTCATCAATGAACACTGCATGCCACACATATCATCTTTATCCACTCACGTCTTCAATTGGTTTAGTGGCAGCGTTGGCTCGGTGCTATGCAGTACACTCACTACTTGGGGTACCGGTTTAAGAGAAAAACACAAATAATAGAAATTTCTCTATACTCTTAATATCCATCATTCAACGGCGGCGCACACTAACTGAAATCGAACTCCTGCTTTCCACATCAAGAACGTGAGAGAGTGAGAGCAAAAAAAGGGTGCTGAATTAAATACCAAAATGCAATTGGCTGGCAAAACGCTATTTTGTGGGAATTGTATTCACTACTGCGCTTGTCTTGCCTTCGCTTTCTTTTGTTGTTTTGTTATCTTTTATCTTTGTTATAATTTTTTGGTGGATTGGTTGTGTGAGTTGGAATACGTGCACATTGTAACAATTGATACTTATGCTGTGTAAAAGAAACAATTGCGTGTGTGCAGGGCTGCAAAGTATCGCTTAATCAAGTGTCTTGTGCTCATCACAGTGTTCTTAAAGGGCAGGATTATCACACAAAAATTACGATAAAAACTGAAAATGTGGGTGACTCTATAGGCTTTTGTGATCATTTTCCCATTGTCCAGAAAAATCCGATCAGATGCCCCCTTCGAGAAAGCCCCTTTTCTAGTTTTCCATATGAAACAAAAAAAAAAAACAATATTTTTAACTAAAACAAACAAAAATCAAAATAATCACATTCCATGTGATTTGCGATACTGAATTTGAATCCAACCAGGGATGGACTGGTTGGATTTGTGGTATAGTCAAAATTCAATTGCAAAATTTTTTTTTTCTCAACTACGCCTTTTTACTTAAAAGCAAGGCATCTTACGAAAAAAGTTTGTTAAGAAAAATACTTAGCATAGTTCAAAGAATACGTGTGAATTTTTTTTTTTGAATTCATTAAAAACATCATTTAAAAACAAAGTCAACAACAAAGGACAAAGCACCGGATTTGATGTCCTTGTATTCAGAGTAAGAGTCACACACCCTGACTCTTTGCTTTCCACTGAAGCATCAGAAAAACCAAAGTATTTTTTGAGTATTTTACAGAGTTAAATGTGATTTACGCTGTTAAATGCCTCTGAAAAATCTAATAGGCAGAGTAAAGTAAGATAATCCTTATACGATATTCTAAAATCATCCAAAATCTTTAAGACAGCAGTCGAGCAGCCTGGGCGAAGTCCAGATTATAAAGGCGACAAAAGAGCAAATGTGTTGACATAAGTAGAGATCTGCTCTGCCAATAGTGATTCGCACACTTTTGATAGAGCGGACAGTAGACAAACAAACATACATACAAAACGATATGCCCAAGTTCAGCAAAATAGGAACACCAAAAAGAGTACCAAAATTATTTTATACATTTTTGGTCAAATTTTAACCATTGGGCGATTCTAGTACTTTTAATTTTATCAATATACTTTAACTTTTCCAGTTTTTTTCGGCTCTTTCCAAATTTTAGTATTTGTTTTTTCTAAGTCTTCTTTGACAATATTTTTTGCCTTTTTCAACATTTTCGGTTTTTTAAAGTTCGCCTTTTTACCTAACCATTTTTCAAATTTTCTTATCATTGCGTTAAGGTTTTCCACTCCAAGTAAAACTTTTCTACATCATATTGAACATTTTTCAAATCGAATCAAACTTTTTCCAAGTCAAAATAAACCTTATCCAAATCAAATTAAACTTTGTAAAAAATACACTTAAAACTATATACACATCTCTATACCTACAGCCGCTATCGTTATGGAACTTGGTAAATGGATGAATATTGTGTCTACCAAACACTTGTAAAATTCTTAAGGGGGTAGACCAAGCGATTTGGAAAAAGGTTAATTTGATTGGAAAGTTTATTTTGATTTGATCTGAAAAAAGTTTAATTTGATTCAGAAAAGGTTTAATTTGATTTAGAAAAGGTATATTTTGATTTACAAAAAGTTCTATTTGATATAATAAAAGATCAATATGATGTGAAAATGGTTTACATGGGAGAGAAAAATTTGTATCTCAACTTCCTCTACATTCTGAATATTTGTTTGGAACATGTTTAATCCACGCTTGGCAGCCCTGAAAACAATCGATCATTGCGCGCCGCTCATCGCTTGCATTGTTTTTGTTGTTTCTTTTATTTAATGACACATTACTTTGTTGTTCATTCGTTGATTATGCAATTGTGGGTGGTTTGGCTATTTGATTGTATGCAAAATGGTTAGACGTCATACTTTGTTAATGTGTTGTCGTCCTTCTTTAACTGTTATTTTCCAATGTGGCGACCCTTATGTGCGCGTATTATTCACATATTTATATGTATTCATTTATACATACGCAATTCTCTAAACTTTTGGCAACAAGACTGAACAAAAGGAAGAAGAAAAAAAATAGTAACAACAATAACCGCACTCAACAACAATAACAATAGCAACTTATCGAACGCGCGCCAACTGTAATATCGCACATGACTAAAAAGACGAACGAACAGGTTTCATTGAAAGAGTGGGGGTTTGGCAACAAAGCAATAGAATTGGCAAAGAAACAATTGGCTGGAGCAACGACGCATACGCTACCTTATGAAGGAGGAGTTTTGCGCATTGTATTTTGTATAGATAATGGCATTGTGTTGTTGCTGTTGAAATTTGTACTTGTTGTTGTTGTATTTGTATTATTCAACCAAAAGTAAATGTTGATTCGATTGACTATGGTTGACAAGGAGCGCAGTGACAAACACACACACATGTATGTACCTACATAGATTTGTATTCACTGATTACATTGGTAGTGTAGCTAACCCAAAACACAATGTAATATTGGTTGTTATTTGGTACAATGGTAGAAATATGCAAAATTTTCAAATTAAAATTGTTTTGTCTTACTGAACAAAGTTGTAAGTTTTTTTTTTACTTAAAATCGATAGATATTTTTTATCTAGACAGGTATAATTTTAATTTTTTACATCTTTATCGCCCACTTTCCGTGTAAATCACGAAAACCCGAAACAAATAGGAACATAGGCAGTGGCGGAACCAAGGGGGGAGATGGGGCCCCCCTCTCAAGCCGAGTCATTACATTTTTTTTTTAAATTATATGTAAAGATTTTAAAAACATTCTGTTATTATCTAGAGATGTAGTCAATCGGCCTTCTCTAAGGCTCAAAATGCTTGAAATGCTATTGTTCCGGAAATTGGTGAAACTCTTCTAGATAGTAGGGTAAGTGAGGGAAATATGGACCACCCATCTTTCTTTTTTAAATAATACCCAAAATACATAAAACAAAACAATTAATTTTATGTCATTCAGTAAAGGAAACAATTTACTTTTATTCTGATTCACTTTTAGATAAATATCTCATCAGGATAAAGAAAAAAAATTAAAAAACTGAAAATACTCAAAATGAAGATAAAAAAAAGTGTAGTGTAATATGGACCATATAGTCCATTTGGTACAGAAGTTGCATATAAAAATGTCACTTCCACATTCGGCACATTTTTCATGACTCCAAGAACGTCAGATTACACATTCAACCCAAAATTCGCCACGTCGATCTTCTGAGTAAAGGGTATTACATTATATGCATTTTTTATAATTTTTTTCCTTTGTTGTTAACGAATTACATATAATGTCCATCAGACTCGTCATGAAAACTGCAACTAGATTCCCCATCTAAAAGAGATGATAAATACATTTGTTTTTGAGGCTTTTTTCTTTGGTGGTACATATTACCCACAGCACGTGTTGGTGAAATAAATGGTTTTTTTTATCAAAAACTCTTGTGGTCAATGAACTTATTTGTGCTGATAATTTATAAATGGTATTCACTGACTTTATATAATTAACCATTTATTTAAAAACGCGATGTCTTTAAAGTGAAATACTGAAATATACTCACTAGAAAAAAATGATCACTGATCTTTTTTTTAGAAAAAACAACTTTACAGAAACATGCGACTTCACCGAACGCTAAAATCGCCCTATTATAAGCTTTAGGTATTAGCGTTAAGTGTGAACATGAATAACGGTAAATCCTATGTATGCAGTGGGAAATTACCGTGTGGTCCATAATACCCACGTAGTCCATATTTCCCTCCCTTACCCTATGCGCAAAAGAATAAAAGCAGTTATTGATGCACTAGGAGCTATACAAAATATTAACATTAGTTTCCGAGGTTCATAATGTGAAGTCACAAAATTGATCACGTTGAATATTTTTGATTTTGTTTTCTTATTTTTTATTTAAGAAAGAGTTTTCATGGAATTTGTCCCTTGTTTATTTTCCTTTACTTAATACAGTTTTATCAAAATAAAGACAATTCTAAAGATAAATTCAAAAGGAACCATACCTCTTCGTTCAACTTTAGTTCGGCGCATTTTCGCTTGAAATTTTGCCTTGCATTTAATATTTATTTTTATACTACATTTTGAAAAATCTTATAGAGACAAAAGTAATGCCATAATACGAATTGGCTGCTATTCTGCCAAAAATTAATAAAATCGGGTTCTGTTTACACGGAAAGCTTACTTGATGTGAAATTGACGGTATATATTTGAAAAATGGATATCGGTCAAATAGCCGATTATTATAACCCACTTTCAAAATGAAGGATTCATATTTTTACATGCATTTTTTCAAGCAAAACACCAACCATGGCTGAAAGTTCATTCAGTTCTAAGAATAAATGCCAATGAAACCATACCTCTTCGTTCAACTTTAGATCGGCGCATTTCAACTCTACACCATCAAGTAAACTTTTCGTGAAAACAGAGCCCAAGTCTATTCATTTCTAGCCAAATGTCAGCCAGTTCATAGGTATAATGAGTTTTAATTTTTGTTATTGTTTTGTTATTAAACCCTATGCATAAAATTGAACCACTGTGCACATTGTCATACCGTGATGACATCACCACCGTTGAACTCTTAAACTGTACACTACATACTTGCAAACATTATGCTTTTCATGGTTGGCAAGTCGCGCATATGTATAAAGAACAATAACAACAGTAGCTACGAATAAACAACATTTACAACGCACGCCCACATTCAGTGTTGCCAACTTTTAAATTTGAAAACGCATCAAATCCGGCAAAAAAACGCTTTTTCCTAAAAAAAAGCACTAAATCCCTTACGTAAAAAAACAGCACGCGTACAGATTAAGAAACAAGTTTAGTCATTTTTAATAAAAATATTTTAATTATGAAACTATTCTTTTATAAAAAAGACTTTTTAATAAATAATTATTATATACGAGTACACAATATATACAATAATATTAAGATCAACCTAACTTTTGCTTTAGAAGACTCGAACTGGTAGCTTGTAAGTTCAAAACAAATCTATTAAATTATTTTCACTACTTTCGGGTTCCTCCGGCCACAACATGGTTTCTATGTAATATTCTGATTTCTGGTATGCTTGCGGACTATTTATTTTTAACAGTGTTCATTCGGTGATTCATAAGTGACGCAGCAGCAACCATTCTGTTTTAATCTGTATTTAATATGGAGTAAAGAATTTACAGAATTCAATGAAATTTTATTTCATATTTTTGATTTAAACGCAGCCATCGAACTAACTACTGTTTCTTCTTCAACATTTGAATATGGCAATAACAACACACACAAGGCTAAGTTTGCTATATCTCCAAAAGGGTTTAGGCCAAAAGAATTTTTCAAACCTTTTACATTGATCCAAAAGGACGTAGCACTATTTTCCAATTCCTATTTTTGCAAGTGAATGTTCCGCAAAGCAGATTCAATGTTTGAAAGAGTGTCAGTTTCCCAAATACATAGTTTTGCAAAAGGTAGTACGCTTTCTTTTGCATGGGCAAGCACATTTTCAACACACAAAATCTTCATTAGCTTTAACACCTCAAAATCGGTGGGAAGCCATGCACTTTTTTCACATATAAGTTGTTTTATGAAAACCACACAGTGTTTTGATACATTTTGTTAAAAAAATTAAACGCATGTTCACATCAGCATTTTATGAACTTTATTCAACGAGCAAAGCAAAATCTTCAAGTAGAAAAAAAGCACTAGAAATAGCACTCAAAATTAAAAAGCACTAGGCCAAAAATTTTACGGGTAATAATTTAAAAAAAGCACTAGATCTAGTGCGAATAGCACTAAGTTGGCATCACAGCCTATATTCAATGCATCCACGTAGTGAGAGAAGAGATTCATTCGTACACTTGTCATCTTGTTGTGCTACGGATGATGCGCTGCTACCATACAGTAGTTCGTTCATTCTCTTAAGTAACCCCGCTCAGTGGTTGTGTGAGCACATTTCTGCTGCTGCTGTTTTATGTCTTCAACATTGGCAAATTTTTCAGTGACGCACTAAGTTTCGCTGGCGACGGATGTGCGCGCATGTGATGATTGTGTTGTGCTACGTTAACGGTAGTAGGTACGAATGTTATAAAAATTGCATCGCACACTCCCGAGATTAATTCGCATTGTCGTGCCTTTAATTCGCGTTCTTACTGTTGCGTCGTATGTCGTTAGTTGTCGCCGCCGCCACCGCTGCACTGCATGTTGAATTTAAATACCGCATTGCGTTACATTCCGTTGGTGGAGCCTCAAGTGCATTGAAAATCGGATGCTATGATGACGCGTTTGCTAATGATGCTAGAGGTAGGGTGACAAAACAATAAAAAACAATAAAAAAAATATTAAATCTTACGAAAAATGCAAGACAGGTTTTTGTGTCTATAGTTCTAACAAAATAAATAAGAGAATAACGAGAAGGACTGGACTTTAATGATGGCCACATGTACAAAGTCTATCTAAAATAAAGCACCGTACAATTACTACTAATTTACAAAAAAAAAAAAATAAAAATAAAAAAAAATTTAAAACCATAAAAAATAAACAAATTTGGAACCTTCATATACAGGCCTGTTCCGTTATCCGTGTGGTTTCAATTACTTTTCATTTAAGAGGCTTTTTGATGAAAACGGTGTATCGCACGATATAAAGTATTGGAATCGTTTTTGGAGAATTACAGGTTCTACAAATAATATTGATTTGCATTAACGAAAAAGTTACAGTTTAGGAAATATCTGATAAAATCAAATTTTGCGGTTTTTTAAGAATATTTCCAAAACGGTTACTTTTTCGTTGATACAAATGAATATTATTTGTAGAATCTGTAGTTCTCCACATAAAAGATTCTGATACTTTTTATCGATCGTTTTATCGTTTTTATAGTAATTGAAATCACACGGATTTCGGAACGAGCCTGATGGTGTTAAATTGACAACAAAAATTAAAAACAAAATGTAAACGATCCAGTTAATTTTAAATTTTTTTTTTTTTTGCTTGTAATTTAAAAAAAATTAAAAAGAGCACAAATGTGAAAACTAAAATGTTATATGAAAATTTTTCAAGTTTCACCGGCCAGTGTTGAAATTGATTTACAAAAATCGTCGAAATCGCAAAAAAAAAATGGTTAAAATTGCAACGATGTTGAAAATGGAAACGTCAACATAGTAACTGCATTTTACTAGAACAATACTTTTATAAAAATGAATATAAAATTGTAAAAAAAGCAAGAATATACTTTAAGCGGGGACTTACCACCATTTAGTAACACTCTGTTGACGTTGAAAATTAGGACATTTATTTTTAGATTTTAAATCTACACAAAAATTCATATACGTAATGGAGATTTTCGTTTCACGCGCACGTTTTCAATTTAAAATAAAATAGACTTTTCACATTGGCATCGAAAACGGCTCATTTCGAGGCAAAACTACTCAAAAACGGTTTGTTTTCCATGCAAATAAAACGGCAAACAAAAACATATGAGAAGCTGTTTTCTACAAAAACGAGTCGAGTTGCCATCAAAAACTGTTGCAATTGTGAATAAATGTTGTAAATTGTGAATATGGTGAATTATTAAATGCCATATTTAACAAATTCATTTAAAGTACAAAAAAATGTTTTTTATTTTGAAATTGATCAAAATATTCAACCAAAGCGCTGAAAAAGTTCGAGTACAATGCAAAAAACTGTTTTCCAGAATGCGGCAATTCATCATCAATTTAGCATTTTCTTTGTTGAACAGATGTAGGCCCAATTGGTTGTCATCGCTGTTGGAGTTAAAGTCTTTCCCACCTGTCCTATGCCCCAAGTCTTGCACTCTTAACAAATGTCGAGGCTCTTAATCAATAATCTTAGTTCTTCATGAACAATGACAACCAAAACGAAATCCGTCGAAGTGGGTGGTGCTAGTTTGGTCTCAAAGGAATCGACTTGCATTGGTTTATTGGAACAGGCACGCGAATTAGCTTACAAGTGTGTTTCACGTGTTAAATAAAAAGATAAAAAGTTTAATAAAAAAGAATGTATTTATTTATCTCTTGAATTTTTTATTTTTTTTACTTAACAGTCATGAAAAACGAGAAACGAGAAGTGTGAATGCAAACTAAAAAATCTTGTTTTAAAAACGAATGATGTGAAAAACGTGCCGTTTTTTATGCTAGTGTGAAATTAGTTTTTGGAAAAAAATAAAACTAATTTTAGGTGGTTGCAGAACTCGCATTCGCAATGGTCAACGTGACGTATGAGTAACATTTATTAACGTTATTTATTTAGTTAAATTTATGAAATTCTAGTAAGTAAAATTAAATATCTAAAAGGAAAAAAATTGCTGCGGACTTGAAACTTTGCACAGTTGTTTATTAGACTAAAGTAACTTTACAAAAAAAGTTCATCACTCAATGGGGTGTCTAACGCCCCGTTTTGGGGTTCAAAGATTTTAAAAAAAAATTATTTTCGTTTTTAAAATATCCTCCTAGCATAAAAATTCACGAAGATATGTTATTTTTAAATATAAGTACCTTTTTTGGTGTTCTTAAACGATTAAAAATTTAAATACAGTTCATATTAATCTTAAAATATAATGTTTATAACTTTTTTTGTTTCTTGGCCGATCAGTAAATTAGAAGCACTTTAAAGGTTAAGCTATGCTAATCGAACGGACCTATTTAATACTGAAATTGTCACCAAAGTCAGAAGTAGGAAAAAAAAGATAATATTGTAATTTTCAACTTTCCAAAACTATGCAAATATTTTGAAACACTTCATACCGTTAGAAAGCTCATACAATTGTGTAAAAGTTTGCCATAGAAACGTTAGGATCAAGCATTAAAAATTTTTTTTATAAAACAAGTAAGAAAATTAGTTTTTCCCTTTTACTTACTCTAGGGTACATTTTCGACCCCACTCCCATACAATTTTTTGTTAGTCAAAACCTCTTCTATCATCTCCCAACCTTTACGCTTACGCACTATAATTATTTGAAATAGAACTCATTGGTTTATGAGGCGAGTTAATTCACTGACCAAGCGATTTTAATATTTTTCACTTTTTGTAACTTGATGAGTGTGCACGATCGCGTGAATTGCAGAAAAGTGTTAAAGAAAAATGTGTTTTTCCATTTAAATCAAATGCTACTCATACGACATGTTGTGCGTGATTAAATAGGAAATAATTTTGAAATGGCTATAACTTCCGCAAATATTGAGATAAATATTAAAAAAAGTTTAAATATAAAAACTTATACTCCTATAAAAACTTACAAAAGTGAAACTTCTTTGCAAAATGGGTCAAATACTTATGTATGTAACTAATTTTTCAACCTGATTATGAATGTTTTTTTTTTAAGTGAAATAAGTCTATAAGGAGCAAAAGTAATGTGTTGTAATTTTTTTCAATTTATTGACGCCAATTCTATACTATCAAGTTAACTTTATGTGAAAGCAGCACCAAATTTAGTACATTTCTTGCAAAATGTCAACCAATTCATATTATGGCATTACTTTTGTCTTTATTGCCTTAGATAATTATCACTGAACTTAGCTTTAAACTACCAAGAATCGTCATTGTCTGAATTTTCGACTGGCGCAGTGTTATAAAAGGTTTGTAGATTTTTATTTAAATGTTTAAGTTTTTTTGTGTATAGTTTTCGTTTCGGGGTTCTGGCTCGTATTTATTTTTGAAAAAATGGTTTTGTTACAATTATACTTCATCAACCATTTTTGGATTTCGTCGAAAGTAGCGAACTCTACTGCGTGGTTTTGAACCCTGCAATGGTCAACATGACGTTTGAGTAAAATTTATTAAGCTTATTTATTTAATTAAAGTTATGAACATCTTTAAATTTATTTTTTTATTTTTTTTTTGACTAATTGTGCGGGAACCTGCTGTAATATCACAAATATGCCAGGAATTATATATTTTTGGTAAGATATCAATGTTCCTTGTAATTTGTTATTTGGCTGTTTAGTTTTTGAATTACTTACTCAATAAATAAAAATAAAACAATAAAATAAAATAAAAACTGATGAAATGTTCTTAATATATCTTAATTTCAGCCCTAATGCATAGTTTTATTATAGAAGTTAAGGTTTCCTTTTTTTTCCTTTTAAAACTATTAAATTGGCACAAATTGTATTTCCAACAGCAAAATATGTTTTTAGTGAGAAATCATCATCATTTGACAGAAGCTTTTAGTAAGCGCTTTCTTATGAAAACAACACAAATTTGCAGAGAAAACTTAGCATTTGCAACTTTTGTATGGACTCACTTTTTATGGAAAAAAAGTTTTTTACTTTTGTTGATTTACTTAAAAAATTGTTCATAAATAACAAATAAGGGTTGTAACGGAACTTCGCATCTTCAAGTGCGGAACTTCCGCACAAAATTGAACCTCCGCATCCGCTTCTGCTTCCGCAAATTTTGATACAGTAAAAAGGAGTTAAAACGGAAGTTGTAACATCTATTTTAAAGTGCAAAAATCAGTACAAAACTGATTTGACTCAGCTTTTCTAGCTGTTTCAAATCTAGAAATCCAGGTTCGGTACCAAGTGGAGAACTTTTTAGTGAAGCCGGATTAATTTACGATCCACTAAGGAATCGTTTAGAAAGAGATAAACCAGCAAAACTATTTCTTAAATATAATTTGCCACTTATTTATTTCACTTAATAAAAACAGGCCAAGGAGAACTTGCTTTAATTCGAAACAGAATTTAAAAATGTATATTTTATTATTTATTTTATTAAAATTGATAATTTTAAAATTATTTTCCCATTTTCGCATCTGTTGAAATTTCGCTTGCGCGGAAGTCAAGTTTTGAAACTTCGCACCCGCATCGCTTAGGTGACTTCCGTTACAACCCTATTGCAAATGAGTCGCCCAAATGCGAAAGCTTTCAAAAGACAAAACAAAATTTTTTTTTAATGGAATTTTTGGATTTGTTGGTCCCTAACTAAACAAAATAAAAACTAAAAGTGTCTAAGATCAACGCTCTCATATCCCGTTAACCAAACTGAAGATTTTCAATTTGATTTCAATATAATAATGCCAGTCTACGTCGGTCTTCATCTAAATATGATTCAATGTTGTTTTGTCTCTTTCTTGTGCTTTTATTACACTCGTCGCTAGTCGCAAATTCTAATATTTTGGGTTCTGAGTAGAAAACACCATTCAAGTAAGCTAAAGCCATAATCATAGTAGTTTTAACAGTTCGACTCTAGTTGTGATATTCAAGGTTAATTTTACACATTCCACTGATAATGGCTCATGTGTTATATACAATCAGTCTCATTTTCTAAAAGCAGTTATAGCCATTTCAAAATTATTTCCTATTTAATCACGTACAACATGTCGTATAAGTAACATTTAATATAATAAAGCATTTTTTGCCTTGTACACTTTTTACGTAAGATGCCTTCCTCTCGAGTAAAAAAAGATTTTTGCCTGCCGCGGGCGTTCAGAAGCCAAAAACTCTCATGTAGCGTCCGAATCCCATCTTGAGTCATACATCATTTTAAAGCTTATAAATTATGCTTTAATTTAAAGTACTTTTAAAAAAAATCTAAGGGGGTTTTTTTAAAAAAAATTCAAAAGTATTTTTAAGGGTAAAAAATTTTGGTGAAAAAAGAAATATTTTTTTATAAAGAGAACACTTCAAAATTAATGGGACCAGTGACTTAGATTTATCAATTTACAAACTTTAGGTTAGCTATAAGTTTTTGAAAAAACACCCTTTTCATGAAAATGATTAAAAAAGCCAACTTCAACACACTGTATTTTAACAACAAATGGTACTAGGACCAAATCCTTCCGGATTGTTGTTCTTGCAAACCGGATCTATCACATTGCCAAATTTGAGCGAAGTCGGAGAAAAAAAAATGTTGAGCTGGTACACTTGGCGTGGAGTGCTTCATACATAAAAAAATTAATTTGTTTAACCCCTTGAGACCGATGGGGTCACATAGGACCCCAATCATTTTTTGATACATCAATATTTTAATTAAAATTAAGTCTTGGCTAAAATTTTGTTTTAATTATTTGGCAAAATACTGAACGGTTTTATAGCTATAACCAAAATTGGTAAAATTTTTCGGCATTTTTGTGATTTTTAAGCCCAAAACCCAATTTTTTCGTGTCAGTTTCTTGAACACTTTCTTTCTTTTAGTCTATATCTATAACTTTGTTGAAGATAGGAAAACAAAATCTCAAACGGTTTACGAATTATAGCCGTGGCAACTTTGAAAAAACAGTTTTGAAGCAATTTTTATAGTACTATAAAATTCGACCTGGAGGCAAACAAGCGAAACACAGATAGGGTTTTACTAGTAACATCATGTGCTATCAGGAATGGTATTCAAAAAGTTTTTTGGATTGTTTTTGCTGCACTGTGTAATATGACTGCACTATTTCCGGCTATAAGGGGCTTTTCCGGACCTACTTTTTTTTCTTAATTTAAACACTAGAAAACATAGTCCGAAGTTAATTTTTCGATATCTACGATGGTCTAGGCTTCGGTCTCAAGCGGTTAATAACGCTTTTTTGCATTGTGTGCGGTCGTGAACACTCAAAATGCTAGAAAAAGTATAAAATATTTCAAGAAATTTGCCCGAATAGGCCTTTTTGAGTCAATGATTAAAATACACAAAAATACTTGGGTTCTTTATTATGCGTTGATAGTAAATTTTTTGGGGAAAATAACGGTTCTTTAAAAAAAAATAATCTAAAATCTTCTCTTCTTATACGAGCTAAAATTGTATGTTTGTTTGTTTGCATCTTTGTATTTATTTCTGTGCCAAATATTTTTCTCGAAAACAGCTACAGCGATTTTAATAAAACTTGAAATGGTGTTAGATATTAGCATACAATGAAAAACAAGCTAGGTTTGAACTTTGTAAATGCTCACCATGGGGCGCGGCACTGCCCTAAATTTTAAATGTGATTTAGACATAACTCACAAACCATAAAAGGTATTTGAATGAAATTTGGCTAGCGGGTACGTCTTAATAATATCTTGTAACAGAGAAAAAGTGGACGGGATCGAAGAAGTGCCACGCCCACTTTTAAGCTCTTGAAAATTTTGATTCAATATTACTCAAAAACGAAATGAAAATTAAGGAGATGTTACCTCGGCAAACAAGGATTAACATGTAATTTGCCGTTATATTGGGAAAACTCGTTGAAGGGCGAGGAACCGCCTACAAGTATATAATACGGTAGAAAAAGAAAACTAATAATGCAAACATTCTGAAATTAACTGTGGGGAGCCTAATTGCTATAAGGCATCTCTGTTCTGAAAGTGGGCGAAATATCGCCGTTGCGCGTGCAACCTCCCATACAAGCAAATTACGTTAAATGCTATGTCTCGCAAATGTTGCAAGATATTTTAATGAAATTTGGTATGTAGGTACTATTTATCAATGCCTTGTTATAACCGAAAAGTGGGCGGTATCGGAGAAGTACCACGCCCCCTTTTTAACCATTGAAAATTTTGATTCAATATTACTCGAAAACGACTCCAACAATTATAATGAAAATTTAAGAGATTGTACCCCTGAAAATAAGTATTAATATGTGATATGCCGTTTTATTGAAAAAACTCGTTGAACGGCGTGGCACCGCCCACAAAAATATAATACGCTATAAAAAGAAAACTACTAAAGCAATCTTTCTGAATTTAACTGTATGGAGTCTACTTGCTATTAGGCACCTACGAACTGAAAGTAGTCAAAATATCGCCTGTGTGCGTGGAACCTCACATATAAGTAAAACACATTAAATACCATTTCTCGCAAGTGGTAAAACGTATTTCGATGAAATTTGGTATGCGGATCTGGATCATGAGTATCTAAAGCATAACTAAAAGTGGGCTTTTTTCAATAATTGCCACGCCCACTTTTTACCAAAATAAAAAAATTGGTTAATAACTCAGGCACAAAAAAATGGAATGAACTTTTTATTTCTTATATGCAGTCTTATCTAATTTTTGACGCTGAACCCGTCTTCATCAGCAGAACTGTCATTATACCTGCAGGATTTTGATATATCCTTGCTTGAAGTTGAAGAAAACGCTGTGTTCAGTCTTACAGCGTAGCTACAAGAAAAGGTGAAATTCTTTTTTTATACCCTACACCCAGGGTATATTCACTTTGTCCATCCGTTTGTAACGCAGAGAAGGAGGCGTGGCAGATATAGAAAAGTATATATATATTCTTGATCAGCGTCACCTCCTGAGTCGATATAGCCATGTCCGTCTGTCTGGCTGGCTGGCTGGGTGTGCGTGGAAATGCATTTTTTGGGAAAATTGAGCAAGATAATTTAATGAAATTTGGTATACTGCCTCCGTCGTTAAAGATAGCTCGGGGGATTGAAAATGAGAAAAATCGGTCAACGGACACGCCTACTGCCCATACAAAAAATAAATTCAAAATGCAATTTTGTATTTTCACGACAATGCAACCAAAATACACATAAATAATGCGAATTGCAAGCTCTGAGAAAAAACTGAGCAAACTCGGACAAGAGGGCGTGGCACCTCCCATATAAGCAAAAGCTTCAAAACGCTATGCTGAAAGCGTTTTTTGAGATATTCAAACCAAATTTGACTCAGACATTAAGAATTATAAAGGAAAGCTCTCAAAATCGGTGGGTGAAATCGGACAAGGGGGCGTCGTACCTCTCATACAGTCAAAAGTTTCAAAATGCTATACTGATAGTGTTTTTTGAGATAATCCAACCAAATTTCACTCAAATGCTAAAGACTAGTTATAAATGCACGCTCTAAGCTAAAACTAGACGAACTCGGACAAAAGGGTGTGTCACCTCCCATAAAGTAAAAGCTTCAAAACGCTATACTGAAAACGTTTTTGAGATAATCCAAACAAATTTCACTCAGACACTAAAAATTATAAATGCAAGCTCTGAACTAAAACTGGGTGAACTCGGACAAGAGGGCGTGGCACCTCCCTTACAAGCAAAATTTTCAAAATACTGCAATTTAGGGTATTTATTTTTTGGCCAGGCCAAAAGTTACACCCTTACTAGTTATTAATGGCATCGAATAGCCACACTTTTCCTTATCAAAATATCCTGTCGGATTTTTCCAATAGGACTCTTATTTTCCGAGTTATGATCCTTTGATATTAAGATATTTCAGCCCCCAAACAAAAGACGAAATATTTTGGGTCCATGGCATATCCATTTATTTATTTTTGGGCATTCTATTTCACCAAAAAAAAAATCAGTTTTTGATATTTTTCAATACCATGCGATACTTTCCGAGTTTTCTTATTATTATTCTCATCGGTTAATTTATCATTTTGAAAGCGTGACCATTGGAGGTGAAAAGGTACGAGTTTCATAACAAAAAATAGCTTTGAATAAAAACATCGACTAAAACAATATGATCAGATTGTTGACCGAGCAGAAATCGGTCTCCAGGTACTTTATCTTATTCAAAAAAAAGTAACTGTGTAGCCTTTGGCCTGACCAAAATTTAAATACCCAACACTGCAGTATTTTGGAAATTTTGTTTGTACGGGGGATGTCACACCCTCTCACCCACACCATCAATTTTGCTTGTACGCCCCATTGTCCAAGTTCAGCTAGTTTTTGCTCATTGCTTGCATTAGTGTCTGAATGAAATTTATTTGGATTATCTGAAATAACGCTTTCAGTATATTATTTATAAACTTTCGCATATATGGGAGATGCCACGCCCTCTTGTCTGAGTTTGTCTAGTTTTTGCTCAGAGCTTGCACCTACCGTTTATAGTATTGCATTCGAGTGCTCCTTGATACCGTTTTGTGTCTCCACATCTACATCATAAAATCACGTGGTTTTTCTCCAGCACGTAACATTTTTTTCAATCGAGTTTAAACTCCGCTGTTCATGAAAAAAAAACAAAAATAACGCATTCTTGTGTTAAATCGATGTATTTAACTATATAATCCTTACATCTAAGGTGCATCATATATTCAGCAAATTTATTCAGGATATAACGTATTTTTGTAGAAAACTTTAACCCTCTACATCCCCCACATATGGGTCATTTATACCCTTTTCCTAAAAAAGTGCAAAAATGACACCTAAAATGGGGGAATATTGAGTCAATGTGCACCACATAAATATTTGCTATCAATTTTCGAAACTAGTTGCTGAATACTAAAAAGTTGAAATTTCATCCCGAGAGCCAACAAATCGCTCAAATCAATGAGAACTTCTCACATCGCTTGTTTATTACATCTCTGATGCGCTTTCCTTAAGTTCTAAGCATTTTCCGTCTTATGTGAAATTTTCCGTACAATATTTTTGAAGAATAATTTAACCCATTGTAGCCCAGTTTTTTTTTTTTTTTTTTTTTTTGGGAAAAGGGGATTGAAAAGACCCATAAAGACAGGATATAATGGGTTAGTGATAGGAAATATTCATTGTGTGATGTCACCATGATGTTAGGGCAACGATTTTTAAAAAAATTTAGTTTTAGAGTTTTACAGAGGGGTGAAATTTCGAAAATGCGTTTCGATGATTTTTTGCAAAATCGATTTTTAGCGTCGGTGTTTTTATTCGATGTTTTCAGAAATTTTGTTTAAACAATGTGCATTCAAAATTCTTTTAATGGTAATGAAAAATATTCCACTATTTAAAATGGAAAAAATATACGCCTCAAATCAGTTTTTTTTTTTTCAAATAGGAGCAAAATATTGGTAGACTATATTGGAGCTTATGATATTGTTTTCGTACGAGTTATAGCTTGAGAGATATCTAAATTAGAAAACTGGGAAAGTTGGTGGCGTATATCAAACAAATAATCTTCCCTTATATGACCCAGGTTTTACGAAACTTTTTTTTTGCATATTCTATAACCAAATGTGATGGAATATATTCTTAGACGTGTAAAATGAAATTCCCAATAGGTGTACAAGAAAATTTGGATATGAGGGGTGTCAGGAAGTCATTTTACCTGAAAATTTCGGAAAAATCCCTACCATTGTTGGAATATTATACTGTAAATCAAAGCACATTAATTTCAAATATTTTTAATCTAAAGTAATAATTGTGTTTAAATAATTGAGCCGTTCAAAATGGCAATGGTGCAACTCCAAAACAAAGCAAAAGTAATGTCATATAAATTATGTGCCATAATGATCGGTTATTTGGTCAATATCATTTTTTCAACTTAATCTCAACAATTTCATATCAACAAGTAAATTTTTTGTCAAAACAAAAATCAATTTTATTCATCCCTAACAAAATGTCAGCCAATTAATATTATGACATTACTTTTGCCTTGTTTTGGAATTGCACCATTGTCATTTTGAACGGCTCAATTCATAAATTCATAATGTATAATTTTAAAAGTAGAAATTAGAGGATTGGACAATTTTTGTAGATAAAACTGGGGAGTTAGTGTCATATGATTCCGACATCTTGTAAGTCTTTCTTCTTTAATAGTTTCCTATAATGTCGGCTTAGTATTTCCCTTCCGAGATCATTTGGATGAGATCAAAGGGCGGAACTGTATACTACAGTATTTACTCATTTCTTCATAGTAGTAGGACTAGCTTTACCAAAATTTTTTCAGTAAAATATAGTATTTTCCCGAATAAGCCATAAAAAAATATAGTACAATACAAAATAATATAGTATTTCATGGAAAAAGTAAAAAATAGACAAAGATATATTTGGTACTTATTTATTTTTGTAAAACTATACTTTTTAGAACTTTTTGCATTTTTTAGTAATTTGTTGTCTAACATAAAAGTGTCATACGTTTTGTCGCATTCAATACTTAAATTAATGCATATCAAAACCTCATTTTTTATTAATGAGATACTAGCTCTGTTTCTGTCTTCGCGCCATTTCAAATTTATTACTGAAAATAGATGATTATAGTGCAAGAAACGCTATTTTCAGACATATGGCGTACGTCCTGAAAGAACATAGTCTAGTTCACTTTTGACAGCGGTATTGAATAGTCCTGAGCTTCCTCTTTAAAGTGTACTTTTAAGTTTTTTAATTGAATCATTAGTTTCCTAGACATCATCGATTGAAGTAAAAGTATCGCTAATCCCTGTTTAGGACCATTTTCAATTTGTATATCTTTGCTTCAATGGATGATATCTCGAAAACTAATGATCTAATTGGAAAAGTTAAAAGCACGCTTTAAAGAGAAAGCTTAGGGTAATTCAATGCCGCTGTCAAAAGTGAACTAGACTACTTTTAGGATGTACGCCATATGTTTGAAAATAGCGTTTTCTGCACTTTAAATCAAGGATAACTCGGACCTCAGACGTGATGGAGCAAATCGGAGGTCATATTTGGATTTAGCGAACAAAAATCTATAAAAATTGCTTACTCTGATCTCATACTTTTTGTCATCGCAGGACTGTGTAATTAACTAAATTCCAAAATAAAAAAGAAGCGAAGGGAGTTGCAAAGCAAACATTTGCTTGACGTTGTCAATTTTGAAAAGTTTTTATAATATAACTTTCGGTGTTTCAAAACTAAAGATGTGTTCTTGTGGACACTTTATCTGTGCTTGTAGAAGCACATTCTGATAAACGAATGGAAAAGCAATAACTACTGTGCTTTACTTGACACAGAAAAATATAGTACAGTCAGCATGAATATAGTATAAATATAGCATTTATAAGTACTACATATATATTTCTTCAACTGTAGTACTAAATATTTCTTCAACGCAGACTCAAAATATAGTACAATAGTACGGTTGGCAACCCTAAGTGGGACATCTAAGTTCCTGTGGATATTTGAATTTCTCATGTACCATGGTGCTCCTGAGATAGTTCGGAGGATTTTTGATTGTAAGTGTTGCATTTTTTTCTATGTTTGAGGTTGAGCCTGTGCACCATAGCTGGATTCCAGGCTTTAATAATACTTTGTATAATACCACTTTGTTTTCCAAGCTTAGTTTGCTGTTTTTGCTCAATAACCAATGCATTTAGCAAAGTTTTAAAGTTATTTGAATTTTCTTTGCATCTATGTGTCGCGCCCAAGTTAGTCTTCTGTCAAGGTGGATACCTAGATACTTAATATCGTGTTTCTGAGGAATTGTCCGATTGTTAATAGTAATTGGACGGCAGTTTCCTTGTTTTAGTGCGAATGTCACTTGAGTACCCTATGATTCATTAACTTTTATTCTCCAGTTTAAGAGCCAAGTTTCAATATTTTTGATATGGTTTTGTAAAGTTTGTGATGCTATGTTTGGATCATCATGAATACTTAAAACTGCCAGAAGTAAACAAAAGATATAAAAATGGACGTAGTATGCTTCCTTGCTGGACTCCAGCGTTTATTGGATAACTTTTGGACGTGAAGCTTTTATATTTTACTCGGAATTTTCTAGCTCTCTAGAACTTGATGTGTGCTTGGATGCAATAGTTTTATAATTTTGAAAATAAGACCTTCGTGCCAAACCTTATCAAATGCTTGCGCGAAATCTAAAAAGATTGCAGTACAATACTTCTTTCCTTCAAACGCTTTTCTAACCACTGATATTATTTGGTGTACTTGTTGGATAGTACTGTGCCTACGTCTAAAACCAAATTAATGATTTTGAATAATCATTTCCCTTTGAATAAAAGGATCAATTTTGGTAAGAAGAAGTTTCTCAAACAGTTTAGAGAGAAGTGGCAAAAGGCTGATCGGTCCAGCGATGCGTCCTTATCTGGTTTAGGAATCATTATTATTTGCGCAATTTTTCAAGAGTTGGGAAAGTAACCTACTCTCAATATACCATTATATATGAAACAGATGTCTAAAAGCAACAAGAGGAAGTTCTATTAGCATTTTTCCAAAGACTTTGTCATAGCCTGGCGATTTAGTTGGATTAATACTTTCTTTCAACATTTTTATCAGACTTTGGAATTGAAATGGGCGTTGTATCTGACTAGGAAATATTTCGGGTAGTCTAAAATGACCGCATGATAAATTTGAAGTAAATACATTTTCCAGATGAGTGGCAAATGCTAAACCATTTTCTTCATCGCTTTTTGCCCAATTACCGTTTGGCAATCAAAGTAGTACTTCCATTATAACCGGACGTTTAAGTGATTAAGTAGCCGTCCATAAGCTATAGTCGGAATCTTAAATAGAGAAAGATTTTTAATATTAGTAGTTCTGTATATTGCTATCGGCTTTGGTTTTAAGGAGCTTACGAAGTCGTTTTGTAAAATTGTTTAGCTGTTTTTTAAGGAAAGGTGATCTGTTTTTCTGCCATTCTTTTCAGTTGCGTCTTTTATTGGTAACTGCATCGTTTATTTTTGAAGATGGATGCATTTTAAAAAGTAGTTACTATTATATGTACGAGTGGCATATTGATGTAGTGTTTGAGTTGCTTTGAATACAGAAGATTATTTTTATATTTTTCCCAGCACAACTGGAAACTTATACGATTTAATTTTTTTAAAAATTCGAGCCAGATGGGTCTTGGTCGATAGAGAATAGATAAAGATTTTCAAATGTATCAGACAAATTAAACTTTGTATCTTCATGACCTCACAGGATCATCCCAAATCCACAAAATGGTGTTTTTTTTAACTAATTTTCAGTAGATTTTATCTCGAATACCTTTAAATGAACATTATGAAGCGTCCAAGTAGCAAGTGTAACAGTCTTTCAAGTCCTCAGAAATGACAAGCACTTTTTGATTCATCGGTTTATTTCCTTACAAAGTGCTTAGATAAAATGGGACACCAATGTCCTGTTTTGATAAATTTTTTTTTTTGCATTTTTTTTTTTTTTAAATACTGATAAAAATAATTTTCAATGCAAAAAAAGGCAGTGTCACGCCCTACAAAAATAAAATTTGTCATATTAGGGTAAGGGAGGGAAATATGGACTAAGTGGGTATTATGGACCACACGGTTATTTTCCACTGCGTACATAGGATTAACCGTTATTCATGTTCAAACTTAACGCTAATACCTAAAGCTTATAATATTGCGATTTTAGCGTTCGGTGAAGTCGCATGTTTCTGTAAAGTTGATTTTTCTAAAAAAAAGATCAGTGATAATTTTTTTCTAGTGAGTATATTTCATTATTTCACTTTAAAGACAACGCGTTTTTAAATAAATGGTTAATTATATAAAGTCAGTGAATACTATTTATTATTTATGAGCATAAATTAGTTCATTAACCAGAAGAATTTTTGATAAAAAACCACATATTTCACCAACACGTGCTGTGGGTAATATGGACCACCAAAGAAAAAAGCCTCAAAAACAAATGTATTTATCATCTTTTTCAGATGGGGAATCTAGCTGAAGATTTCATGACGATTCTGATGGGCATTATTTGTGATTCGTTAACTACAAATGAAAAAAAGATGAAAAATGCATATGATATAATACCGTTTACTCAGAAGATCGCCGTGGCGAATTTTGGGTTGAATGTGCAATCTTACGTTCTTGGAGTCATGAAAAATGTGCCGGATGTGGAAGTGACATTTTTATAAGCAACTTCTGTACCAAATAAACATGTGGGGCAATATGGACTATATAGTCCATATAACACTACACTTTTTTTTTAACTTCATTTTGAGTATTTTCAGTTTTTTAATTTTTTTTCTTTATCCTGATGAGATATTTATCTAAAAGTGAATCAGTATAAAGGTAAATTGTTTCCTTTAATGAATGGCATAAAATTATTTGTTTTATTTTATGTTTTTTGAGTTTTATTTAAAAAAGAAAGATTGGTGGTCCATATTTCCCTCCCTTACCCTACTAACGCTGCTTGACGCAAATTATAAGTTTTGGTAAAATGCTTCGCTATGGTATGTCCAATTAAAGAGAGGGCAATTTCCAAGGGACTGAAAATGAGGAAATATACCCTTTACCTACTACCCTTTCGTTAAAAAAAGCTTCTTCCCAATTTAAGCAGACTGTAAGCTTAAAATTGATAAATCTATTGTAAAACGTTGCAAAATACAAAGAAAAAAAAAAATATTTTGTTTTCTCAAAAACTGCATCAGGAAAAAATTCATAGAAAAAAAAGTTCTCAAAAAAGGCAGTAGGGACTTTGCATTTCGATTAAGCATACTTGGCCACATACGTGTATTATATTGGAAAATTACGAATATCAAAAAATGTGTATTTTTTTTTTTTAATGTCAAAATTTATCGATTTTGGCTTTTTGACCTCAGATTTTCCAAAAATCACCATAATTCACGCATTATTTATAAAAACTCAAACAAATGTTTTTTCAAAAGCTAAATGCTTGTACTTTTTGCCAAAATGCTATTTTGATATATTTCAATGCAAACGAATTAAAAATAGCGTTCCAAAAAAGTGAATTTATTTCGTCCCGTCAAAAACTACAATAACCGTATTCACGATCTTGTTGCATCGTAGCAAATGCAAAAATATTTTGAATTACAAAAACAAATTCTATAGAATTTTAAAAAGCAAGAGTCTTGTAAGCAAGACCAAATTTGCAACAGAAAAACCTATTGCACGATTGATTTCCAATAGTCTATTGTGACTGATTTTATTTTTTTCATTTGTGATTGGCACAATTGCTTAATGACTTTTATGTTTTTGACAACCGTATTTGTCACAAATTGAAATTAAAATGTAAACAAATACAATTAAATTTCAATTATTTTGTTTTGGTTTAATTAACAAAGATTTCTACGTAATGTTTGCATTAAGCACATTGTATGTAATTAATGAAATTGTGATTTTTTTTCTAAATAACGCACAATTATTCAGTAAAGTTTCTTTTAAATCAAAATAAGATATCAAATAAATTTTAAATTCAAAAAATATTTGACAGTAAAACAAAAAACAGCTGTTCTGAAACGTTTGCAATAGCAATTTACAACAGTGTGTGCTCACAATTATTTACTCTTGCAAATTTGCATTTGCTACGATGCAACAAGATCGTGAATACGGCTAATATGAAAAAGTTCATAAAAAAAAAGTTCTCAAAAAAAAGCAACAGAGACTTTGCATTTCGATTAAACATAGTTCTCTACATACAATATTATATTGAAAAATAATGAAAATCAGAAACTGTATATTTTTTTTTTATGTCAAAGTTTGCAATTTTTCCATTTTTACCATTTTTTTTTTTTTATTGTAATATTTGAAAAATCACTATAATTCACACACAATTTGCAGAATAAAAATAAGGTATTTTTAACAAAGTAGAAACAATATTCTTCTAACGATATCCTTCATAACTACGTCCGGCTTAAAACAAATTAACTATCTCGTTTATCCAGTAGTTTCCAATGTTAAAACTTCAATAGAGCATTTTTGCTATTTAAAGTCGAACTTTGCGTCGGTGAAAAGCAAAACCCAGTCGTTGCTAATAAAAGGTGTAGCGGACTCAGTATATAGGCTTCTTTATAATGCTGATGGCGGGCGTATTGAAGTTAGGCCTTGTAAAGTTTGCTTTGCAGCGTTTAAAATATAACTCAATTCAGATTCAGTATTTTCTTTTTTCGATTTCTCAAAAGATGGATTTCATTACGAAAGAGTGTATTTCTGCTGGCGACCTCGCGTCACCTATTTAGCTCTATACGATCATCATTTGTAGTAGATCCACTTTCTGCTAACAGGTTGACCAACGACGTGGTACTTACTCTTAAACTACGTCTGATGGCTAATATAACAATGTTCCTTAAATTAGTTTTACTATCGAAAACTAATCTTCGTATTTTTTTTTTTTCAACATTTGGAGCAGATTGACGACCATCTATCACGGCCACCCTAGTCTATATATAATACAACTTTATCATTTAGTTTCAACGTTCAGTCTAGTAACTTTCTGTTAAAAGGATTTTTTTTTCCTTTCTTGCTTTCAGACTCAACTTGAAAACACAACTGATTTTGAGAATAGTATCCAACAACACCACGAACAATTGCAGCGTCTACAAGATGAGAGCTGTCTACAGGAATTTCAACAACGATTAAGTACACAATTTAATGCTGTAGCTGCCGCGGCGGCTCAACAGCAGCTACAACAACGAATGCCTTCGCAAGAGTCCACACCGCCGCCACCCTCATTAGTATCTGCATTTTTACCCGGTGGTTTTTTGGGGCCGGCACCTTCGCAGCTTTCCGCCACCGTACCTGGTGCAGCAGGGCTCCCAGCAGCATTACATGCACATGTCATGCACAATCATCAGCAGCATCAGCACCATAACCATCATAAGATGCCCGCCGTGCAACCAATGTGGTCAACGGCAGCTGTGGCTGCGGCGCATCTGCAAGCCGCACTTGCAGCAGCTGCTGTTGCGGCAGGCAGCAACAATAACAACAACGACACAAGCACTAGCAATGAACCACTTGGCATTAATTCTACCACCAACGTTACCAACGATAGCAGTCCCAGTGATTTGGCCGGCGGCAACAGCAGGGGCAATAAGTCACCGAAATGTACTGCTGAAATGGAAGCCACACCTGCAATGCAATGTCGCTCCATAACACCAGACTCACCAATGCTACACATACGTTCAGCGATAAACAATAATTCCAGTTCCTCAGCTTCTTCATCCTCATCGTCATCGACCTCACCACCCTGCAATAACAATGTGGCTGCATCATCAGTAATTGTGCCGAAGAACACAGATTCACAACAAGATCCTGACACGCCACTTAACCTTTCCAAGCCTAAGAACTCACCAAATAATTCCCCATATTCTCCAAGCCCACCAGGTTTTCAGCTTCGTGAGCCATTGTCTATCGTTGCTGTGAGCTCACCTCTTATCTGGCAGGGAGCAGCGTCAGTTGGAAGCAACACGCTTATGTCGTCGGCGGTGAATTCTTCATTTACCACTGTAACGGAATGCCACACTTCGGCTTGTGCTGCTACTGCAAGCTCACCGAAAAATATGCACTTAAATAATTCCATGCGCGTGGCTGCAGCTGCAGTCGCGGGCATTCCTCGGCAGTTTTTACCATACACTACGACTCAACAACATCAACCGCTAGTTCCGTCAGACGCTACACCATTAAATGGTCAGCAGCATAGCATGCAACAACAAGTTGTCCATCATCACCACCACGAGCAAGACAATGTTTTCCCAGATAATGAAGCTACATTTTTGGCGGCACGACGCATGTGGGGCTCCAATGATCCGATTACTACGCATCATTCAACTGCACCAACGGGGCACCACCATCAATTATACCCCCATCACAAGCAAACACAACAACATATGGGAACAAGCCCAGAGAATGCTGCCGATAAAGTACGTCTTGCTCGTTCTGCGCGCATAAGTAGGGACTCAGCGAACAGCGCTGGTGCGAATTCGGATCGCTCGGCATCTGTTGAACATTTGCCTAATGTTGGTACGATAAAAACACATCATCTGACGCACCATCATCATGCAGTATCGCAGCATCATCATCACCAACAGCAGCGGGAAACAGCAATGACAGCGAAGCAGCAACAACAACATTCCCACGATGCACCTGCGCTCACACGAGAATCCAATAGCAACCACAGTAGTAGCAAACAACACATCAAACGACCCATGAATGCTTTTATGGTATGGGCCAAGGACGAACGACGCAAAATCTTAAAAGCCTGCCCGGATATGCACAACTCCAACATCTCTAAAATACTTGGCGCACGTTGGAAAGCAATGTCTAATGCTGATAAACAACCGTATTATGAGGAGCAATCGCGACTCTCAAAGCTACATATGGAACAACATCCGGATTATCGGTACAGACCGCGTCCCAAACGCACATGCATCGTAGATGGCAAAAAGATGCGCATATCAGAATACAAAATGCTCATGCGCAATAGACGCGCCGAAATGCGTCAATTATGGTGCCGTGGTGGGGCTTCTATGTTGGGTGCACCATCCGAAAGTGGTGAGGGTAATGTACAGGCTGCAGTTGCCGCCGCCGCAGCGTATCATCTGCAAGACATGAATCAGGCGGTAGCAGCAGCCGCAGCCGCAGCGCTGGACGAATGCGGTGTCGTCAACATGCAGCAGGCCCATCAGCAGCAACAACTCGAACTGAGTGTTCAAGCAATGGAAAGAGTATCACCTGCTGCTGGTGGTATTGGAGGCAGCACTAGTGGTGGCGGCGGCGGTGGCTGCTACTACTATCCTCCTGATAGTTTGTCTCCTTCAGGTTTCTCATCAGAAGGCAACGGTACCAGCTTTGATTCTCGGGATGACGACTGAAGACTGAAGAAGAAAAATAAAACAACAGAATTATTGTTGCTTGGGCGCAGCAGCAGTAGCAGAAATGGTTGCTTATTATAGTGCGCATCTGCATTTAGTAATTTTCGCCATCAATGACTTAATTTACGCTTACGTCTCTTAACGACTTTACACACTGCATATACAGTAGTAGGCTACATAATTTAGACGTTAAGCAAAGTGAAGTGAATGCAGAGGCATGCAAACTGATGCGAAGAATTTAATATTTTTAAAGATTTATAATCCTCTGTTTTTCTATTATCTGTATACTCTGGAAGGGTGGTGTAATGTATTTTTAAAGTAAAGGGAAATACCTTTCCGACTACTATTGATAAAGCTTCAGTGTTCTAACGATGCATCAGCTCGCCTGTTGGGCCGCAATATTTATAATGGGTCTTATCATGAATTTCTTTAGAAATTTCCATCCGAAAATATATTCCCTTCTCGAAAGGGAGTACTTGCAATGGTGAATATTTTGAGAATGGATATACCGTTTCCATCAGGGATGCTTTCTTCTTCCAAAAATACTATGCAGCCCTGGTATTTTCCATTAATTTTGACAGCTAAGATTAAAAAAATATGAACAATATATAAACATCTAAATATCATTAAAAACAAAAATCAACAAAGTAAAATTACAAAATAGGTGACGGTCTATGAGTTTGGCAAAAAAAAATTATCCAAACCGCCACACTTCGTGAGAAGCTGATCAGAAAAAAAAAAAAACAAAGTGACGAAATGAAAAGTAAACAAAGCTTTTCTAATTGGTTTATTTGAGTCAAGTGCTCATATTTCGTTTTTAAATTAAGTTTATTTTATGAAGATTTATGTTTTATCTCTCTCAATTTACAGGCTTGACTTACGAAGCTTCTGAGAGTGAGGGGTCTTAAATGTACCCCTAGGAGTTATATGAAAAAATTGATTGTCATTTTAAATTTCTTGGGTCACCCTAACGTTTTAGAGAAAGCTTTTTTAATGGAAACTTTAGCTATGTAATTGTATGAGCTTTCTACGAGTGCATTTGGTTTATAGAACTTAAAAGGATTTTGGACCTATAAAGGTGGTATTGTTACATAAAAGTGTTGTTACATAATAGAATTTTTTTCTGATGCCAAATCAAGAAATTAGTATGATTAATGCACTACCGAATTAATGGAAATTTAACGAGAATTCCAAAAAAAAACTATAAAAGGTGTTGTTAATGAAACCTTTTTCATACTTAAATGGCCGCCAAAGTCAAAAGCTGGAAAAAAAAATCTAAAATATTAACGTTAAGAATCCAGAACTTTCGAAAATACTTTTAAACCCTACAAACCAAATATACTCTTAGAAAGCTCAAACAATTTGCTAAAAGCTTCACCCTAATAAGTTTTCTCTAAAACTCTAAAATTTTTGTAAAGCAATATTATATTGAATTAAATTTTATTTAATTAAATTACAAATAAATTAACACCTTAAATGACCTCACACAAATAAAATTAATTAAATTATTAGCAAATTAAGTTTGTTAAAATTAAATTTTAAATAAAGATTAATTTTATTTGTGAACTCAACTTAAGGTGTTCAATTATTTGTAACTTAATTTAAAAACAAGTCAGAAAATCTATTTATCTATTGCTCCTCGGTGCGTCCGTTATTTTCCAAGTTCTTTAAGCAGGAAGTTGGGTGCATGTCTCTAGCGTAAAAAGAAGAGTCATAATTTATAAGCTTTCAGCTGATTCATATTTATGCAGCGCAACACTCATACTCATTCACATTCAAAATGTTGAATCAACATTGACACTTGCTCTCTACCATCTAGTTGTCAACGGTTCTTTTTTTTATAAGATTCACTTTGTTTTTATCGAATAAGTATGAATAAGAGAAACTAGAGTATGAGTTTAATTTACGTACAGTTCTTAAGTGTAAAGATACAGCACAGTATCACAGAGCATGAGAGCAAATAGCCCTCTGGCTAACTTGAGCGGCCATATGAATTTTATGATTTTTAACAAATGCAATAGCTACATATTATTTATTTTTAAATATTTTTTCCATTACAAGAAGTATTATTTTCTTTGTAAAATCTTTGACATAAATATATTTTGGAAAAAACGTGAATTGGTACATATTCTCATGAAAACAAAGTTATATAAAGCAAATGTTAAAATACCTGTTATGTAGGGGCTAATGCGCAAAGTTATTGGTTTTGCTTTTTGTTTTTTGAAGTAAAAACAATTCATTCAAGTTATTAATTTTTTTTGCATGATTTATGTATGAATTTTGTGAAAGATGTCAATTTGAATCATGGCGTTTCTGAATTTTTATTTTCTAAACATAAATTAAATAAAGTAAAATATTATTTAATACATGTTATACATATTTATTAATAATGCTTTTTACATACCTTTCTAAAGCGCCTCTTTTTTGCTGTCTGAAACGTTTCATGCACTTGATTCTTGAGATCTGAGGGAGACAAAGTCGAATTAATCTGGAAGTAGAGATAGAAATTTATATAACAAAAGCCATAATGTTATTTGATTTGAACCATACCTACAATTAATTTGAAAAAGTTTTTTAAATCATATAGCGTCCCGTTCTCACTGTAGGCTAAATTCACCTTTACGTCAAAAATTGCTTCCAAATATTTAAGGAAACCGGTAATTAACAGTTTCCTTAGAGCAGACAAATATTGAAGAAAACAATGAATTTTTTATAAATACCATTTAAAATTAAAATTTCTTGTAAAATAACTTACTTTGTTGTTTATCTTATTTCCATATTTTGTATTTATTAATTTATTTTTTATGGTTTTTTCTTGAAAAGTTAAACACAATTTGTTTTGACACAAAACAATTTGACAGAAAAAAATTTTTTCAAAAGCAAATAACAAAAATTTAAATTTGTTTT
This sequence comes from Calliopum simillimum, assembly GCA_951812925.1. Taxonomy (NCBI): domain Eukaryota; kingdom Metazoa; phylum Arthropoda; class Insecta; order Diptera; family Lauxaniidae; genus Calliopum; species Calliopum simillimum. Next base: position 10,408,181 of record OX638373.1, on the reverse strand, counting down.
CGTCATGATTCAAATATATCTGCACCTACAAACTACAAAAAGATATCGAACTGGCCCCCACTGCATCCCTTTTTAACTAGTTTTGAGCTAGTAGTAACCGTGAACTAGTGTTTTTTGTAGGGGACTTATAAAAGAACATACTTATCAATTGATTTACTCTCTTGATAGACTGTACCATGAATGATTGGAGTAAGAAAAGTTGTTGATAAAAGATTCATACGCATTCACATCCATTTTTTTGTGAGCGATTTAAAGTATCAAAAAAGCTACTCGCTGCAGATCTCTGAGTATACACGTCAAAAGAAACAGGCCTACTGTAAAATTTTCCTTCGGACTTGCGAACGTTGTAATTAATGGGGCCTCTGCTTAAAACATAAATAATTCGAACATGTTAGCAAAATTAAACACAAATTGGCAAGTTGCTGGCATAATAAGTGACTCAGTGCCATTCTTATTAATACATAAATAAAACATGTAAATAAATGAAATAGTTGCCATATATATTAACGGTTTAGAAAAAACCAATTTAAACATACTATTTATATATATAAATAATCAATAATTATCGTTTTATATAAAACTTTGTCATAATATGTATTAGAGTTTAATAATTAGTAGTATATGTATGTAAATAATTTCAAGCTATGTACTCACGTAGATTTAGGATTATACTATATATACCAGAAAAATGTACATATGTACGATACACTCGTAGATATGTAAGTTTGTAATTAAATTAACCATTGATAAAGTGCCATTATTTCTTTTTAACTATAATTTTATTAACATAAATATTTTCGTATAGCTTGTGAATGTATTGTAAAAAATTAATGCAGCTTTAACTGTGTTTTATCCGATTTTTTAGCTTTCCGCCTAATATAGAGTATGCACGAGTATAATACGATACAAACATATATAAGATTTGATCAAAAAGTGAAGACGAAATGAAATTTTAAGTTTTTTATTTGTTGTTGTTGTTTATTCAAATTTAACTACATTTAATATTTTTATTTCAAACTGTTCACGCAACAAAACTGTGAACAGTGGGCAAGGCTTATTTCTGAAAACTTCTCAATAAATTGCATCATAAAATTGAAAAAATAAACTCGAAATTCTTTACTTTAAACGATACTGTTGGTCTAAACACGGCTAAATGCGGCCAATATTAGAAGAGCGTTTGTGAAATTCAATTAGCAAGGTTGTCATTTTTAAAATTTTTCCAAGATTGGCATATTACCTTTAAACTTCGCTTATTTGGAAAACCAATGTTTCAGGCATAATGTGTAAATTTTTATACTTTTTGATTTTATGGAGCTATCTTGGAAAAACCCACTCTCTTTCAGTTTAACTTTGTTTTTGGTATTCGAATAATGAGTAATGAGTCTCAATGAAAAAAATATATAAAAATTTTTCGTATCGTTCAGATAAAAAAAAATTAAAAACCTCAATTTCGCAAACTGTTTCCAAAACCTGTAAAACCAAATCGGTTTCAGAGTTCAAAAAAGACATTCAAACCAACAAATTGAAACCACATGACCATGAAAAACATGAACAGAAAAACTTATTTTATCATACAGAAAACACATTTTTGAGAGTTTTTTTGGAGCACGTTCCTTACTCTTAAAATTGCTTCAAATAAAAACCAAGTATATTGTAGGTTTGTCGTAGGATTAATTTTAAAAGGCGCTTGGCCCACATTAATCCACATAAAGAGAATCAATGTCACTGGCGCATAGTGAGAGATTTTGCCAATCTAGGCCGTCAAAATTCAATTTTCAAAGTAGTTTCAAAGATATCGAGTTGAAATTTTGTATATAAACTTTAATTTTTATACCCTACACCCAGGGTATATTCACTGTGTCCTTCCGTTTGTAACGCAGAGAAGGAGGCGTGGCAGGTATAGAAAAGTATATATATTCTTGATCAGCGTCACCTCCTGAGTCGATATAGCCATGTCCGTCTGTCTGGCAGGCTGGCTGGCTGGGTGGCTGGCTGGCTGTGTGTTGAAATACACTTTTTGGGAAAACTGAGCAAGATAATTCAATGAAATTTGGTACACTGCCTCCGTCGTCAAAGTTAGCTCGGGGGATTGAAAATGAGCAAAATCGGTCAACGGACACGCCTACCGCCCATACAAAAATTATATTCAAAATGCAATTTTAGGAGTATTTTTCACGACAATGCAACCACAATACATATAAGTACTACGAATTGTAAGCGCAAGCTCTGATAAAAATTTGAGCGATTTCGGACAAGAGGGCGTGGCACCTCTTATATAAGCTAAAGCTTCAAAACGCTATACTGAAAGCGTTTTTTGAGATATTCGAACCAAATTTGACTCAGACACTAAGAATTATAAATGAAAGCTCTCAGCAAAAATTGGGTGAAATCAGACAAGGGGGCGTGGCACCTCCCATATAAGCAAAAGATTGAAAATGCTATACTGAAAGAGTTTTTTGAGATAATCCAACTAAATTTCACTCTGACACTAAAAACTATAAATGCAAGCTCTGAACAAAAACTGGGTGTACTCGGACAAGAGGGCGTGGCACCTCCCATATAAGCAAACTTTTCAAAATACTGCAGTGTAGGGTATTTATTTTTTGGCCAGGCCAAAATTTACACCCTTACTAGTTTATGCGGAGGTTTGGTTCAGAGATGAAAAAAATTGGACAAAATCTACTTGCACCACCCATATAAATGTGCCTTTTTTTGTAAAAAAAAAAATTTTAAAAATTGGTTGTAATAAAGTTATCAACTTGAAAATTTATATTTACCATTTCAGTGGTAACTGAATACTACTGTCAAAAAATGGGAGTGATGAAAAAGGATAACATGCATTTTTTTTCATGATTTCAGTGCAATTGTCCATTATAACACTTCAGTCATTGTAAAAAAAGTAGCCTTTGGGCAAAAAACGGGCAAGATTTTATTTTTTAAGTAAATTCTATGAGTTTGTATGCTTATCCTGTATGCTTTGTCATAGCCTAACTACGCTCAACTTGTAAGTTATAGTCTATGAAAGATTCAAGATTTTTGAAATTTGTCTTACCTTTTAGCTCATTATAAAATAATTTGATTAAAATACTTAAGTGCAAATTTAAGGGTTGTGTATACCAAACATTTTTAGTGAAAGTATTGACCTTTAATGCAAAAAACTCTTCAATTTGGTCGCTCAAAGTTTTGTTTTCGATGCAAGCTTGAAAATTTGTTTTTGCATGCTGTTCAATAGTACGTGTTTGACAGCTGTTATCATGCCAATGACATTTTTTTTATTCTCTTTTCTTAACAATTGGGGTCTTTTCTATGTAACAAATTACAAAATATGGTCGATTTTCAAGCACATTGTTTTTTTTCATATTGACGTCCTAGATTGGCAAAATCTCGCACTGTGTAAACGGTTATTACTCTAAAACCGATTGCGCTAGTTCAGAACTCTTTACAGTTTCTAAAAGCTCATAAAATTTACTAAAATACATGGCATGTTGGTTTTCTAGATAAAAGTCACTCAAAAAAGTCATAGTCATTTAATCATTATGTGAGTGACAAGGTACCCGGGTACCTATTTCCTTTTCAAGTCTAATTTTACAATTATGAAACTTCATGAGAACTCCTAATTTTATGTTTAAATGATATTTTTGTATGAGTGGTTTCACTTGATCAATTAAGTAGAGAGGACCTGGTATACCGATTTGAATTTTACACCCTTAACAGGGCTGGTACTTTCTTTACAATTCATATGGAGTGGCATGAAATTGTCTGTTTTTATACCCTACACCCAGGGCATATTCACTTTGTCCTTGCGTTTGTAACGCAGAGAAGAAGGCGTAGCAGATATAGAAAAGTATATATTCTTGATCAGTGTCACTTCCTGAGTCGATATAGCCATGTCCGTCTGGCTGGCTAGCTGGTCAACGCACACGCCTACCGCCAACACAAAAAATATATTCAAAATGCAACTTTAGGAGTTTTTTCACGACAATGCAACCAAAATACACATAAATGCTAAGAATTGTAAGCGCCAGCTCTAAAAAAAAACTGGGCGAATTCGGACAAGAGGGCGTGGCACCTTCTATATAAGCTTCGAAACGCTATACTGAAAGCGTTTTTTGAGATAATCAAACTAAATTTTACTCAGACATTAAGAACTATGAATGCAAGCTCTCAACAAAAACTAGGTGAAATCGGACAAGAGGGCGTGGCACCTGCTATATAAACAAAAGCTTCAAAACGCTATACTGAAAGCGTTTTTTGATATACTCGAACTAAATTTTACTCAGACATTAAGAACTATAAATGCAAGCTCTCAACAAAAACTGTGTGAAATCGAACAAGAGGGCGTGGTACCTCCTACATAAGCAGAAGCTTCACAATGCTATACTTAAAGCGTTTTTTGAGATAATCGATCGAGTGAAAAACGGTTTTTTTGAGACGGCAAAATAAGATCTGGAAATATAAGTATATGGTTTTATAAGGCTTAGATGACTACATTAAGGACTTTTTTTGTCTTTTGGTCATAAAAAAATGTCCTGGGCTGTTAATATGGTCACTACGCTACTGCCATGAAGTTATATCAATGTTTATGAGACATGGCAAAATAAAACTTTAATTTAATATTAGCCATGTTCACGATCCGGTACAAAAGGTCTTGCATCATAGTATTTGTAAATAAGTGTTGAAAAATTTTGCTATACAACAACAAAATATATAGGATTGAATTTACATTTACATTTTCTATACTAAAATTCTATAGCATATTGTAAAAATATCATTTTTCAAATAAAAATTTTTTGTTTATGCTCTCGTTCTCTTTGCTCATACGATTTTTTCAGAGAAATACATTTTTTCGAAGCTTGCAATGCTTATACTTTTAATATTCCTCACAATCAAGTGGAAATGATAGCTATCCTGCTACTTTGCAAGTCTAAATGCTCCCGATCGTGAACACGGCTATTGTTATTTTGTACAATACGAGCCAAAATATTTAAAATTTTCATACATACAATTTGCATAGAGATATCCGGGTACTTTGCCACTCAAGTAAGGGTGTTTTTTTTGTCACTCGCATAATATAGTGTTAAATTATTTATGTAAAAAATTCGCTTTTTGTCTTTAGTTAGAAGGTATATGCAAAAAATAATTCTAGAAAAAAATAGTAAACAAAAAATTGATTAAATACTAAAAGTTGTTTCAAAAAACATAATCTAAGTCACCTTGCTAAATATGTATGATGTAAATTTTTTGAAATACTTTTCCGTAAGAGAACACAAGAACGGACGGATATTTTAAAGTTCACGTTACTTTGTGATCAAACCTTGTGGGCGCCATTTTTTTTTAACTATTGATCCCCATCAAAGGCTGAAATATTGACAAATCATAATTGGATGTGCAGGTGATTAAAAAAAACAGCTTAAAACCTTAGTTTTCACAGTTTTCAAAGCTTTCACAACCTTCAGCAACGCGTCAATTTTCAGCCGAGGGGCTTAGTAGTTCATTTATATCATACATACACACATCATATACATTAGAGCCCCCACAAGATATATGAAATGTGCAAAGTTGTGAATTTGTTTGCTCCCCGTTCATTTCCTGAAACTAGAGGTCAAAAAAATAAGACCTCAAAAAAAAATTAGGAATCGGTAGTCGAAAAAACTCAGCCGATTTTCGATCAAAGGTCGAAAAATTGACTAAAAAAAGGCAAGTCACTTCGACTGCCCGATACTTCGAAACAATTAATTTTTTCGTAATGTTTATAAGACAACTTTTGTAGAGAATGACTAGGTCAACATTATCCTCTAACGAAGTTTTGGTTCAAAAATTTAATTTGTTGCTGTTTATGTACAAAAATTTAAATTTTCTAGGAAAATTTTCATGTCATTTTTGCTATAAAATGGTTTTTTGTAATTTTCAAAGGGCGGAATATTTGTTCTGGGATTCTTATGTTGTAGGGAATTAAATTTTGATTAATTTAAAAAAAAAATTATTTAAAAATATTAAGTTTTAAAGTATGGACCCGGTCTCAAAAGTTTGGAAAAAATTAAGTATTTTAATTTTTTTCTTTTAATCGCTTTTTTATTCGATGCAAGAAAATGTATTGTTAGTTATTATTAAATGCATAATTTAAAACTGCTTTTTGCCTTCAAAATGAGCTATGAAATGGTTTTGTGCGATTTTTCTTTGAAAAGTTATGACCATTTTAAAAAGAAATTATGAAAGTTAAAAATCATGCGTGGATTCTCTTTAGCAATTATCATATTGTTACATCTTTTATGATGTAATTTTAAAATAGTCATAACTTCTTAAAAAATATCATACAAGACCACTTCATAGCTCATTTTGAAGAAGAAGAACAGTACTAAATGATGCATTTAATAGAAAAGACCAAAACGATTTCTTGCGTGTTCTATACGACCTCAAAAATCGTGTTTTTCAAACATTAGGGGTAAGATATCTCAGAAACCATAAGAGATACAGCAATTTTGCTTCCAGTTCCGGATTAAGCATCAATAAATACATCTAAAATTACTATTTTGGTTTTGGTTTGTAGTGTTTTTTTTTTTAAATACCGTTTTCCGACTTCATTTTAAAAACCATTCGATGAACCAATTTTGAAAACTTTTTTTTCTTATTCAGTAAATACTCACGAGTAATTTAACAGCAGTTCACGACAACTTGATTTAAATTTTTTCGTGGGCTGCGTGCACGAAATTCAAAATTTTCGATTTTCTCTGCTGGAACAGCCCAAAAACGCACTAAAACGAAAAAAATGCTATTTTCGTGTTCAGCGACCCCAAATTAGTTAAGAAAATATGACTACCAAAATGGTTTCTTATCAAATTAAAAATTAAGAAGAAAAAAATAAAAAATAAATTTTTTCTTAACTTTGAAACGGGCTCTATTTCTTAAAAACTAATATTTTTTAAATTTTTTTTTTTTTTAAATTAATCAACATTTAATGTCCTACATCATAAAAATTCCAGAACAAATATTCCGAACTTTAAAAATTACAAAAAGCCAATTTATAGGAAAAATGTCATGAAAATTTTCTTAAAAAATTGAAATTTTTGTACCGAAACAGCAACAAATTAAATTTTTGACCAAAGCTTTCTAAGAAGATAATATTGACCTAGTCATTCTCTATAAAAGTTGTCTTTAAAACATCACGAAAAACTGAATTGTTTCCAAGTAACGGGCAGTCATAGCGACTTGCCTTTTTTTAGTCAATTTTTCGACCTTTGATCGAAAACCGGCTGGGTTTTTTCCAATACCGATTCCTAATTTTTTTTTTTTGAGATCTTATATTTTTGAATTCTAGTTTCAGGAAATGAACGGAGAGCAAACAAATTCACAATTTTGCACATATGGGCGCTCTAATATACATATGTATATATTTTCATTTTATTTTAAGGAAAACAGTATGTAACAGTTTTAAATGTCCAAACTTCGGAATGGAAAAAATACCTACGCTTAAAATTAACGTTATCTGAAAGTTTTTCTCTTATTTTTCCTTATTAAATATCATAGAATGAAGTTTAACACTTAAACACTCTCTTACCAAGGTTTAAACTTTAAAGAGAACATCAAAGCCGAATTCTAAGCAAAACGAGCGCAGTGATATAATAGAAGAGTCGCGAAATCATTTTGATTTTTAATGATCTTCCTGAAGACGTGTAAAACTTCTGAAGAGTTATAAATTCATTACATAATGTATCGAAGATTTAAAAATATTTCAAATGTTTGCTGGGTAAAAATAAATAAAAAAAAGAAACAACATATACTTACTTGCCATCTCATTCAAGCATACAAAGAATTTCAGGACGAATTTATTTTTTATGTACAGTCATTTGGTTGTTTAACCTGCAAGTTCTCCGGGATTTTTAAAAATGAGTTATTTTATAGATTTCAATGTGCTCTTTCCGAATTTAAGCTTCACCATCTCGTCTCTTGTCCGCTTTCGCCGCCATAGGGCAGAAATCAGTTTTCTGCAAAAAATCTCGCTAATAGTTACTTCTGGAGAAAAATATTGTTCGACAATATTGTAGCTTCGTATGAAAACGGTTTTCAAGTTTTTTTTTTTTTCGTACGACTTACATACGAGGGGCCTAACAAAAGTTCGCTTAGTAGAATTGAAAAAACTGGATAAAAATTATTTAAATTATTAACTTTATTCTTCATCTATTTGCATTTTTTCAACGTAATCGCCATTTATTTTGATACATTTTTGAAGTCGATAAATCCATCTTGAAAAACAGTCATCAAAATCGGCTTTTTGCAGTTTTACAATTCCATCATCAACCGCATTTATTATCCCCTCATTGCTGTTGAAGACTCTCCCTCTCAAATTTTTTTTTATTTTTGGCAACAACCAGAAGTCACAAGGCGTTAGACCTGGGGAATAAGGTGCTGGACGAATTTCTTCGATGCCGCAATAAAATCGGTCGTTTTTTCAGCAGTGTGCGCTGGCGTATTATTGTGATGTTAAAAGTATCTGCGTAGCTCCTTTTTTTTGGCGTTTTCCCAATAAAATTTGGAAAACTTTAGGTAAACAGGATTCAGTATACCACTCAGTAGTAACCGTCTGACCATTTTCCAAAGGAATAGCAGCTACAACTTTTTCTCTGGTGAAGCAAGCTGACATCAATACTTTTGTTGCTGCCTTTTGTTGCTTTGCTGTAACAGGTGGATTTGCACTTTCTGGGCTCCCTACCAGGGACTGTTGTTTAGTTTCAGGGTCGTATTTCTAAAAGCATGCTTCATCACCTGTTACTATTTTCTTGAAAGTATTAGTTTCTCCGATTTTGAATTTTTCAAGAAATTACTTTGCAAAACACACACGTGCCTCTTTTTGAGCATCACTTAAAATTCTAGGAACCCATTGTGCAGATTTCTTCGTGTATCCAAGTTCATTCTTTAATATTTGCGATACAGCCTTGGCATTCAAGCCCAGTTCCTCAGCAATGATTTCCTGAGTCAGTCTTGGATCTTAGTCAATTTTAAACCTCACCAGCGCTACACTTGTATAATCAGTCGAAGATTTTAGGCGGCCTTCTCGAGGTTTGTCCTCCACAGAAAAATTACCTGTCTGGAATCTTCGGAACCACTTTGAAGTAGTCACGAGGGATGGCGCATTAACTTCAAATGTTATTTGGAATTCACTAAATGTTTTCGCAGGCTTGAGCTTAAGTCAAAATCCAAAAAGAATAGCAAACCGAATCTCTTGCTGCGTTGGCACTGGAATATCTGCTGACATTGTTTCACGAATTTTACGTGTTCTTCTCTCCATTTTGACCGATCTTTCTGAAAATTGAAATGATATATTGTAAGACTATAACAAATAGTACGCAAGTTTTTGATTTACTAAAAATTTATAACATGACACCTACTAAGCGAACTTTTGTTTGGCCCTCCGTATACTGTAGGAAACATCATAATTGACAATGTGTGGAAATTCAGTCAAGTATGAGTGTTCATAATCATGTATTGATTTTTAAATTGTGATAACTTAGTAGATCTTTTTGAAAATCCTAAAAAAAAAACAGTATTTGTCAAATATCTACGAAACATGTGCCCTTGAAAAAATTGCATTTATAGAACATGCAATTCCCTATGTTTATTAGGTATTGCGATTTGAAAATCAAAATATTTTTATGGACAGTCATACGCCGCATGTCTCTTTATGTTTTTCTATTTCTATTCCTTTTGTAATTGTAGTCGTTTCCAACGTCCACATTCCAGGTAACCTTTGTTATAGTCCCAAATGACTGTACTAACTGTTGTTGATGATGATTTTTATAGCGGAAGGACATAACGCCCTTATTATTTTCACATAAATTTGGGCGAAAATCATTTTGAAAATAACGCCCAGAACTTGGGCTTTATTTTGCTATTTAATTTTAGAAAAAAAAAATAACGACTACAAAATAAAAACGAAATAATGCCCACATTATTTTCATATAAATGAGTCGATATAGTCATGTCCGTCTGTCTGTGTGTACGTTGAAATCATTTTTATATTTTTTGGGAGCAAGATAATTCGATAAAATTTGGTACAGTGCCTCCGACGTCAAAGTTAGCTCGATTTACTGAAAATGAGCCAATCGGTTACTGGGCACGCCTACCGCCCATACAAAGAAATATATTCAAAATTCAATGCAACCAAAATTCCCATAAATACTACGAACGTTACTCACAAAAGCTAGGTGAACTCGGACAAGACGGCGTGGCACTTCCCACATAATCAAAAGTTTCAAAATGCCATACTGAAAACGTTTTTTGAGATAATTCAACTAAGTTTTACTCAGTTACTTAGAAAAGTAAAATCGAGCTTTGACCAAAAACTAGGCGAACTCGGACAGGAGGACGTGGCTCTTTCGCTAAGGCAGTAAAAACAGTAAATTCAAGCTCTGAGCAAAAACTAGAGGAACGCGGACAAGAGGACGTGGCACCTCCAATATAAACAAAAGAGCCAAATGCTATACCAGAGCTGGGCAATAAGGATTACATGTGTAATTAAATGCGCCTAGGATTATGATTGTAGTAATCCTTAAAAACAAAAAAAGGCGATTAGAATTACAGTAGTCGTTCATCGAACGAGCTTAGATTACGATAACAGTAATCGTAATTTAAAAAAATACCAAAATTGCGATAACTGTAATCGTAATCTCAGTTCATTCGATAAATAATTAGAGTAATCCTTACATTGAATTTTCTTTAAATTACGATTTTTTGAGTAATCGTTGAAAAAGTAATTCTAGAAATATCCAGAATTAAAACGCTCTTTCAGTTGAAAGATTATTCTCTTTCGCTGACAAAAGAAATAGTCCTCGCCGTCATGCTCTTTCTGACTTTTCATTTGAAAAATAAGTACATATTGCTAAAAGCTAATATTGAGTTTTGTAATTAAATTACATATGCATGTTTTTAGTAGATGCATGTAAATTATGAATTACTATCACCGGAAACTCAATTTTCTTTGTTTCTTTTGTCTTTGTTACTAGCGTAAAAATCTTTTAATGTTTTGTGAATATTGAAGATATCTAATTTATTCAATATATTCTTTCAATATAATTGTTGTAAAACTATTGTTTTGTAACAGTGATTTACAATATATTGATATAAACACAACAGTAGCGTATGCGACAAAAGGCAAAATTTTAAAGGAAAAATTTTTTTGTTAAATTAGCAACAGAACAAGGAAATCCTTAGCCATAAAACCTTAAAGGGCAGCTTTAAGCCCTATTATTATCCTTCTAACCTGAAAAGGGGAAAAATCTACGTTTTTTCGATATTTCGAAGACAAAAAAAGATCGATATAATTTAAACTGATCTTTAAAGTAAAAGACTGAAGTTACAAGCTTCATTTTCAATCCTACGAGCTAACTTTTACAACGAAACTTTTGTCGTATTATCTTAGTTTTCCAGTGAAAAATATTTCCACGGACACACAAACATCCATCCAGACAGACGGACAGGCTATACCGACTAAAGAGTTGACTCTGATGAAGAATATACTCGTATATAGTTTTCTTTACCTGCCACGCCTCCTTTTCTGGTTTTTGAACTTAAATTACGATAACAGTAAGTGCAAGATCTGAGCAAAAGCTATGTGGATTGTGTATAACCCAAATTTTCAAAATACTGCAGTGTAGGGTATTAAACGTTTGGCCAGGCCAAAGGTAGCACCCTCACTGTTTTTTAAATTTCATTTATTTATTTTTTTGTGGATGAGGGATGAAAAGCATATAAGCTCGTAAGCACGATAGCCTTCGGTGCCAGTTATGTCGAGCTCTCCTAAGCGTCCTACCGACTGAAAAGCCTCCTCTTCATCTTGGAGGCATGCCATCTCTTCATTTACCTACGTTGGTTATTTCATTTTGCTATTTTTGTGGGCGTTAGTTCTTTTTTTAACCTTATCACCTACCGCCGTTTTTATGACCTATTGATTTGACTCCGTTTGTAACACAGAGAAGAAGGCGTGGGTAGGCATAAAAAAGTACTTACATTCTTGATCAGCGTCACTTACCGATTCGTAACAGCTATGTTCGTATGTCTATCGGAAGAAAAAACAAAGCGTGGTGCCGCCAGGAGATCGAAAACTTCGAAGTTTTAGATAAAATCCGCGACTGCATGATAATTTGGTTTGCTTGTTGGGAGGGAATATCGACCGTTCTTGGGAATTATGATGTTCTATGGTAGTTTCTTACAATCTTTCTACTATTCTTGTGACGCAGTCAGGGAAAATATTTAATGTAAATTGCTTGAGTGAACTTTTCAGGACAAGCTTAAACACGTCCTAGGGTCAAAAAAAGTCTTGTCTTTAGATTGTTACACCTAGCGCGTTGTTGTTGGAATCATTCTGTGCATGTGTGCATGTGACGAAAACTAATCTATTGTATAAAAATAGGTAAACGAAATCGATTCAGTACCTAAATCTCAACCGATTTGCTTGATTTTTTTTTTTGTTGGAAAGGTTGTGTGGAGGAGCAGTGCAGAGAACTATATTTTTTTTAAAAGTGGGTGTCGCCGCGCCCCTAAATAGAAAAAACGCTTTCATGGCTAAACCACTGCATCGAATTTTACGAAATTTGGTATGGAGTTAAGGTTAGCACTAACAAACGATAAAGTAACCATTATGATTTTCAGTGGGCGTTGCCACGCTCCTAAATGGAAAAAACGTTCTCACGGCTAAGTCACTGGAGCGATTTTTACGAAATGTGGTATGGGTAGGCACTAGGAAACGATAATATGACCATTATGATTTTCAGTGGGCGGTGCCACTCCCCTAAATAAAAAAACGCTCTTACGGCTAAACCACTGCATAGATTTTTATGATGTTCGTTATAGAGATAGGGTTAGCACTAACGATTGATTTTTATGAATTTTGATATGGGGTTAAAATGAACAGGATTTTTATCGACCAAGGAGGGGTAAAAAATTTTTGCTTTACAGGCAAATGGTCGCATTTCGGCCACAAGGCGAACTCTAGTATATTTTGAAGCATGAAGGAATAAAAGTCTAAATCCTGGTAGGAGCTGTTATACATTTTTAAACATTACAAAACTTCAATTGTCATTTTCTCAAAACTTACTCTTTTCAACCAAAAACTCTTGCCATAACTTCGGTAATTTTTGGAATTTTTTTCATGAGGTTGGTTTCATTCAACTCAGAATTTTATCCTGTTACTAGAAATACTAATAATATAATTTCAACCAAAAGTACTTAACTTAGGGTCACTTTTCACGGACCGCATCACATATTTCTATTTTAACTTTGACAAATGGAATAAATTCAGACCCTAATATTCATACTGCTCTCGTTTTACTAGTAAAATACACACATACGTTTGTACAATATGTTTTGTGCCATTTAAATAATAGATTATATCTTAATGTATAATAAAAGAAACTAACATTAAGAACTAACATTTAGTATAAAGTTAATAGCAAAGGAATAAACTATTACGCGAGTGGAAGGAACACACGGAATCTGTGAATGAGGCGCTGTTTCAAAAATAACTTTTTTCAAGTGAAAAAACTTTTCATAGAGCTGTGCTTTAAGTCAACAAAAGATGCTGCAATTTTCGGGGTATTCACAAACGTATACACATATTAAAAAAATTTATACAGGTTTTCCACACACCAAGTTAATAAACTCTTTCCAAATCATATTCATCCTTTTAAAAATCAAATTAAACATTTCTTAAATCGAAATAAACGGTTTCCAAATCAAATCAAACTTTTGCCAAATCAAAATAAACTTTCCAATTCAATTAAACAATATATCAACACAAGTGTATTTTTTGTAAAGTTTATTTTGACTAAGAAAAAGTTTAATTTGATTTGGAAAAGGTTTATTTCAATTTGGAAAAAGTTTAGTTTGATTTGAAGAAAGATCATTATGATGTGGAAAAGGCGTAATTTGGAGCGGAAAACCTGTGGGATCATCGCTTTTGCGAGAGAACCATTCAGAAAAAAAAGCAGTCTTTTTTTCGGTACACAAAAAAAAAATTTGTTTTAATATATTAAAATTGCTATGTTCGTTTGGATATGCACTCAGCTGCGAAATTGGGCACATAACTATATTATTATCATTTGTAAAAACCCTAATTGATTGATTTTTTTCTTTATTCAGAAATATGCAAATTCTTTTGAAGCACTTTTCACTCACAGTTTTACGTGGGTACGCATGTAGTATGATCATGCAATTTTTCCAACACTACAATTTTCAATTAAAATATAATAAATATAAAATATTTCACAAAATTTTTCAAGACAAAACTTTTAAATTAACGACTTAAATAAATATAGGAAAGGTTTTTAATAATAGCTTATTATTATATGTATATGCATATGCTGAATGCTTTTTAACAAGTGCAAATTTATAAGGCAATTTATTTATAAGCATGTACTATACACTGTATAGATATACATTGTTAACCTCAAGCAAAAGCTTTTATTTAAAATAATAATAACTCCAAAAAAAAGTTACTGCAGATAAATTGTTAAGTGCAATTTAGTTTAATGTTTAAACATTGAAATCTTATTTAAGGTCAGAAATAAACAAGGACCCTTAAGAAAACGAAAAAAAAAATAATTTCGAGAGATATATTCAAAGGCTACAGTATTCAAATTCAGTAACTATAAAAAAAATACATGAGGAACAACTCACGAGGTGTCATAACTTGTCGCAAAGTCTTAATGTTAATAAATTTTAAAATATCTAGTTTAAAAAATGTTGTTGGCTTTCAAATGAGAAAACAACTTACGACAATACAACTTTACATCTTGTGTTGTTTGTTTGTCGCAAACATTTTTCTGTTTTATTAGCTACTAAACAAGCATGGATCAGATGGCATTGCTGGCTTGAACTTACTGTTCAAGGTGTTTAAGTAAATACACCAAAAAAATTACAAAAACAAGGAAAAAGCATAAGGGCGCTATGTAAGAAAAGTATAATACTAACAGCATGGTGATGTATAACAAGGGAAAATCAAAAAATTTAGAACTTTTGCATGTGCTGTATTTGCTTTTTGCTGTGATTATCAACAAATCTACGCAAAAGGTTAAATATCGTATGCTTGTTAAGTTCTTCCGGATGTCGGCAAATTCGTCTGATGATATGATTGTGGTGATCATTAAAACGTAACGAAAACCAGCCTTCCAATAATTTTTTTTGCTTTCCTTTTGCATTGTTTTTGTAATTTCGTTGGTGTTTTTACTAAAAGACATTGTATAGTAAGCTTAAACCAACAATGTCATCTGATCCATGCTTGTTTGGTAGTTAATAATTTAAATCATTAACTGTTCCAAAAAACAACTAAAAATTTTTCTATTTTTCTGAGAGAATGAAAAGAGTATGAAAATAAGATCCGACTTTGTAGAAAGCAATTTTTTTTGCTGAATGATAAGCCTATAAAAACGCATCGTATTTTTTCAGGGGTCATGTGGCTTAGTGACTTATGCTGTCATTGTAAGGTTCTTTGTAATCTTTACCATAAGGAATAAATTAATTAAAAAATTTTTTTTTAAGTTACGACTTATGGGTTTAAGACACCTTGTGAATTGGCCAAGAGTTTAAGTCTTTTAGTGAGAATTTACGTTTATTTCATTTATTTGTGATGATTTTACTATGTATGTATGTAATTTGAAGACTAAATGGTCGTAGCCTAAACAAAAATACAAAAAAATGTTTATTTTTAGCTGAGGTTAACACATGGACGTAGTACATATATGTATATATTCAAGAATAATTTCCAAACGGCTAAATTAGAAAATGTTACTACTCATACGTTTTTTTTTTCAACACATATCATTAGATTCTTTATAAAATGTGTACGTGTGTGTGATTTAGTAATTACTAGTCAACATTACACACATACAGCTTATATTGCAAGTATAGTGCAATATTATAAATAAATAAAAATAAATAACTAAGCAACATTTTCAGACTTTAATAATATGAACAGCAAAAACAAATGAGCATACATAAATATTTAAAAATATATAATATTAACTAATAAGATGCTTCTGTCTTTATTACAACTTGATAAATTACATATTTAGCGTTTATTTTACAACTCTGGCAAAGAACACCTGTTTTGTAAATTTAAATGAAATAAAATAGATACATAGATCGCATTGTTGCTACCGTATTACATTCGAAATTGATTTTTATTATTTACAAATTAAAGTTTTTAATATAAAAATCAATAAGATTTGTCCAACGAAAAAGTCGCCTTATTTGCGTCAATTTCAATTCATTCATTCGTCTTGAATAAGGTGCCTTTTCGCATATAAACGCGCACAACATAAATTTGTTAAACGTAAAATGGGTAAAAAACAATAAACATTCTTTTACGTAAACTCGAATAGGGCATCATTTTCGAAATCGTACAATTTACCTTTTTTTTTAATATAAACGCGAATAAGGTAACTTTTTTCAATAGACTTAATGATATACGTACATACGTATATCCATCTAACTGCGTTCTAAAAAAAATCGTACTCAAAATTTATAAAAAATTTAAATATTTTTTACAATACAGATAAATAGTATATGTTGACTTTTATTCTGTAAAAAAAAACCCACATAGATAAAAAATGCAAACTATCAGGCTTGTTCCGTGATCCGCGTGGTTTCAATTACTTTTCACTTGGGAGGCTTTTTGATGAAAATGGTGAGTCACACGATAAAAAGCATTAGAATCTTCTTTGAGAGAATTACAGGTTCTACAAATAATATTGATTTACATTAACGAAAAAGTAACCGTTTCGGAAATATTTAATAAAGTCGAATTTTTCGTTAATGCAAATGAATGTTATTTGTAGAACATGTAAATACCCACAATAAAGATTTTAACACTTTTTATCGTGTCGCTAACAATTTTCATCAAAAAGCCTCTTAAATGAAAAGTAATTGAAAATACACGGATTACGGAACAGGCCTGTATGAAACATTTAAAGTAAAAATTGTTTGAATCAAAGTACATGTTATGAGGCAATTTTAATAAAATAAAAGAGTTGAAAATTATCATATAAGCAATTACAAAACAAAAAAATCTACAGCATGCACTTAATGTAATCCCAGACATACATATATCTATATTCAAATAAAGTAATTATATATATATACTATATATATTATATTATAATATATAGTTTCTTGCAGTTTCAATTTTATTTAAGGATAGTAAAACGCTACTTCAACAAAATAATTCAACAACGCAAAATATTTATTTTACTAATTTATTTAAACATTTGTTTTTATTTTTTGCTCTTTTCATTAGTTATTAACAATAGTTTGGATTTAAAATTTTTTCTTTAAATATTTATTAGGTTGCTACTTGTCATCTTCTTTTCATCGATCTATTTCTCCAAACACAACATCCAATGTACCAATAATGGCAACAATATCTGCTAACATATGTTGCTTGCCAATTTTATCTAGCGCAGCCAAATGTGCAAATCCTGGTGCTTTTATTTTACAACGGTAGGGGCGGCTAGAGCCATCAGCAACTAAATAAACACCAAATTCACCTTTAGGCGCTTCGATTGCCGTGTATGTTGCACCGGGTGGAACTTGATAGCCTTGAGTAAAAAGCTTAAAATGATGAATGAGTGCTTCCATTGAAGTTTTCATTTCTGCACGTGAGGGTGGTGTCACTTTAGCATCATCGGTTTTTATTTCTCCGGCTGGCATTTGATTCAAGCATTGATCTATAATACGCAATGACTGCCGCATTTCTTCAAGGCGACACAAATAACGGTCGTAGCAATCGCCTTTGGTTCCGATGGGCACATCAAAATCAACCAAATGATATGCATCATATGGCTGTTGTTTACGTAGGTCCCATTTAATACCGGAGCCACGTAGCATGACGCCACTGAACCCATAATTTAAGGCATCTTCAGCGGAGACAATTCCAATATCTTCTGTACGTTGTACCCATATCCTGTTAGTAGTCAATACATCTTCAACTTCATCCAAACGTTCAGCAAATTTAGATGAAAATTCATATATATCATCCAATAGTCCCAAAGGCATATCCTAAAAGTTGAATAGTATTTAAATGCGAAGCCATCAATTTGATGCGATAATTTTAAAGCAACCTGAATTGCTTGAAACTTTGTGTTAATCTTAACAAAAAATATTTACCAACGAAACTCCACCTGGACGAACATAGGCTGCATGCATACGAGCACCGGAAACACGCTCGTAAAACTCCATCATTTTCTCACGTTCCTCAAAGAGCCAAAAGAATGGTGTCAATGCACCCACATCCAAAGCATGAGTACCCACAGCCATGATATGGTTAAGAATGCGTGTCAACTCTGCAAAAAGAGCTAAGGGAAAAGGTAAATTCTATATAAGTAAAACTTTATTACATACTTAGATATAGTTAGGACATTGCTTTGGTCCCGTAAAAATTTCGATATCCTAAACCACCCTAATATTAGCAGAGCAGCTAACATTCCTCATCATTTTTGTAGATTTAGCACTATAATAAATTTATCAGAAAATTCCCTCTGTAGAATATTATATTCCTTGGCGAACTGGATATGAATTGGTGTTAAAGTTTTGGTTAATTAAGCTGGAATTAGTCAAAGCGTTGCGCTACATAACGTGACGATGCGTTTGCTCGTTGACGTAGCACCGATTAGTGAAAACGGTAGACAACGTTCGAAATGTCACCTTACAACTTACAAATTATTTGAAAAATTTCAATTTTTGTGAACAAACATCCAATGTCATTCTTATTTTAATTAAATTGTTCAATAAATTCAATTTATAACTCAGTACAATAAACATTTTTTCAAACACGAACAGCTTGTCAACGCTACAAATAAAAACGGAACAGTTTGACAAAATGTTTGCGCCCTTTAAAGGAAAAAAATCTAAAAACACGCATCCATACGTATATCGAACGCCTTAGTCCAACAGACTTTCACTATGTGGCCCTTTTTTTAAGCCCACTATTTAAAAAACTAAATTTTCGTTGCCCAGAACAAAAAGATAACGTAAAGTCAACCGTTAAGGCCATTTTAGCAGAGTTTTGCAACGAATTACTTAATGATCGCCAATATGGCTTCAGGAGAGCTCGCTCTACTGGTGACTTAATGGCGTTCGTCACTGACAGGTGGAACCAATGTGTCCACCTTCTTGGTGAAATTATGGTTGTTGCTCTGGATATTTCTAAAGCTTTTGATCGTGTGTGGCATAGCGCCCTCGTAACAAAACTAATTGCATATGGCGTCGGTGATTCTTTCGCTCGTTGGATAACGAGCTTTTGCAGTGGCCGTTCTATTCGTGTTGTCGTAGACGGTTTCACATCTAACGAATACTCCATTAACGCTGGAGTTCCCCAGGATTCGATCCTATCCCCATCTCTTTTTCTTGTCTTCATCGATGACCTTCTGTCATCGACCATTAATCCAATCCACTCCTTTGCGGATGACAGCAGTATTTGTCATTCATATTGCTTCAAAAAGCGTCCAAGCTCTGAGGAGATTGAGAGAAAAAGGCGGTATATGAATGTCACACTCACAAATGACCTCAAAACAATCTCCGAGTGGGGTCGAGCTAATCGGGTCGAATTCAAAGCTAGCAAAGCCCAATGCTGTCTGCTGTCCCACAGACGAGTGGATAGTCCCCCTCCACCCCTCAATATGGCCGGCGTAGACATTATGAGATCAGCATCTCTTGACGTTCTGGGCATATCGATTCAAGCTGATCTGAGGTGGACAGATCATGTTTTCGATGTGTCGAAAGAAGCGGCCAAGTGCTTAGGTTACCTAAAACGGTGTAAGAAATACTTCACTCCTGTTGATCTTCGGACTGTCTATTTTGCCTATATTAGACCTAAGCTAGAGTACAATTTGCACATCAGGGCCGGGGCTCCAAAAACTACTTTGGAGCTGCTAGACAGAGTCCAACGTCGTGCGATGAAGTTGATTGGGGATGCGGTTGTTGTATCCTCTATTGATTCTCTTGAACACAGTCGTAACGTTGGGTGTGATACTCTTTTTTATAGATATTATCATGGGTTGTGCTCTAGGGAAATTTATGGGCTGGTTATGTCAGTTCGTATATTTTCTCGCAGCACTCGGGCGTCCCATCAGGCCCATCCCTACTGCATTGCAACGGTGTTTAACAGAACATCGCACTATCGTGATAATTCGTTCTTTGGTCGAACGATTAAGTTGTGGAATAATCTCCCTGCGAGCGTTTTTCCCGACTGTTGTGACATCGGTAGATTTAAGAAAAATGTTCATCGACACTACTCCTCTTCTCCCCCATCCTTCTAACCTATTTCCTTTTCTACAAATCAACACGGTGCATTGCATTTATAGGGGCTATCCCCTGAGCGTTGATTTAAGTAATAAAAAAAAAAAAAAAATAAATAATACAAATAATTTTCGTCCAAAGAACCTCAAGAATTTGCAGAATATAGAGATGAAAATATTGCCAAAAAAATAAAAAAAAAACATGGTTGAAATTGAAAATTACTATAAAAAGTCAAATGAAAATGATATATTAAAATATTGAAAAATGCAGATGACTTAAAATTATTGCAAAAGCTTGCTGGACGGATATTAAATATTCCTTTAAGTTCCACGACTAGTGAGTGTTCTCCACTTCCGGATTAATACTAAATTCACGTCACACAAGATAATTGGGCAAAAATCTGGACAAATAGTGTTTCTGAACCAAAATGAAAAAACATAAGTATTAATCTATATATCCCTGTCCCTGTTTCTATACCTAAACCTCAACCGATTTGCTTGATTTTTTTTTTGGAAAGGCTGTGAAGAGAAGCAGTGCATAGGATTATATTTTTTCTTTAAGTGGGCGGTGCCACGCCCCTAAATGGAAAAAACGCTCTCACGGCAAACCATTGCATCGATTTTTACGAAATTTGATATATTGATAGGGTTAGCAATAAAGAACCATAACATGACCATGTTTTTTTTAATGTTTTTCAGTGGGCGGTGCTACGCCCCTAAATGGAAAGGAAGCTCTCATGTTTAAGCCACTGCAACGATTTTTATGAAATTAAGTACTGAGATAGGGCTAACACTAAAGAACGAGAATATGATCTTTATGTTCGAGGCATTAATTTGTTTCAATTTTTGTATGGGAATAGAATGAACAGGACGGAAATATATCAACAACTTTTTGCTCTTTAGGAGTAACACGTTTCTTATAGTTGCTGCACCGATTTTTATGAATGAAGATAACCCGAAGAAGAATATTAAAAGCTTTTTGTAGGCAAATCAAAATGGTCGAATTTCGGGCACAAGGCGAACTCTAGCAAACAAATAAGCATGAAATAAAAATGTGTTTTTGATCATACAAAGTTAAAATTGAAAAAGTCGTGCGTGTCGTGACGTGCTCTTGTTGGGCAAATTTTCAACCGTGCATGCTGCGTTCGTGTTTGAAACTTGTGTTTCGTGTTCGTGTTTGGAAAAATAGGCACGCGCCCAGCTCTATCCCGGAGCAAGATTCGTCAGAAAAACTAAACGAATCGGCAAGATTGGTATCACAGTTGAAATCACACGAAAACGTCGATAGCTTCACGTATTTATCTCCATGGATGGTGGAGCAAAAGAGGATATCAAATCAAGAATAGCAAAAGCAAAAGGCGCGTTTGCTCAACTGAACAAAATTTGGTCTTCATCCGTTATATCATCCACCAAAACGAGAGTGCGCATTTTTGATTCGAATGTGAAATCGGTTTTGTTATATGGGTGCGAAACGTGGCTTGTTACTGAACAACTAACGAACAAGCTGCAAGTATTCGTCAACAAATGCTTAAGGCGAATACTAAAGGTTTGGTGGCCTCGCACTATATCAAATGCCGAGCTACATCAAAAATGCAATCAGAGGGCTATAGCAATCGAGGTCAAGCTGCGCAAATGGAGATGGATTGGTCACACTCTCCGGAAACCACACAGCGAAGTTTTTCGCCAGGCTCTTGAGTGGAATCCACAAGGCAGTAGAGGACGTGGTAGACCCAAAACCAACTGGAAGAGGTCGCTGGAAAAGGAAATCCAAGAATCGGGAAAGTCGTGGCAAGAGATTAAAGTCATAGCAAGGGATCGTGACAAATGGAGAGATTTCATATTGGCCCTATGCTCCTCCTAGGAGTGAAAGGAGAATACATACATACATACATACAATGTCTCAAAAATAAATTAATTTTGCTTTCTTCTCTATTTGATTGCGTTTTACTTCATATTTTCCCATTTTTAGCCGATTTTTTAAGGGTGCCCGCAACCGAACCAAATTTTTTTTTTTTTTTTTTTTTGTCAAAAATTATCACTTCACTATTTTTAGATATAATTTTCCGACTGACAAAATCAAATTTCTTTCTTCACCAATAGTTAGTTAAGGTCTCTAGCTTTCCACTGATACTTATATGTCTGCATAATATATACCAGTTCTTCGCCATTGGAAGGTTTTTTCGGAATATCTTCTAAATGGCAACTTTTATGACTACACATACTGTGGATATCTTGTAGATCTCAAGATTCTCCACAAAGCAGGTCCGGCTTCGGAGAAAGTCTTCAAAAACTTAATCGCACGAAAAAAATATCGGTTTGTAGAGAACATAATTTTCTATAAAAAAAGTCTCAATCAACGTTGCTTATGTTTATTTTAATTTTTGATACAAAAAATCCCTCCAATTCTTATTTTGAATTTCAACACTGCACTGATCTTTCTTACGTCAAAGCATTTGGCATTTGAATTGCAGCGTCGATACAAAAAAAGACACTGAATGCAATATTTCTGCTCATATGGCAGCAACTTTTATAAAACTTGGTACGTGGATATAGATTGTATCTCCCATTATTATTGCGAAATTTGGGAGGTTTTAGAAGAGGGTGAACTGTACCCTCCATAAAAAATATACAAAATGCTACATCTCTGCACCTATGGCAGCTATCATTATAAAGGTTGGTAAATAAATGTATATTCCATCTACCATTCACTTTGAAAAACCTGAGGGATGGAAAGGAGAAGAACGACGGTGATGGATAGTACTTGGTACATACAAGGCACTGGAAACGGGCGAACGAAGTCGCTACCGGGCCAGCTAGTATATATATAAAATATTAACATGCGGATATTTGTTACCGTGTAACTTTTGAACCACTAGGCCGATCGTAACCATTTTTGCACTATATGTAAATTTTTTTGTGCTTTTTTGTATCATAGCTATGCTAAGAGACAAAAAAAAACAACTTTAAAATAATTGCACCACCTACAAGAAAAGGCAGAACGTTTGTAATATGGAAAACCTATGGTTGTTTCATTCTCAATTTATGAATTAAAATATTTACTGCGGATATATTTTGCACGCAACGGCACTTCAATGTTAAGCAGTTTTTCGACAGCAAGAGAATAACACTGCTCATTGCACATCATCGAGACGTAGTCCAACCTTTAAGGAATCATGAGTTATAATTTTAAATCATTAGATTAACTTTTATTTAGTCAACAAAATAAATTACCGATCGAAATACGGCAACGCCTGAGTGTAAGTTTTATACTCAATGAGTTTCTCGGTACCACGATGCAATAAGCCAATGTGAGGGTCAGCTCGCATAACTGTCTGATGGATCGAAGCAAAATTTTTTCTTTTAGTATATAAATAAAATATATGTATATGTATATATACTAACCTCACCATCGAGTTCTAGCACTAAACGCAGCACACCGTGAGCTGCTGGATGCTGTGGTCCAAAATTGATTGTTAAATTCCGTACTGATTTTTCAACCGGGGTTATTTTACCTAATTAAAAACATGCTTAGTACTAGACAGTATAAATGATATTATGTTTCAGTGTTCATACTATTCCATGGTGGAACCTTCCAGAGAGCAGTACTCTCATCGGGATACATAACAGGACCGCTAAATTGTTGCATAAATTCCGGATCTGGATACCATTTTGCGGCTCCACGAGACTGTTGTTTGTTGCTGCAAAAATTCAAAACGAAGTTATTTAAGAATTTTACCAAAATTCGGAAAATAAAAAATAAATTATTGCCCAAAATTCGAGATCATACTCAGACAAACTTAATCAAACAGGTTTAACGAGAAATCCGGGGGAAGTCTACCGACCAATTAGAAGATTTCGACTGTGCGGATGACATCTGCTTACTACTCGTAACGTGAAGACAAACAGCTATGCAAAACAAACTAGAATATGTAGCCATGAAATCGCATAAGTCCGGCAAAAAGAGGATATCTACCAACTCAAAAATCACAATTTTCATTTCACATTAGATGGCGAATGTAAGTCTCTAATCATTAACGAGTCGAAAAATAAGGTTAAGATTGGCAACATTAGAAATCGATTTGAGATTGATTAGATAAATAAAGCTGTGTGATTATGATGGGCACTGTTCACAAAAAAAAAAAAAAAAAAAAAAAGCCAGTTTTTCGAATCGGCTAGTACCCGTTTTATCGAGAATATGCTATAATTCTCTAATGTTTTTTGAGTCATGTTCTAAATTTAGATATTAGAGAAAGTCTAGTTGTTACATTTTCTAATTGATAGCTTACCATAATGTTTGCTGGGGATGCGTGCTGCAAGTTAAGTGGCCTCACACCATCCCAAAAGCTAAATTTTTCTTTTTTTTTTTAATTACTAATGAAGCAGCTTCAAGTACATGTTATGATGATCCATGGGAAATGAAAGGAAATAAAGGAACAGATACATTTAACTCACAATCGCCATTTTTTTTTAGGAAAAATTGTGTTATTTAAATAAATAAAAATTGTGTAAAAAAAAGTGTCGCTCGGATCTGGTTTCGGAATTTGCGAAAAATATAAAAAATCTAAATTAGTTAAAAACGGCTGCATTGATTTCCAAAATATGGGTGTCATATGAAAGGTAATTTAATAAGCTACTATGTATATTGATCCAGAAATTTTTTAAATCTGGCTCGTAGTTTAAGAGATATTACGACTTTTCTGAAATTTGAACCGATTTTTTCCCACATTAACTTTACATAAGGGTAGGCTTAAAACTCCCAAAAATCCAACACCGGCTTTGTGGCGGCCTTCGGCCGTGGATCAATCCATAATACATCCAACACTTATGTCGTTTTCCATTGGGAAATCTAGATTTTGCTCTCAGATCAAATATTTTTCTTGCTGAATGGAACACGAAAACAGAGCAAGTTTTTTGTTTTTGCTGGGGCGGATGACGGGTACAAATGTTTTGACATTTGTAGTAACAAACAAGTTTGTAGTAGTATATTGTTTCATCAAATTGTTTGACGTTAGAATTTTTAAAAATAAAACCAATTGTTCGAAAATAGGGAAACGATTTCTTTAAAATTTTTAGCTATGCTTTATTATGAGGTTTCTTTTTAAATAGCACAATCATAATCAAACACAAGACTTCCAAAATATGAAACATGCAAACCACTTTGTGCCTCAATGTCTTGAAAGTGGTTTATATTTCTTCCAACATACGAATTTGCGAAGCATTAACATTTGCCTAATGCACGGGACTTTATGTCTTGTAAGCAACGGCCTTTTTATTAGCAACCTAGCTCCACTTGATTGGCGTAGCGGCTGTTCAAAATTATTTTTCGGTTCTTCCAAAGGTTGTCCTTTAGCCGAGTTCTTGTTCAGCGCCGTTCGCAGCCTTCTCGAAACTTCCCAGGTTAACTTCTGTCATCTGCGCAGCTTGAGTTATGTTAGATATCCGTTTTTTTCTATTTTAACAATTGATTTGTTGCATTTAAATCAATTTTGTTTGCTTTTTAATAAATTAAAAATATTTTCTAATTGTCAAATGATGTTGCAACTTTGACACTCGCCCTACATGCTTGTAATAGTGTGATTGCGAGCAAATGAAATCTGAGAAAAAATCTAGATTTGAAAAAATTGATCTGAGATCAAAAAATTTTGCTCTAGATTTCCCAATGGAACGCAAATTGTAATAGATTTTGATCTAGATCAAAAAAAGATTGCTCTTTTTTGCCCAATGGAAAACGACATTAGTTTGCAAGCCAAATTCCAAATTTCAGAAAAGTTTTCATATCTCAAAAATTACGAGCCGAATTTAAAAAAAATCTGTATCAATATTGTGGCTTATTAAATTACCTTTCATGTGACACTCATATTTTGGAATCAATGCAGGCATTTCTGACTTATATTGATTTATAAAAAAACTATATCCGCAACTTCCGACGGCTGTACCTCCGAAACCAGATCCGGGCGACACTTTTTGATTACATATTCATTCTTAGATTTCAAAAGCACATAAGAAAATAATTGGTTTATACACAATTTCGATTGTGAGCTTAACTGTATTTAAGCCAAAATAAATTAGGCATCCTAATTTGGTTTTTGAAATTATAGGATAATAGTGAATTTTTTGTAAAAAAAATAAAGTTTTTTTGAAAAAAATAGTTTAAATTTTCTAAATATCGTCGTATCTCGAAAACTATTACCCAAATTAAAAAATTTTTTACACAACTTGTACAGCTTCGTAAAATACCTTTCATATGACAGCACTTTAATTATTTTTTTCAATATGATAAATTTATAATGAACTAATTAAACAGTAATTTTTGCAATTTTTTTAAAATCCATCCAGGATTTCCAACTTATACCTACCCGTTTTTATAAAAGATATATTCGGATTTTCCGGATTTTGCTGCTGTAATTAAATCTCAGAGCTTTATTTCCCAAAAAAAAAAAAACAGACAGGCATTGCTTATGGTACAATATGTTCTTCCTCAAATATTAAGGCCCCAATTGCTAATGGAAAGGAAATAATTTTCTCTATTTTAATGTGCGCAATTAACATTAGATAGAAACAGACAACTATATTACTATATTAATTTCGTTTCTATTCGCCATAGGAGCCTAAGTTGAAATTATCAATGTTACTACTTAACATCCCAGTACCAGCGATTGTCTGAAGGGATAATCATAGTTTTTATATACACGTATCTTTAAGAGAAAAAAAATATCCTCCCTACATTTCACGGGTGGTCAAAACTTTTTTTAACCCTCAAGTTGCATCACTCTGAATATTTGTATATATTCTTGTTCGGGGTACTTTTCCAATCATTTAAAAAAAAATTAAGAAAATCCGTCGGGCGCTTTTTTTTAAATCGTTTTGGCAAAGTTGAGTTAAGTCAAAAATGCGAGAGCTAAAATCAATAACAAAGAACATGAATAGTCATTTCTAACTAATTGTTGGATTCTGAATTCAAATCCATTAAAGAAATTGCACTATCGCTACAGAATTTTGAGATATCCTAACCTAAAAATTACCAAAATATTAGATTTTTTGTGATTTTTTCCTACTTTTGAGGTTATGTAACAAGAAAGTGTAATACTTTGTCATAAAACCTGTTGTTTGAGTTAAAAGTACATATCTTTGTCTACAAAACTCTTTTTAAATTTTGTCAATATCTATTTTTTTCTAGGAGTTATCCTAACCTAAAAATTTAAAAAGGAACAAAAACAAAATTTTTGTCTATGTTGGAGGCTACATAGAGAACGCACGAAATTTTACTGCGCTTTTATACTAACTGAATTACTTAGTACAATTTCTCGTCTTCAAAATCTGCTATTAAGTGGTCACCTACGAATTTTCCCTCCTTCGTTACAACAATTTTAAGCACACGAACTTTTTAGCTTTAGTGTATTACTTATTTTGGCATAACGTTTTTGTGTTTCATGATGTCATTTTAAAGAGCTTATAACTTTGCAAAGAAAAATCCTAGATGACCATTTGATAGCTCATTTTGAAGACAATAAATGATGATAAGTGATGCAGTTTGTATAAAAGAGCAAACAAATTTCGTGCGTTCTCTGTGTAGCCTCCAATATAGACAAAAATCTTGTTTTTGTTCCTTTTTAAATCTTTAGGTTAGGATAACTCCTAGAACAAAAAAGATATTGATATTATTTAAAAATTGATTTTTTTAAATTGAACTTTTAGTCATATATTTGCAAAGAACGATTTACATATAAATCTATCAATGCATTTTCTAACACATAATTATGACAAATCAAGGAACGGATTGAAAACATGGTTCAACTCCCGCCCAGGCCAAAAACACAAAAAGTTTTCAAACTTGCAATTTTTCAATTATAATTAATTTAGTGAAATAAATATAATTATAATTACAACAAAAATAGTCTGATGAGTCTTTGTGGCGAAAGACGAAACATATGTCACTATAGCCGTGTTTTTAATCTGTTCCTTGATTTGTCATAATTATGTGTTAGAAAATGCATTGATAGATTTATATGTAAATCGATCTTTGCAAACATATAACTAAAAGTTCAATTAAAAAATCAATTTTCAATATATAAATGTCATTAAGTAACACACTTCAAAATTCTTAAATATTATTTAAAAAGAGTTTTGTAGACAAGGATATGTACTTTTAACTAATATATCAGGTTTTATGACAAAGTATTACACTGTCATGTTAGATAACCTCAAAAGTTGGAAAAAATCACGAAAAATCTTATATTTTGGTAATTTTAAGGTAGGGATATCTCAAAATTCTGTAGCGATAGAGCGATTTTCTTAACGGATTTGTGTTTAGAAATGACTATTCGTGTTCCTTTTTATTGATTTTAGTTTTCGCATGTTGTTTTTTACTTAACTCAACTTTGACAAAAACGGAAAATTCGATTTAAAGAAAAAGCACCCGACCGATTTTCTTAATTTTTTTTTATAAATGATTAGAAAAGTAAGATGCAACTTGAGGGTTAAAAAATGTTTTGACCACCCGTGATTTTGTCAAGATTAGAAATATTGTTAACAAATAAATAAAAAAATAAATTTAAAAAAAAAAAACTAGTAAGGGTGTTTGGTCTGGCCAAAAATGAAATACCCTACACTGAAGTATTTTGAAAATTTTGCTTTTATAGCGGTGCCTTCCTGTTCGAATCAGTTTAGTTCTTGCTCAGTGTTTGCGTTGACTATTCCAAATTTATAAGCGAAATTTGGTTGCATTACTTCAAATAATGTTTGCACAGCATTTTGAAATGTTGCTTGCATGGGAAGTGCCACGCCTTCTTGTCTGAGTTCGCCTGGTTTTTGCTCAGAGCTTCTAATAATTATTTCTAGTATCTGTGCGAAATTTTGTCACATTACCTCAAATACCGCTTGCATTACAGCATTTTTGAAAATTTTGAGTGTATGGGCGGTGCCACACTCTCTTGTCCGAATCAACCAAGTTCCTGATTGGAGTTTGCATTTACTATTCTTAGTATCTGTGTAAAAATTTTTTGGATTATCTCAAAAAACGCTTTCCTAATAGCATTTTGAAACTTCTACTTATATGGGAGCTACCACGCCCTCTAGTCCGAGTTCACCTAGTTTTCGCCTAAAGCTTGTAGTTACTATCCCTAGTATTGAAGTCTATTTTGGTTGCTTTATCGTGAAGAATGCTCTTAAAATTGCGTTTTGAATATATTTTTTGTATGGGCGGTAGGCGTTTCCGTTGACCGATTTCGTTCGTTTTCAATCCCACTAAGTTTTACGACAAAGGCAGTGTACCAAATTTTATCTTGCTCAGTTTTCCAAAAAAATGTATTTCCACGCACATCCAGCCAGACCGACGGACATGACTATATCGACTCAGGGAGTG
Organism: Calliopum simillimum; assembly: GCA_951812925.1. Lineage (NCBI taxonomy): Eukaryota > Metazoa > Arthropoda > Insecta > Diptera > Lauxaniidae > Calliopum > Calliopum simillimum. Next base: position 10,378,538 of record OX638373.1, on the reverse strand, counting down.
ACGCTGATCAAGAATATATATATACTTTTCTATACCTGCCACGCCTCCTTCTCTGCGTTACAAACGGAAGGACAAAGTGAATATACCCTGGGTGTAGGGTATAAAAAAAAAAAACCAAACTTTTCGCCATAGTTTATTTAACATTTTCTTTATGATTATAATTTTTGAGTTGGTCGATTTCCATAAACTACGATTCACTGCCTACATTGTCAGAAACTCTAAATGTTCCATGAGAGCTTTGAGAATCAAATGTTATGTAAGCAGCATACTTTTTTCTGGACGATGCTTTAGGGGGACTCATGTAGACTGTTTGTTTTATCTGGTTTTTGGTTTTCTTTTTTTTTTATATAAAAGGCTTATTCTACTCACAGCACAACATTCGCTCCGGCAGAACCAAGAACTTGAGGCTTCAGGAACTGCAATCCAGCAGCCGCCGATTTCTTCATAAATCCATTGACCACAGATAGTGCAGACATGTTATTTTCCTGTTAAATGTTTCAGCAAGGCGTTTTTGTTTTCGTATAGAGTTTGTATTCTATATTTTGGGTAACAAACGGATAGTTTTCATGTGCACTTATTCAAAAAAAGCTCCACATCCAAACGAATTATAAAAAAAAACTCAGAAATAAAAAAAGTACTTTTTAAACGTCACTTCACGCAACAATAAGGCGTTTTACATTATCAGTCTAGCAATCAAACTGGTCATCAATGTCAGACCGAGTTTGTGTTTACATGTTCAATAAACTGTCAATTTTTAATGTTGCTTTGTACACCGGCGAGAAAAACAAAGCAACAACAGAAAAAAGTTTTATGATGGAAATTTATATGCTGATGGAAATAACAGAAATAAATTAATAAAACATAGTGATAACATCAAAATATACACTATAAATTTATTTAAATGGGTCTACAGCAACAATTAGTGATTTTCGAACACACTTTATCACCAAAAAAATGGGTTTTGGATTTTTATTAAGGGGACATTTGCTTTTGTAATTGAAAAGAAAAACACTTTTTAAAAATTTTATTATGAAAAAACTATTATAGTCATTGGGACATTGTTAAACACTGTTTAAGAAATATGAAAAAAATGTATTTTTTTATTTTTAGTTTCCCTTAGCTGCTGTAGAGGGCGCCATCCAAAAGTTACTTTTAAAACGGTAGGAAATATTTTAGACCTCCTGTAACAGATTTTTGAAAAATTCAAAATGGATTTTATTCTTGAGACCTAAAACTATACAATAAGCCTTTAAAATACTTTTTTATATTTTGAAGTTTTGTATGAATATTTATGAAAAATGCGAAAAAATTGAGGGACTTAACCTCAAAAAATGCCCCGAAAAAAAAGGGCGGCGTATATTTAAAACTTTCAGAGGTTTATTGTTTTATATTTTTTATGAGTAATCGAATGCTTTTTGGTTTTTTAAAATCCGTGGAGCAGATTCGGAGAAAAATTTCCTACCAGTTTGAAAAGTAACTTTTGGATGACGCCCTCTACAGCAGCCAAGGCAAACTAAAAATAAAAAAAATAAAATTTTTTTCATATTTTTTGGACAATGCTTAACAATGTTCAAAAGAAATTTTGTCAATAAATATAATAGTTTTTTCATAATAAAATTTTTAAAAAGTGTTTTTATGTTTTCAATTACAAAAGCGAATGTCCCCTTAAAATTTTTTATTGAAATCTTTTTTTTAAATTAAAAATAAGAGTCTTTGATAAAAATATTAACAATCAGATTAAATTGTTAAACTCGTTTAACTATGAAATGACTTTTTCAGTGCGAGTTTAACAGCGGGTGGCTACAAAAAAATTTTAATTGCAGGCTTTCAATTATTGGCGTTTGGCCACCACAACGGTTGGATTACATCAACGCTTAGCAAGTGCATTGTGATCAAGTCGAAATGCTGTCCGCGAAAAATGTCATGTAAACTTTGATCAGAAACTACTAAAGAAGCTGATTGAATGAAAAATGTACCCAGTTGGGAGGTTGGTACCTGGTATACGAAGCCAGTGTCAAAGCTTTGCTCAAAGAAATCTTGGTTGCTCCAATGTTTAAGCAATTTTATGGTCATAATGATTGGAAATCATATGCAGAACGTGATTTCATTAAATAGTGGTCAAAAGTGAAGTTTGTGAATTTTTTATTTTCCAATATATTCTTCTTTTTCAAATTATGGATTTTTTTTATTCATTTATTTATTTGTTTTTTTTTTTTATAAAATTTAACGGCCAATATCGTTCAGTTAAACTTAGTTTAAACCACGTTTAACATTCACTGAAAAACTCATTTATGAGTATAAATTTACTTTAAATCAGAAAATGAGTTAAACTTGCACTGAAAAACTGGCCCTTAATTTATTTAACGAAAATTGAGAAGAAGTTGATGGCTTGCGGTCAAAAGATTGAAAGCCTAGAAAAGAATTTATAAACTTATGAATTATGCGTTAATTTTTTACCACTTCGTCTGTTGAATATTCTATTTTTAAATAAATAGTATGCACATATTTTCCACAGCTGATATCTTGTTGGATTCTATTTAGTTTGTTGATATTCATTTATTTTATGTATTTTTGTTTTTCGTCAGCTGTAAAAATTTTTTCAGTGCTGCTGTTTTTTTGTCACACATATACAATTATATATATGCGTCAAAAGAAACACGCCTAATGTATGCAGATTGATGAGAAACTGATAATGTAAACACTCATCAATCTGTATTGACAATCTGATTGCCGAAAAACAAAATTTTTTGACTTTCTGCTGTATTGATGACTTTATTGATGAGTAGGTTGACTGTGTAAGCGCAATGAAAATTTTTCAGTACACTTTTAGTCAGTTAAGAAAAGATTTCAATGATAGTTCAATGATTTTGGTTTTTGCTGAAGCTTAATAGGAGCTTGAAGAGAACCTTTTAATTTTATGACTGGGACAAAATCAATTTACTGAAACCTGATTGTTATTATTTTTATCAAAGACTCTTATTTTTAATTTAAAATAAAGATTTCAATAAAAAAATTTTAATAAATGGCCAAAGCTCATATTTTTGGTGATAAAGTGGGTTTGGAAATGACAAATTGTTGCTGTGGATCCATTTAAATAAATTTATGGTGTATATTTTTATGTTTCCACTATTTTTTATTAGTTTATTTCTGTTATTTCCATCAGCATATCAATTTTTATCATAAAAATTTTATCCGCTGTTGCTTAGTTTCCTCTTTGGCGTACAAAGCAACACTAAATATTGACAGTTTATTGAACATGTAAACACTAACTCGGTTTGACATATTGATGACCAGATTGATGGCTACACTGCTAATGTAAAAGTGGCTATTGTCAAAACAGATTGATGAAAAAAAGTGAGCTTGGCATTACTTAATATTGATGGCTAGACTGATTACACCGTTCTATATAAAAAAAAAAGCACATGAGAAAATCCAAAAAATTCTTAAAGTAGACGTTAAAAAAAAAGTACCCGTGTATCACATTCTTGTGTTAAATCGATGAATTTAACTACATGATCCTTACATTTTCTTAAAAAGGTACAAAAATTACACCTAAAACAGGGGAATATTGAGTCAATATGTACTACGGAAATATTTTCTATACAATTTCACTTCTAGTTGCTGAACAATAAAAAAGCGAAATTTTATCCCGAAAGCGAAAAAATCGTTAAAATCAGTAAGCAGTTCTAACAATAAATATTTCCAAATTTCAACCCACTGTAAAACTCTAAAACTACATTTTAGACAAAACTCGTTCTCACAAGATCATAACGAAATCACACAAGGATCATTTTACTAGAATGCATTAACCTATTATATCCTGTTTTTATGGGTCTTTTTGGCACCTTTTTCCAAAACTGAGCCACAATGGGTTAAAAAAATTTGCAACAATATCCTACAAAAATTTCACTTAGAGTAACCAGACGAAAAATTCTTAAAACTTAAGGCAAGCGTGTCAGGCATGTAATTAATATGCAATGTGAAAAGTCCTAATTGATTTTAACGATTTTTTTTTGTTTCGGGCTCAAATTTCGACCTTTATGTGTTTAAAACTAACAGTGAAATTTTATAGCGAATATTTCTGCAGTACATACTGACTCAATATTTCCCTGTTTTGGGTGTAATTTTTGTACCTTTTTAAGAAAAGTGCAAAAATGACCCACATGTGGGCGTTACACAGGGTTAAAATTTTATACAAAAATATTCCAGGCAATATCTTGCATAAGTTTGCTGAACACATGATACACCTCAAATGTAAGGATCATATAGTTAAATTCATCGATTTAACACAAGAATGCGGTATTTTTGTTTTTTTCATGTACAGTGGATAAAAAAATTTCAAAAATCGATTGAAAAAAATGATACGTGCTGGAGAAAAACCACAAGAAACGGGTATTTTTTTTTTAACGTATACTTTAAGAGTTTTTTGGATTTACTAATGTGTTTTTAAAAAAGCTCGAAATTGTCGAACAGTGTAATAGGTAAGTTTTTTGGGCATCTATCTGGACTTTCGTTAGCACTTTACGATAAATGCATAGGAAAGCAACAACAAAAAGGGTAAAGCTAATGTACGTTAAATTAAAGTGGTAAGTTCCGCGGCTAAATATTGTTGCCGTTTATATTGATTATTAATCGGTTTTTTCCTATTGTGACTTCGCATTTGTTATCGATTGTTAGTTGACATTTGTGTTGTTTTTTTTTTTTTTCTTTTGGTGATGCGGCAAAATATGTAATTTTAACTTTTTCCATTGATTCTTCGGCTGACCGCGTAAGCCGAACATTTCCAGACTTGTCAAGATTAGATCGATATCAAGAAAAACACACGCTCATAATTGAACTCAGATCTGCTGTCAAATTATAGCTATTGCTGCTAATAAACAAGTTTTTTGTGGATGCTGCAGGAAACAAAACCAAAGATTGTGACGGACACAAATTACACAAAAAATATTTTTTTTTAAGTTTAGCGGAATCGCATTTCAAAAATTGGGCAGTGTAAACGGCAACATTTTTGACAGATACGATATCTGATTTTACCGTACCACAATTAAGAAAACAAAAATATTTTGAAGTGCGCGGGCTCATAAATTGAAAGCCATATTTTTCATGTTCCATCCACATGTGGAAAAAGATTTTTTCCAAGTTGCCAACTTGACGAAACCAAAACGAAAAAACAACGAAGAAAAAAAGGGAAATTTTCGTTTTGACATGAGAAGAAAGCTTTTGACACAGCCTGGATAGAGGAAATAGTGTACAAAATGTATAGAAAATTTAGTTTTGACAAGCATCTTTGCAAAAAAGTGTTAGATTACCTCACAGATAGGTCCTTCTTTGTGCACTTTAATAATGAAAATTCTATTTGTAAGCCAATCACTGCAGGTGTACCCCAGGGCTCAATTCTAGCACCAATCCCTTATAATATACTTTTGGCAAACATTCCCAACTCTGACTCAGATATATTAAACCTTATTTATGCAGACGACATTATGCTTCTAAGTTAAAATGCTAGGGTCTCAACGGCAAATCTTAAAATGAATGAACACCTAGATATTCTTAACAGGTTCTTTAGAAAATGGAAACTAAAGTTGAACATAAAAAAGTGTGAAAGCACAATTTTCAAAGGCCTTAAGAAGGATATATATCCTAATGCCAGGCAATTTATCCCTGATATAGAAATAAATGGAGATTCTATAAGGGATACCGACAGCATTAAGTATTTAGGTGTTATTTTTGATAGGAAATTTACTTTTAAAACTCATATAGATTACAACTTAACGAAAGCCAAAAAAATATTCTTCTGCTACTCGAACCTGTTTCGCAGAGCAAAACATCTCAAACATGAGATAAGGTTAAATTGCTATAAGCAAATTATTAGGCCCATTTTAGGCTATGCGTTCCCTATTTGGTTTGATATCTCGTCAGCCCAAATGGAAAGGCTAAGAATTTTCGAGAGATACACTCTCAGGGTGTGCTTGGGTATTAGAGATACGCGATACGTAAATGGCACCTATAGAAATACTCCTAATAAAGTAGTTTATGACCAAAGTAAATTAATAAGAATAGATTCTTTCCTGGTAAGCTTAGCATTGAAATACTTAGGAAAGTTGCCTTTTGTCAATAACAATCTGCTAGATCAGTGATTCTCAACCTTTTTTTTGTCACGGCACATTTTTAATTATATCAACATTTGGCGACACACTAACAACAAAAATTTTAAGAGAATATAAATTGGTTTATTGATTCATTTGAACCTAGTTTAGTAAAATCCATGGGATGGCCATGTTGTCATCATTAACTTAGGCCCCGGAATTGGCCTTATTGTATACCCGACACAGAGAGCTTTAACAAAGTAGTTCCAGGAGAACCATATGCATGTTTATATATGTTACATATACTACCACATGGATTTAAGACAACTCAGATAGTAAGCCAAGCGGTTCAAAATTGAAATGACCAATAAATTAAGAACTGTATCTTTCATATCAGTTTCTTTGCAACTTTGCCACAGTTTCTAGGAATAGCACCAATTAAGTTAAGAACACTGTTTTTTTTCATTGCTATAAAAAATTTAGATCGATTCATTTTTAAAAATGGCAAAATAAATTGATCTTATATATGCTTTCAAGTTTATAGACCTGACCATCTGGAATTGGCAAGCTGAATACATTTACTATCGATAGTTCCCTTTGTTAGTTCTGTATACTCGGAAAAATTTCCTGATCCAGTACCTTCATCCAATTTTGACTAATCTGTATATTTTTTAAAGAACGTATTTAAAATAGCCCAACTATCCCTTTTAGGTACTACCACATAGAAGTTTGTTAGGAAAAGGTGTGGTGGGAGGTAGTCTGTACATCATAACATCACAATGTAAAATGCTATTATGACCAAAAGGTTTTAATTTCCAGAAACCTTAAAAAATCATGTCGGTAAATTTGCTTTCTGGCAGTGGCGGCACATTTTAAAAATCTCACGGCACACAAAAGTGCCGCGGCACATAGGTTGAGCATCACTGTGCTAGATAATTATTTATTTAAATAAGGAAAGTGATATAGCATACCCCATGGAAGATAAGCATATGTCACCCATATATTTAAGTGTATTAAATAATAATAATAATATATATTCAAGTAAAGAACTCTTATTTTACCATAGAAGATTTAAAACACTTGACGGCAGAAATACAGTGTATAGCACTAGTCAATTTCTGCAAAATTAATGACGAGCTAAAATAAGAGTTCTCTATCTGTTGTTATATAGTTTTAGGTAGTTTTTAAGATACTGTTTAGTTTTAAGTATAAAAACCAATAATGAAATTTCCTTTTTTTTAAATTTTTTCGGAAAAATTAAGTCAATGTAAACAAAGTATTTTATAATTAATGTTATGTAGTAGAATAAGATATGTATTATTTTTACAAATTTATAAACCTAATTAAGAAACTCTTAGATAAATACGTGTGTATGTTAAGAAAGAATGTATGTAATGTAATGTAGTATTAAGACAAAATCTTCTCTTCTTATACGAGATAAAATTGTATGTACTTATGAACCTATGTACTTATCTATGTATGTATGTTTGGAACGGGCAAACCTTTTTCTCGGAAACGGTTACTGCATTTTTAATGAAACTTCGGATAATTTTAGACATTAGCATACAATGGAGAACGAGCTAGGTTTGAACTTTGTTAATACTCACCAGGGGGCGTGGCACTACCCTAAATTTTAAATTTGATTTGGTCATAACTCGCAAACCATACTAGATATTTGGATGAAATTTGGTGAGCGCGTACTGTCTAACAATACCTTGTAACAAACAAAAAGAGGGCGGGATCGAATAAGTGCCACGCCCACTTTTTAACGCTTGAAAATTTTGATTCAGTATTACTCGAAAACGACTCCAACAATTTTGATGAAAATTTAGGAGATGTTACCTCTGCAAACAAAAAATAATATGTATTATGCCGTTATATTGGAAAAACTCATTGAAGGGCGTGGCACCGCCCATAAAAATATAATATGGTATAAAAATAAATCTTATAAAGCAATCATTCTAAAATTAACTGTGGGGAGCCTACTTGCTATAAGGCAAGTATTAAAATGTAATATGTCGTTTTATTGGAAAAACTCGTTGAAGGGCGTGGCACCGCCCACAAAAAAATATACGCTATAAAAAGAAACTACTAAAGCAATCTTTTTGAATTTAACTGTAGGGAGTCTACTTACAATTGTTAAAATAAAAGAGATGTTCTTCGTTGTTTAATTGCTTATATTTATTAATTAAAAAGAATGAAAAATGCGTCTTGTTAATTCGGCCATCTTTAAAACAATACAATAAATTCAGTGTTGCCAGAAGACTAAAAAATAACTTAAACATTTGCGATACAAAATCATATTTCCAATACACCTCCTTGATTTTATATCTTTTAACATTTCAAAAAATAAAGATAATTTTTCACTTAAGAACTAATTGTTTTAATCAATAGTAATAAAAAAAAACTTTCTAGTTAATATTCTATGCCTTTAGGCCCAACTGAAATCTAAAATTTTGAAATTTTGTTTTGCCCAAAGACTTAGTTAAAATATCAGCAATTTGATCATCAGTTGATATTTTTTGAACACTTATTATACCCTTTTTTTCAAAGTCATATACAAAATGATAACTTATGTCTATGTGCTTAGAGTTCTTAGAAAATTTTCCATTTTTAGATAACGCAATTGCTCCAGTATTGTCTTCATAAATTTTCACAGGTTTGTCGGTTTTTACATGAAGGTCGTTCAAAATGCCTCTTATTGGTATTACTTCTTCTGCACAATCAGCAAGGGCGTAGAATTCAGCATGTGTCGAAGCTCTTGAGACAACTTTTTGTTTTTGTGATTTCCACAAATTAACATTTCCAAAGACTCGTATAATTATTCCCGTTGTTGACTTCCTGTCAACTATATCCGCGGCCCAATCGGCATCAACAAAGGCATCTATTGGTTCATCGAAATTTGAATTGTAATTCAACTTTAATGCTCGAGTATGGTATAAATATTTTAAAACACGTAATGCATACTTGTAATGAGTATCGCAATAACTGTTTTGGAAGCGACTCAAATAATTTACGGAAAAAGATACGTCCGGCCTTGTTCCATTTGCTATGTACAGCAACGCTCCAATTAAATTTCTGTACTTAAGCGTGTCGTTAACCTCATCAGCAGGCTCTAATTTTAAATTCAACTCCATCGGTGTATCAAACTTTTTAGATTCTGTTACACCAAACTTTTCAGCAAGACTTTCTATGTATTTTTCTTGGCTCAAAAACATTTGTTTTTCATCTGGATAGTATTCAATATTCAACCCCAAATATTGTGACGCTTTTCCTAAATCTTTCATACGGAATCGTTTATTTAGTAAGATTTTTGTGTTTCGAATTATCCTGCTATCTGGTCCGCAAATCAATAAATCATCAACGTATAAAATTATATAAATGTTTTTTCCTTCTACGCAGCCTTTATATAGGCAGTAATCATAGTCAGACCGTTCAAAATTTATACTAATCATAAAATCGTTAAAGCACTCATACCAATCGCGTGGACTTTCCCTTAATCCATATAGGGCTCTTTTTAGTAGACAAACTTTATTTGGTAACGATTCATATCCATCAGGAGGGTAAATATACACTTCGGATTTAATATTTCCATTCAAAAACGCCGTTTCAACATCCATCTGTTCGACTTCCCAACCTTTAATACAAGCGAGTGTTAACAATACTTTCAATGTAGTCATTCTTGCTACAGGAGAATAGATTTCTTCATTTTCTTCATACATTTGTTGAAAACCTTTAGCTACAACGCGTGCTTTGAATTTGCCATTCGACTTGATACGATAGATCCACTTGACTTCAATTATTTTCTTGTCTACGGGTTCATCAACTAACAACCAAGTATTATTTTCTTCTAAACTTGCAAGTTCATCATTCATTGCTTTTTTCCATTTCCTTGAATCCGAGCTCTTGATAGCTTCTTCATAACTTTCTGGTACCGATGCATTACAAAAATTAACATAAACAACATGATCATCTAGCCTTTTTGGTAATTTTCTCTCTCTTGTAGGCCGTGTTGATTGAATCACATCTTCATTCACGTCCTCATTACTTGCCTCGTTTGAAGTTTGAACCTCTTGAACATCTTGGTTTTCTTCGTCATTATTGTCATGGTCTTCTGTATCATGTTCATATCTGATGTATTTTTCTGTCTTCTCAATAAATTGTACATGACGACTGATAGTTATTTTATTTTCTACTAATATTTTGTAACCAGTGTCAGTGTAACCGACTAAAATACCTTTTAACGCTTTAGGATTTAATTTCGATGATCTACATTCTTCGGGAATTCTTACAAATACTATACTTCCATACAAACGTATATCTAACATCAGGTTTTTTGTTAAAAAATATTTCATAAGGAGTTTTTCTTATCTTTGTGTTGGTGAGCACTCGATTTCCAAGATACGCAGCAGTGTAAATACATTCTGGCCAATAGTGTTTCTCAATGTTAGCTTCTGATAATAAACAGCGAGCACGATTCATTATAGTACGATTATACCTTTCTGCAACGCCATTAAGTTCATGTGTATATGCTGGTCCAGGTTTCAAATATATACCTTCTTGTCTTGCAAACTCATAAAAACTATTATTTAAATACTCTCGCCCATTATCGCAACGAATTTCCTTTATTTTCCTTTCCGTTTGATTTTGCATTAATTTAACATACTCAACAAATCTACTATAAACTTCGCTCTTTTGTTTGATGCAGTATACTACTGCGATTTTACTAAAATCATCGATAAAGGTTACGAAATATTTTTCACCCTTATATCCGGTAGTAGAAATTGGACCATGTACATCTGTATGAATTAATTCTAATATATCGTTTGCTCTACTGCGATTATTTTGAAATGGTAAATTTGTCATTTTATTTGTCAAGCATATTTCACATTTTAGAAATTCATTTTCAATATTTTTCGCTAGACCATCAAGTAACTGAGAGTGGCACATTTCTTTCAGATTATTAAAATGTGTGTGACCAAGAATTCTATGCCATTTTTCTTTATTCGACATGCTTACACAACCTGTATACAACTGAGCTTCATTATCTACATTTTCAAAAACTTTGCCATTCAACTCAAAAAGTTTTTGCCTTATAAAAGCAGTAGCAATTAAATTTCTTTTAGGATTGTAAATTTTAGCAGTATCTTTATCAAACTTAATAAAATTGTTTTCATTGACTATACAGGAAACGCTAAGTAAATTTTGTTTCATGCTTGGCACAAAATATACATTTTTTATAACTGTTTTAATAAGTTTACCTGCAGTATTAAAATAGACAATTATGTCACCAATCTTATCTGATTTTAAAGAAAAAACGGCAGGTGGCACTCGGGGAGTGGCCGATGATATTGGAAGCTAATGCTTATTATAAGCTAATATAATAAGCTAAAACTTATTATAGTTAAAACTTATAATAAATTGATATTTTAAAATTTGTTTATTATTAAGTAAGAGGTAAAATGTTGAACTGGAGTATTAAAATAAGTGAGAGAGAGAGAGAGAGAGAGAGAGCATGAGCTGGTGCGCGCAATGTTTATAAACATATATATATGTATACAAACATATATACTGTATACTGTACTTTGTATACAGTACGTCTCTATTTTTATATGTGTGACGCATTTTCGTTGCAAACATCCGTTACACTTTTTCGTTGCATGTTTTCGCTGTTCAGACTCTGCCTCTCAAAACGTCCGATAAGGAAGCATTAGCTTCCAAAACCGTCTCCAACTTTAATGTTTATAGGTTCATCTAATTTTCTGTATTCAAGAAAATATTTATCTGTATTTACAATGTGGTCGGAGCAACCACTGTCCAACAACCACGTAATCTCTTCTCCATTTGATGCATTATCCATACTAGATGACTCAGCTTTTGTTGTCATAACTTGAACATTAAATGAATTGTACTCAGATTTACCTTCTATTTTTGAATTTTCAGCTGTTTTAGTTGAGCTATTCGCACTCCGATAACCTGCAGATGTTCCTTGCCAATTTGTATTCTTTCCTTGCCAGTTTGAATTTTGTTTCCGCCAATTTGAAATATTTGGACAATTTCTTTTTATATGTCCCGGTTGATGACATCCATAGCATTCGAATTTAGTCGTATTTGACCTGTTCTGATTATTTTGATAAAATCGTTGATTAAATTGCTTGCCAGTATTCCGATGATTATTTTGAGAATTAGAACCTTTCGAAGTATTGGAACTAAATGCTTGAAAATTATTTTTATTATTGCTTTCTCGTTTTTGAAATTCTAACATCAATTTGGATTTCACATATTCGACTGTTTTGTTATTTGCTGGCAGAGCATCCACAATATCCACAATGTGAGAAAGACTTTCTGGTAAAGTCAATAATAAATAATTTAATTTATCGTCGTTACTTACATCTTTCCCAGCATTCTTAAGTTCGTTTATTTGTTTTTCAAAAAAGTTGAGAAAATCAGACGGGTTTTCATTTTCCTTCATTTTTAATTCGAGCAATCTTCTTTTACATAGTAGCTTATTAGCACTGCTTTTCACTAAATAAGTCTCATCTAGTTTCATGATCATCTTATAAGATGTACTTTCTGAAATGATTAATTCCAATTGGGTATTTGAAATACTGTTCACAATGTAGTTCTTTGCTTTAATTTCTTTTCTGTTCCAATCATCTTGCTTCATAGATTCAGGTTTAACCTCACTTTTAATTGCCTCATCACATGCTTTCATTTCCAAGAACAAGTTCAATCTGAATTTCCATTTATCGTAATTTGTACCATCAAAAACTTGCAGCATAAAATCTTCTTTCTTTTCTCCAGCCATATTCAATTATTCAAAATCCAATTTGCAAACCTTTTTCTGCTACCATGTTAAAATAAAAGAGATGTTCTTCGTTGTTTAATTGCTTATATTTATTAATTAAAAAGAATGAAAAATGTGTCTTGTTAATTCGGCCATCTTTAAAACAATACAATAAATTCAGTGTTGCCAGAAGACTAAAAAATAACTTAAACATTTGCGATACAAAATCATATTTCCAATAACAATGAGGCACTTACGATCAAACGTGGGAAAAATATCGCCGGTGCGCGTGGTACCTCCCATTCAAGTATAGCACATTAAATGCAATTTCTCGCAAATGGTACAACATATTTTGATGAAATTTGGTAAGAGGGTCTGGATCATGAGTATCTAAAGCATAACGAAAAGTGGGCGTTGTTCAATGATTGCCACGCCCACGTTTTACAAAAATTTTGGTTAAGAACTCAGGCGCAAAAAGAAATGGAATGAACTTTTTATGTCTTATGTACTATTTGACGCTGAATCCGTCTTCATCAGCAGAACTATCATTATAAGTGCAGGATTTTTAAATATCCTTGCTTAAAGTTTAAGAAAACGCTGTTTTCAGTCTTACAGCGTAGCTATAAAAGGTGAAATTCTTTTTTATTAATGGCATATTTTCATTATCAAAATATCCTTTCGTATTTTTCCAATAGGGGTCTTACTTTCCGAGTTATGATACAAAAGAAGAAAAATTTTGGGTGCGTTGCATATTCCATTTATTTATCTATTTCACCAAAAAAAAAAAATGTTGAGTTTTTGATATTTTTTTACACCATTCGATACTTTGCGAGTTTTTTCTTATTATTATCTCATCGCTTAGTTTATCATTTTGAAAGCATGACCATTAGAGGTGAAAAGGTACAAGTTTCATAAGAAAAAATAGCTATAAATAAAAACATCGACTGAAATAATAAGAACAGATTGTTGACCGAGCAGGAATCGGTCTCCAGGTACTGTATATTTAAAGTACATAATTAAGTAAATGGAAATGTAAGTCAAAGTAGGTTTTGACATGAGGGTTGACTTTTGAGATCAGTACGGCGTGGTTCGCTTTTTTGTTTTTTGACTTACTGGCTCGTGATTACTTCTGCAATTTATAAATTATAATAACTAAAATTGGACTTAAAAAGTTGTGAAATCGCATTTAAGTGCGTCCTTAAAGGAGACGATAAAAAGACTCCGTAGTAATTAACAGCAAAAGTATAGGCTGCGGCGTGGAAAAGAAGTGGTCGTGAAAAAATGTGTTATTTGTAGAGAAATTAACAAAAATCTCGTTTTTTTAACTTTCAAAAACACCAAAGAAAGTTTTAAATTAATTGGAAAGTAATTGCCGAACGAAATCGCATCTCACGTCATTCCACATTGCACTAAAAAAATCTCTTTTTTTGTCGTGCGCCGTGATTTATGACATTGGTTCCCAAATCTCCATTTTGCAATTTTCCGTACAAACATACGAGGTAACAAGTCCAACTAAGAAAATTTATTGAACAAAAAAAGATAATCGAAATCGACCCAAGGAGTCGTGTTTAGAAGTGATAAACGTACAAAAACATAAAAAAAAACGAAAAAATAAAGCTACAAAAAACTTAAAAAGAGCTAAACAAAAGTTAAAACTAGTAAGGGTGTAAAATTTGGCCTGGCCAAACATTAAATACCCTACACTGCAGTATTTTTCAAATTTTGCTCATATGGGAGTTGCTACGTCCTCTTGTCCGAGGTCACCCAGTTTTTGTTCAGCGCTTGCATTTATAGTTTTTAGTGTCTGAGTGAAAAACTTTTTCAGTAAAGCGTTTTGAAGCTTTTGCTTATATAGGAGGTGCCACGCCCTCTTGACCGAGTTCGTCTAGTTTTAGGTTAGAGCGTGCTTTTATAGTATTTAGTATTTGAGCGAAGCTTGGTTCGATTATCTCAAGAAACTGTTTCAGTATAGCATTTTGAAACTTTTGCTTATGTGGGAGGTACCACGCCCCCTTGTCCGATTTCACCCAATTTTTTTTGAGAGCTTTCATCTATAATTTTTAGTGTCTGAGTCAAATTTGATTCGAATATTTCAAAAAACGCTTTCAGTATAGCGTTTTTAAGCATTTGCTTATATGGGAGGTGCCACGCCCTCTTGCCCGAATTCGCTTAGTTTTTCCTCAGAGCTTACGCTTACAATTTTTAATATTAATGCGTATTTTGGTTGCATTGTCGTGAAAAAAACTCCTAAAATTGCATTTTGAATATATTTTTTGTATGGGCGGTAGGCGTCTCCGTTGACCGATTTCGCTCATTTTCAATCCCCCGAGCTAACTTTGGTGGCAGTGTACCAAGTTTCATTGAATTATCTTGCTCAGTTTTCCCAAAAAGTGTATTTCAACACACAGCCAGCCACCCAGCCAGCCAGCCACCCAGCCAGCCAGACAGACGGACATGGCTATATCGACTCAGGAGGTGACGCTGATCAAGAATATATATACTTTTCTATATCTGCCACGCCTCCTTCTCTGCGTTACAAACGGAAGGACAAAGTGAATATACCCTGGGTGTAGGGTATAAAAACTACAAAAACCTAAACAAAAGTAACAGAAAACTACAAAAACCTACACGAAAGTAACAGAAAACTACTCAAAAGTTACAGAAAAAGCTACAGTTCTACGACGACCACATTTCAACTCTACTACGATAACTATATTTTTAACAACACCGACAATTCTACAAAAGCTACATTTCGACGACGGCTACAAGTCAACAACAGGCATAGTTAAACAGTAGCCACAGCTCTACAATTACAATTACCACAACTTTACATAAGCTACAGTTTGACTACAGCTACAATTCTGCTACAGGCACAAAGTCAACAACAACTACAGTTCTTCAACGACCACGATTCAACAATAATGGCAACTCTATAAATACTACACTTCAACAACTTCTTCAACTCTACTGGTATGTAAGCAACAAGTCTACGAAAGCAACAATTCAACAACAAAGAAGTAAATGTATCTTAGAGACTTAAATTGAAACTCCCGCCCAGACCAAAATCCACAAAAAGTTTTCAAACTTGCAATTTTTCAATTATAATTAATTTAGTAAAATAAATATAATTATAATTACAACAAAAATAGTCTGATGAGTCTTTGTGGCGAAAGACGAAACATATGTCACTATAGCCGTGTTTTTAATCCGTTCCTTGATTTGTCATAATTATGTGTTAGAAAAATGCATTGATAGATTTATATGTAAATCGATCTTTGCAAATATATGACTAAAAGTTCAATTAAAAAAATCAATTTTCTATATATAAAATGTCATTAAGTAACACACTTAAAAATTCTTAAAAAAGTTATTTGGGAGAACACGCCCTGATAAGGTGGAAACACCTGCAATCGGTATTGAATTTGTTCCAAAGGAACAACTATACCAAATATCAATAAATAACACAAAACAACAATTATGATATATCAATACGTATTAACACACAAACAAAACTGGCAAAAGTCGGCTTCGCAGCAGGGCAAGGCTGGTGTAGTGGTAACGACTGCTGCTACCAACCTGGAGATCCTTGGTTCGACTCCCGCCCAGACCAAAAACCACAAAAAGTTTTCAAACTTGCAATTTTTCAATTATAATTAATTTAGTAAAATAAATATAATTATAATTACAACAAAAATAGTCTGATGAGTCTTTGTGGCGAAAGACGAAACATATGTCACTATAGCCGTGTTTTTAATCCGTTCCTTGATTTGTCATAATTATGTGTTAGAAAAATGCATTGATAGATTTATATGTAAATCGATCTTTGCAAATATATGACTAAAAGTTCAATTAAAAAAATCAATTTTCTATATATAAAATGTCATTAAGTAACACACTTAAAAATTCTTAAAAAAGTTATTTGGGAGAACACGCCCTGATAAGGTGGAAACACCTGCAATCGGTATTGAATTTGTTCCAAAGGAACAACTATACCAAATATCAATAAATAACACAAAACAACAATTATGATATATCAATACGTATTAACACACAAACAAAACTGGCAAAAGTCGGCTTCGCAGCAGGGCAAGGCTGGTGTAGTGGTAACGACTGCTGCTACCAACCTGGAGATCCTTGGTTCGACTCCCGCCCAGACCAAAAACCACAAAAAGTTTTCAAACTTGCAATTTTTCAATTATAATTAATTTAGTAAAATAAATATAATTATAATTACAACAAAAATAGTCTGATGAGTCTTTGTGGCGAAAGACGAAACATATGTCACTATAGCCGTGTTTTTAATCCGTTCCTTGATTTGTCATAATTATGTGTTAGAAAAATGCATTGATAGATTTATATGTAAATCGATCTTTGCAAATATATGACTAAAAGTTCAATTAAAAAAATCAATTTTCTATATATAAAATGTCATTAAGTAACACACTTAAAAATTCTTAAAAAAGTTATTTGGGAGAACACGCCCTGATAAGGTGGAAACACCTGCAATCGGTATTGAATTTGTTCCAAAGGAACAACTATACCAAATATCAATAAATAACACAAAACAACAATTATGATATATCAATACGTATTAACACACAAACAAAACTGGCAAAAGTCGGCTTCGCAGCAGGGCAAGGCTGGTGTAGTGGTAACGACTGCTGCTACCAACCTGGAGATCCTTGGTTCGACTCCCGCCCAGACCAAAAACCACAAAAAGTTTTCAAACTTGCAATTTTTCAATTATAATTAATTTAGTAAAATAAATATAATTATAATTACAACAAAAATAGTCTGATGAGTCTTTGTGGCGAAAGACGAAACATATGTCACTATAGCCGTGTTTTTAATCCGTTCCTTGATTTGTCATAATTATGTGTTAGAAAAATGCATTGATAGATTTATATGTAAATCGATCTTTGCAAATATCTATATATTAATACGCAAGACAAAAATTTGTCCATCTTTTTTTACTTTATTAGAAATGCACTTCAACTTTGAATTATACACTATTAGAAAAGTTTTTGTGTGTAGATATGCACAAAGTTAAAATTATTTTAATTTCTGCATTTTAGCCAGGTAAAATTAAAAACAAATTTTTCAATATTCACAACAAAATACATGGTCACATAAGCTAGAAAAAAGTTTAAGTACAAAGAGAAAGAAGAAAACTGACACATGTTTTTTTTTTTTTTTGTTTGCTTTGCTTTCGTTGCGCTGATGACACCAGGGATGACACATGTGATTTTTTATTGTGTACCAAATAGCAAAAAAAGTACTAAAAGCTCCCAAAAAAGGACCAAAACTTCAACAGATCCAAGTTTTGCATTAAAATATAGTTTTATGGATAGAAAACAGATATTTTGTACAGAAGTGTGAGCAAATGTAAATATTATTAAAAAAAGGTCAGTGCGCACATCTTTTTATGGCCAATATGCATCATCTTCTGCTAAGAACGATGCGCCGACTTATCGCTAAATATTTGTTTACAATGCAGTGGCATACCTTAAGAGGCGAAGGGGGTCATCGCCCCATTCAAAATGGGCTTATAAGCGGTGGCATTCAATTGGATTAATTTTTCGAGAGCGAATTTGATAGACTTTATCTTATTTTTTTGTTCAAACCCTTTTTTTAGGCATAAAATGACAGTAATTCTTTTTTTGAAGAGCGTCACTGACGGACTGAATGGGGTATAAGTGCTTCGATGGAACAAATAAAAAAGTATTGTAATACTTTATAAAGGAGAAAAAATAACTTATGTTAAGAAAAGAGTGCAACAACTTAAAACAACTTTATCCATTTACATTAACAGTGGCTGTGTCTTAGACGACAGCTTAATTAAGTACTCTCTGAGAAACATATGGGAAAGCAACAACTAAAGTGTTTAATTTAACACTGATAAGATTGCGGAAGCGTTACGCACCAGGGGGGAAGGGGGGTCGAATGATTTGTTGAGAAGTGTTGCATGGGGGAGGGGTCATCAACTATGTTACTTAGCGTCGATTTTGTAAATTTTATGCGACGATAAATTCAAATTACCAAAATTAAGATTTGTTACGTAACTAGGGGGGAGGGGGTTGTCCGTTTTGTAACGACCGGCGAGGGAGGGACTTAAAATTGGTCGAAAATCGCGTTACGTAATATGTGAATGGCCCCTAAACATGACAGTACTGCCTATTGCTACTGCTCTTATGTAATTGTGTTACCATTGAAATACACTACTTCTAAAAAAACATATGATCACTGCCGCTGCCACTGCTACTGCCGCATTGTGTTTCAGCTAAAAGACAAAAAGCAGAGCAGCGACTTTTTGTTTTTGTTTTGTTTTGCTTACATACGTTTCGCTTGAAATTGACTCACGGGATTTTTTAAATTGTACCAAATAGCAAAAAATGTACCAAGTGTCCAAAAAGTACCAAAATTAATTAATTTATTTGTGGTCGAATATCGACCACTGGGGGATACTAGTATGACTAAAAGTTCAATTAAAAAAATCAATTTTCTATATATAAAATGTCATTAAGTAACACACTTAAAAATTCTTAAAAAAGTTATTTGGGAGAACACGCCCTGATAAGGTGGAAACACCTGCAATCGGTATTGAATTTGTTCCAAAGGAACACAAAACAACAATTATGATATATCAATACGTATTAACACACAAACAAAACTGGCAAAAGTCGGCTTCGCAGCAGGGCAAGGCTGGTGTAGTGGTAACGACTGCTGCTACCAACCTGGAGATCCTTGGTTCGACTCCCGCCCAGACCAAAAACCACAAAAAGTTTTCAAACTTGCAATTTTTCAATTATAATTAATTTAGTAAAATAAATATAATTATAATTACAACAAAAATAGTCTGATGAGTCTTTGTGGCGAAAGACGAAACATATGTCACTATAGCCGTGTTTTTAATCCGTTCCTTGATTTGTCATAATTATGTGTTAGAAAAATGCATTGATAGATTTATATGTAAATCGATCTTTGCAAATATATGACTAAAAGTTCAATTAAAAAAATCATTTTTCTATATATAAAATGTCATTAAGTAACACACTTAAAAATTCTTAAAAAAGTTATTTGGGAGAACACGCCCTGATAAGGTGGAAACACCTGCAATCGGTATTGAATTTGTTCCAAAGGAACAACTATACCAAATATCAATAAATAACACAAAACAACAATTATGATATATCAATACGTATTAACACACAAACAAAACTGGCAAAAGTCGGCTTCGCAGCAGGGCAAGGCTGGTGTAGTGGTAACGACTGCTGCTACCAACCTGGAGATCCTTGGTTCGACTCCCGCCCAGACCAAAAACCACAAAAAGTTTTCAAACTTGCAATTTTTCAATTATAATTAATTTAGTAAAATAAATATAATTATAATTACAACAAAAATAGTCTGATGAGTCTTTGTGGCGAAAGACGAAACATATGTCACTATAGCCGTGTTTTTAATCCGTTCCTTGATTTGTCATAATTATGTGTTAGAAAAATGCATTGATAGATTTATATGTAAATCGATCTTTGCAAATATATGACTAAAAGTTCAATTAAAAAAATCAATTTTCTATATATAAAATGTCATTAAGTAACACACTTAAAAATTCTTAAAAAAGTTATTTGGGAGAACACGCCCTGATAAGGTGGAAACACCTGCAATCGGTATTGAATTTGTTCCAAAGGAACAACTATACCAAATATCAATAAATAACACAAAACAACAATTATGATATATCAATACGTATTAACACACAAACAAAACTGGCAAAAGTCGGCTTCGCAGCAGGGCAAGGCTGGTGTAGTGGTAACGACTGCTGCTACCAACCTGGAGATCCTTGGTTCGACTCCCGCCCAGACCAAAAACCACAAAAAGTTTTCAAACTTGCAATTTTTCAATTATAATTAATTTAGTAAAATAAATATAATTATAATTACAACAAAAATAGTCTGATGAGTCTTTGTGGCGAAAGACGAAACATATGTCACTATAGCCGTGTTTTTAATCCGTTCCTTGATTTGTCATAATTATGTGTTAGAAAAATGCATTGATAGATTTATATGTAAATCGATCTTTGCAAATATATGACTAAAAGTTCAATTAAAAAAATCAATTTTCTATATATAAAATGTCATTAAGTAACACACTTAAAAATTCTTAAAAAAATTTGTAGAAATATTTTGTCTTAAAAAAAAATTAAACTCGAAAAATGAAAAATTTATTTGCTAAAACCTAAAAAAAAGAAAAAAAAAAAAGAAAAGCAAATAAAACAAAAAGTAACAATTTTGTTAATATAATTTAAGAAATTATAAATAAGAAAGATCTTTGAAAAATACAAAAATTAATAAGAAAATGAAAGACAGTAAATAGAAAGAAAATCAAGGATACCAAATTAATCAAAAATAAATAAAAAATTAATTTAGAGGAGTGTATTACGTTTTTTGTAAGAAAAATTAAAAATGCGATAGTTTTGCGAAAGTGAAACTTCGGCCCCAGTTACTAGGTAGTGAAAGCTAAAAGCAAAGAAAAAAGAGGAAAATAAATTAAACTTTTTAAAAATTAAAGAAAACCTGAATCATAAGTACTTAATTTACGAATTCATAAGAATACACTATTTCAAATTTTTGAATAATATTTTTATGTACAATATATATATGTATTTTTTCGAATACCCTAAAATATTTAATGTATTTAAGTGTTAACCCTATGTGGTGTAAAATCATAAATGTAAATTTTGCTTTGTTTACACCATAACTAAATCTTAAAAAAAAATGTTAAATCAATATATTGTATAAATTAAATATAGCTTTTTCTTATGTATAATTAAATTTAAATAAGTTATTACATTACTTACCTTTTACCTACCTTTTACATTACCTAGAACTTACTTTACCACTTACCTTTCTCCTTCCATCGCTTCCTACTTATCCAGTCATACTTACCTCTGCATTCATGTGTATTTATATAGAAAATATTTTGAAATAGATTCTTATTTCACGTTTCATTTAATATTCAATAAATATTGTAATGTTTTCATTGAAATTTAAATTCTCATTGGCGTTCTCAATTAAAATAAAATAGATTCTTTATATTTTTACTTAAAGGTGAGGTGCAGTTGGAACTAAATTATTTCGATTAGGGGCATTCATGGTAAATTTCTAGGCCGCCAAAGAGGGCCAATGTCATCAGGTCTCTCTCGTGAGTTTATTTTGAAACGTTTTAACGCTTTTTCGGAAATGTCCCATCTCTCTATTGTCATAGTGAATTGTTCTGTGTCTCTTCTTTTCTCTAGGTGTACCCTTATTTCACCATTCCCACCCTATCTGTTTTTTTTTTTTTAGTTTTTGATATTGAATTGGCACGAAAATATTTAAGTGTAATATTTCAGGGAAGCGAAACGTCCCGCCATTTTCAGGCGAGCTCAAGCCAGGGCTCTAATTCGCTAGCGTGCCAAGCTTCCCACTAACCTCATATTACAAGATCTCGCTGAAGTTCGATGATACAATTCTGTGGACTTTTGACAAAACAACCTAAGTCGAGATAAGACAATTTCCCAGGATTTAGGTCCCAAATATAAAGTTTAGACACGCTTCTATTGGTATAATCGGAATGTCTCTATGAATTCTTGTTCCAGAGATATAAGGGTGTCCCATAGTTCACGCAAGATTTGAACTTAGCGCCATTCGTGCAGTGAAATGTTATGAACCAAAAGAAAAAAATAATTTGGCAGCTGACACTTTAAGATTAGTAAAAATGTATGAAAAAAGGAGATTCAACGCTGCATCAACGAAATTGAGCCACATTATTGAAAAGTAGTTAATCAGCTTTTAGGCTCTCCTGAAAAGTTCTCAATTTCAAGCTAGGTTGTTTTGTTAAAAGTCCACAGATATGTATCTACGTATATTAATAAGACCTTTTTCATTATTAAAAATTTAAAATATCAACTTTAAAGTTTCAGAACTTTGCGAAATCCTTATCTTCTCTTCTTATACGAGCTAAAATTGTATGTTTGTTTGTTTGTTTTTTGTTTGTATGTACTTATTTCTGTGCCAATATTTTTTCTCGAAAACGGCTACAGCGATTTTAATGAAACTTGGAATAGTGTTAGATATTAGCATACAATAAAGAATGAGCTAAATTTTAAATTTGATTTAGTCATAGCTCGCAAACCATACAAGGTATTTAAATGAAATTTGATGAGCCGGTACGTATTAATAATACCTTGTAAAGGACAAAAAGTGGGTGGGATCAAAGAAATGCCACGAACACTTTTCAGCCCTTGAAAATTTTGATTCAATATTACTCGAAAACGACCCCAACAAGGATTAATATGTGATACGCCGTTATATTGGAAAAACTCGTTGAAGGGCGTGGCACCGCCCACAAAAATATAAAACGGTATAAAAAGAAAACTAATAAAGCAAAAATTCTGAAATTAACTGTGAGGTGCGTAATTGCTAAAAGGCATCTCTGTTCTGAAAGTGGGCGAAATATCGTTGTTGCGCGTGGAACCTCCCATACAAGCAAAATACGTTAAATGCTATTTCTCGCAAATGTTACAAGATATTTTAATTAAACTTGGTATGTAGGTACTGCTTATCAATGCCTTTTAATAACCGAAAAGTGGGCGGTATCGAAGAAGTACCACGCCCCTTTTTAACCATTGAAAATTTTAATTCAATATTACTCGAAAACGACTCCAACAATTTTGATGATAATTTAGGAGATGTTACCACTGCAAACAAGGATTAATGTGACATAACGTTATATTGGGAAAATACATTGAAGGGCGTGGCACCGCCCACAAAAATATAATACGCTATAAAAAGAAAACTACTAAAGCAATCTTTCAGAATTTAAATGCAGGGAGTCTACTTGCTATCAGGAACCTATGACCTGAAAGTGGGTAAAATATCGCCGGTGTGCGCGGAACTTCCCATACAAGTAAAACAAATTAAATGATATTTCTCACAAATTGTACAACATATTTTGATGAAATTTGGTATGCGGATCTGTATCATGGGTATCTAAAGCATAATGAAACGAAGGCTTTGTTCAATGATTGCCACGCCCACTTTTTATTAAAATAAAAATTTTGGTTAATAACTCAGGCACAAAAAAAATGGAATGAACTTTTTAATTCTTATATGCAGCCTTATGTACTTTTTGATGCTGAATCCGTCTCCATTGCAGAACTTTCATTACACCTGCAGGATTTTGAAATATCCTTGCTTGAATTTAAAGAAAACGCTGTGTTCAGTCTTACAGCGTAGCTACAGGAAACGTGAAATTCTTTTTTATTAATAGCATTGCATAGCCACAATCTTCCTTATCAATATATCCTTTCGGATTTTTACAATAGGACTCTTATTTTCCGAGTTATGATTCTTTGAAGATAAGATACTTCAGCCCCCATACAAAAGACGAAATATTTTGGGTTTGTGGCTTATCCCATTTATTTATTTTAGGGCATTCTATTTTACCAAAAAAAAATTTGAGTTTTTGATATTTTTCTATACCATTCGATATTTTCCGAGTTTTCTTATTATTGTTCTCATCGGTTTATTTATCATTTTGAAAGCAAGACCATTAGAGGTGAAAAGGAACAAGTTTCATAACAAAAAATAGCTATGAATAAAAACATCGACTTAAATAATAAAATCAGATTGTTGACCGAGCAGGAATCCGTCTCCAGGTACTATTAAATTAAAAGTTCATACTTCTGAGTTTTTTTGTAAATTTTTGTTCTATTTTTTAGTTCTAGACAGCATATTGCATTAATTAAGTTGCCCAAAAGCCAATGCGGACAAGGCCATTTTTCGTTTTCTGATTTTTAAAATTTTTATAGAATAAAAACTATTCTTCTTTGTTATTAAAAGATTTGCTAGTTTCTTAATTTTTTCTTGGTCAAACACATCTTTTTTATTGGCTCCTGATAATTGTTATATAAATTTCGGAAGAATTAAAAACACAAAGTTTCTCAGTTTATGTAATTTATGGTATGGTAAATACAACATCTTTAAGTCTTTTATAAAGTAATAAAAAACTTATTTCACGTAACATAAATGTATTTCACTATCAAATGTCATCACAAACAATTTCAAATTTCTTGTAATTGGATTCAACTTTCTGTTTTATTTGGTTTTTGTGAAGGTGGAAAATATTAAAATAACACTTTTGAACACAAAATTTATGCCCATACAGTATTTCACCTTGTTTATTGTGTAAGATTTGGAGAACATTTATTAACAATTCATTATGTAGTATCAGTGTTATCTACATTATCATAAATATCCTCTATTCCAGGAAGAGCGCGTAATTTTTGTAAAAATAAATCATAGGCTTTGCGTTCCTCCGGTGTTAGTTCTACGTATTGCTTAAATAAAAAATATTTTACGTAAGCAACGTACATGACAAGTCTTATTACCAAAAGCCTACCGTGGGTATAAAAACATGTTCAGTGTTCTTAATTGTATAACCTTTATTTTCAAGCGATTTTCTTACTCCAGGCATTTGAATTGCATTGCAGACAAACTGAAAAAATAAATCTTTGCTATTATATAAAATAAAGTTAAATATTATTTCAGTCGTATGATTTCTTTGTAATTTTATACATACATACAAAGGAATCAAAAACTTATTTCCAAATTCATATCTTATTACTAAAAATAAAATTTGTTTTCTTACATTAACTGTACCTAACTCAGCGCTAATAATTTCAACTTCTTCCGCTCCACACTCTATGGCATCTTCAGTGACGCGCTCCTCAAAATCAGTTTCAGAATTTCTAATCGGAGCAATATTAGCTTCAATTAGGCCACAGTCTTCGAACAAATGATTGGCATCGATGAATGTCGATCTAAAGCATAAAAATTATTAATTAATTAGTAATTAATGAGTTTTTTAGCTGCGAAGGCCCCTATTGAGAATTGGTTTCTATCATAAAATTCGCATTGCCATTAGAAACCAAAGCTGTCAGTTTCAGTTTCTATTTTGACTGTCCAAAATTATGATAAAAGGCAGATTATACACTTGGACAGTTCTGGATCATTACTTTGGAGCAATTTTTTTCAGTTAAAATTTACTTGAGCGAATTTTGTAAACTGTAAAATAAAAATGTGAATACAGTAGACCCCGCTTAATTGACTTGATGAAAAATGCAAACTTTTCGGTGCTATTAACCGGGGAATCAATTAAGCGGAGCCCGCTTAATCGATCCGACTGATCAATTAAAAGAATACCGGATAATTGATCTAGGGAGTCAATTAATTATAGAAAAAATTAGCATTCGGTGATTTTAGTTTTAATATAATGGATTTTTATGTGTTCAAAGCATTATGAATGTATATTGTATTTATATTGTACATTAAACAGTGCATTAGGAATATAAAAGGAACTTCAGTCCACCTTAAAATAAAATAAAGAAAATTATATGTACGTAGTAGACTTAAAGCTGAGCATATAAATTTGGAAAAACTAGGTGTAATGGAAATGTATATGGGAATCAATAGCTTAGGATATGTTTACTACGAGTCCATCAGTCTGCCGTACTGAATCGGATGCCTAAGCACATGACCGGCCTAAAAAGGTTGCGAAAATCAGTTTTTTTATCTCGCTAACTGTTACTTCTATAGAAAAATGTTGGGACAATTTTGTAATTGTGTGCGTATAAAAAGTTATTCACGGTCAAATTTTTAAATTTTTTTATAATTTTCAGTGACATTAGAAATAAACTAGTAAGGGTGTAAAATTTGGCCTGGCCAAACATTAAATACCCTACACTGCAGTATTTTTCAAATTTTGCTCATATGGGAGTTGCTACGCCCTCTTCTCCGAGGTCACCCAGTTTTTGTTCAGCGCTTGCATTTATAGTTTTTAGTGTCTGAGTGAAAAACTTTTTCAGTAAAGCGTTTTGAAGCTTTTGCTTATATAGGAGGTGCCACGCCCTCTTGACCGAGTTCGTCTAGTTTTAGCTTAGAGCGTGCATTTATAGTATTTAGTATTTGAGTGAAGCTTGGTTCGATTATCTCAAGAAACTGTTTCAGTATAGCATTTTGAAACTTTTGCTTATGTGGGAGGTACCACGCCCCCTTGTCCGATTTCACCCAATTTTTGTTGAGAGCTTTCATTTATGATTCTTAGTGTCTGAGTCAAATTTGATTCGAATATTTCAAAAAACGCTTTCAGTATAGCGTTTTTAAGCATTTGCTTATATGGGAGGTGCCACGCCCTCTTGTCCGAATTCGCTTAGTTTTTCCTCAGAGCTTGCGCTTACAATTTTTAATATTAATGCGTATTTTGGTTGCATTGTCGTGAAAAAAACTCCTAAAATTGCATTTTGAACATATTTTTTGTATGAGCGGTAGGCGTGTCCGTTGACCGATTTCGCTCATTTTCAATCTCCCGAGCTAACTTTGGTGACGAAGGCAGTGTACCAAGTTTCATTGAATTATCTTGCTCAGTTTTCCCAAAAAGTGTATTTCAACACACAGCCAGCCACCCAGCCACCCAGCCAGCCACCCAGCCAGCCAGCCAGCCAGCCAGCCACCCAGCCAGCCAGACAGACGGACATGGCTATATCGACTCAGGAGGTGACGCTGATCAAGAATATATATACTTTTCTATATCTGCCACGCCTCCTTCTCTGCGTTACAAACGGAAGGACAAAGTGAATATACCCTGGGTGTAGGGTATAAAAAAGCAACAAACGTGATTTTTACTATTTAAAACCTTTAAGGCCATCACCTCTTCTGGACATAGTATGTAAAGCACAATCTATTTTCGCCGGCGTCAGCTAGTTCAAAACCCTTTAATAATCCGGGATGAACTAAGTTATTGAAATAATTTGCACCTTTTGCGTTTTCTGAGGATTTTTCTCCATGGACTTTTCGAAAGACGACACCTTAACAGTCTTTGCCATAGCCAGTTCGGAGTAGGATTAAAATCTTTATTGAGCTGTATTGAAAACTATTCAGAATTTTCCGTCAGTAAAATTTTTGTTACTTTTAATATGGTTGACCTTTTAAAAGGGGTATTTTACATGTATTTTTCATTTGGAAACCATTTTCTTCCTATCAATTAACCGGGGAAATCTATTAAGCGGGGATAAAATAACAGGGGATTTAGGTGCATTTTTCAATGAAGACAGTTACACTAGGCTTTTTTAGTTCAATTATCCGGGGAAGTCAATTAAAAGGGGGTCAACTAAGCGGGGTCTATTGTATTTGTGAGCAGGAAGAAATTAGCAAAACAACTTCAACAATAACTTGAACTAAATAACTGGTCATAAAATATGCAGGTCAGATTTTATTTGGCATTTTTGCGTGTTGGTGCCGAACTGTCGCGAACAGTTTCAATGTTTTTTATGGCTTTCTACAATTGTAAAAAAACTAAATAGTTTCAGCTATTTTCTACCAAAATGGCAGTTTAGAGTAGAAAAATAAGCAAAAAAACTTATAAATTTCCAATTTGTGGCACATTGAAATGAAGAATTATTCACAAATTTACGTTTGTTTATGGAGTAATATAGTTGTCTCTTTTTAACTAATATTGATTGCACACATTAATGCCCTATATACAATCAATGCAGGAACAGGTGCAAGTGAAACCGTTAGTTGAAATTTCATAAGTTAGAGCAGAGCAGAAAATTCTATTTTTCCGCATGCAGGATTTGAGAAAAATAGAAAAGAGTGTAAAAAATGCTTTTTGATTTCATGCAAAGCAGTTGCTTGTTCCCTTGCTGCGTGAACAGGAAAACGATTTAGTGACAATTTTTCGTAATGTATGTAGCAAACGGATATACTTATTTAGAAGTAGTTGGTACCATACTCATGTTGGAAATATACCTACTTAAAGTATAATTAAAATCTTCTGAATGTCTTACATAATTTCTTTAACACATTATTACTATAATTGGTTTCGTTTTATCACATAAGTATATTGTCAAATACAAATAAAATAAAAGTATTTGACATTAGTTAGATCCCGAAATCACAACTTGGCATCATAATTTTACTAAAAATAATATATGTTCGCAATTTAAAAAAACTTTCCGTTTTGTCTCTCGACTAGAAACGAAAAGAAATTTCGTTTCTATTCGCAATAGGGGCCTTAATTTCTATGTCTGCAATATTTCCTGACTTATCCAAATCGACTGTTTACCATTAAATCGTATATGGGGAAATCTCAGAAAGTTTGACTTTCGGTGTGAACAGGCCTCGGTTCGCCGTTGCATTTTCCATGCGTTCTAATATACCTGGTACACTTATTGGATGATGCTCAATATGAATACATGCGTGTGATACCGCCTGAAAGCTTATTTTTAAATTTTTTTGCCGAAATTCGATCAAAATCCACAAATTTTGAGTGTGAATTGAAAGAACCGCTTCCGTTATTGAGCTATAACTTTTGAGGCGGTTGAGCGGATTTTTTGGTGCTTTCAGGATCTTTAACATGTGTGTTATGACGTAAGAAAAACTGCATCCCGTTGATATACCTCCGTCAGAATGCTAGATACGGGTCTCTTGAGTTATTTGAATGGTTTTTACCCGAAATCTGGTAATTTTTGGTTTCTAACGTGCTGCTTTGGAAGCGATTGTTTTTTCGCAATATTTCCCATGAAATATTATTTTCTAATTTGATTACTAAAAGATCTTGCCGGTTAGAAGGGTGTGCCACCTCTGGTTCGGTAGCAACAAACTGGAGTAAATGCTCAAATGGCGATTTATCATGCCTAATTGCGTCTAAAAAAATGGTATTTTGAGCGGCACAAAACAGTTTCAAACCTTGCTTGATCATTGGATCTAGGGCCAATTAATATGTAAAAAAATCGCTCTTGAGTACAAACGTGAACAATGGCGAAATTCGAGCAAAATTTTGAGTGTTAATTGAAAAAACCGCTTCCGTTATTGAGCTATAATTTTTGAGGCGGTTCAGCGAATTTTTTGGGGCTTTCAGGATCTTTAACTTGGGTGCTTGGGCGTAAGAAAAACCGCATCCCGTTGATGTGTCTGATTCGCTAAATTCAGTGAAGATATTGGGGGAGGCGATCATAAAAAGTCAGGTATGCAAGCTGAAAAATACTTCTAATATGTCTAAAATTGATTATTCGCTGTCCAAAATAGGGTGCCACATGTTTGAAAAATGCCCTTTTTTCGAAAAAGTGACAGAGATTTTTTCATATCTCATATTTCTGGCGTTGTTTGACTGAGATTCCCCCTGAAGCTTGATGGCACCTCCTTGAAAACTTTTTACTATCATACTAATTTGTATTGTTAAAAATGCTTATCTGCAAGCAGTCGACATTTTTGTTTTAAAAATAGCATAGACCGATTTGTAAATTAACAAGAATAACGGTGTTTGTCTAAGTTTAGAGAAAATTGTTTTTTTCTTCTTTAAATCTACAAAGTGCAGCTCATAGCTTCATATTTTCGGCAATGCAGGGATGCGAATATACCATAAAAGGTGATGTACTTTCGAACCTCCTGATAGACTTTCAAATTATCAGGCGTGTTTTGTTTTGTTTTGTTATGCTTGCCAATTTTCTTCAACGCACTATGGTTTTTTTTTGACAAAAATGTGTACACAAAAATAATTCACTACAAGGACACATTTTCTTTAAAAAAATTAAACGCGAAATTAAAGGTTATACATTCACCTGTCTGAAAAGTTGCCCGCTTTTTCCAGCATCTGATCCACAAAATAGTGACACGGGTCGAAATCTCTTGAATTTTGAAAAAAATCGATTTTTCTGTTTAAAAAGTTAGTCGCATTAAACGCAGGAGTGATATATGTATAAATTTATATGTATTTAATCAAATCAATTAAGATGAAATAAACTCAAAGTGAAAATGGGCGGTGCCACACCCCAAAAATAAATTCGTCATATCTCCGAAAGTATTAGACGCATATAGATAAGATTCGGTATGTTTGTAATAGGCACAGAGAGAAATAATATTTATTAGAAAAGTGGGCGGTGCCACGCCCCAAAAATATAAAGCATATCATATCTCCGAAACTATTTGACCCATGTGGATGAAATTCGGTTTATATACAAAAGTCATCAAGACAAATATTGTCTGCTGAAAAAATATTTGGTGCCACGCCCACAGGCAGAGCTACATGAATGAACTTATTTCCTATAGAACAGAGTGGCAATTAATAAGGATATGTTCATTGTTGGGTGTGGTACCGCCCTTTTTTTCGGCAAATGTTATTTGACTCACTACCCTTTATATATATACCGAAATTTATCCCTATAGATCAAATAGTTTCGGAGACATGATAAGTTTTATGTTTGTAGGGCGTGGCACTGCCCTTTTTTTCAGTGGATGTTATTTCTCTCTGTGCTTGCTACAAACATACCGAATCTTATCTCTCTGCGTCTAATAGTTTCGGAGATATGACGAATATTACGAATTTGTTTTTGGGGCGTGGCACCGCCCATTTTCACTCTGAGTTGATTTAATCTTACTTGATTTGATTGAATGCACATAAATTTATTCATATATTACTCCTGCGTTTAATGTGACTAACATTTTTAAACAGAAAAATCGATTTTTTCAAAATTAAAGAGATTTCGACCCGTGTCACTATTTTGTGGATCAGATGCTGGAACAAGCGGGCATCTTTTTAGATAGGTGAATGTTAAACTTCGCGTTGAATTTTTTTAAAGAAAATGTGTCCTTGTAGTGAATTATTTTTGTGTACACTTTTTTGTCCAAAAAAACCATAGTGCGACGGCGGGCTCGGGCCTTGAAATTAAGTTTTGTGCGGGCCCGGGTCCAACAATAAAAGCCCGAAAATTAGAGGCCCGTAAATCATGGGGAGGTTGAGAAGCATAAACTTATAAAAAAATTTGTTCTTACATAAAAATATGTAAAATAATGTTTAAATGTGGGACCAGAATGACAATGGAGTTAGTCAAGTCAAACATATCGTCTTATTAGATTCAACCAAAAAGCTCAAATAAGCACTTATTGCATTATACTTGTTTTTTCCTCATTTGAAAAATCATTGATTTAGTTTCATCAATAAGTTAAAAAATTTTTTAACCATAAAAAGTGTGAATATGTAATAATATGAGAATTGGGTCGGGCCTCGACAAAAATATTTAAAATTCTTACAGACTACACAGAGATTAATTAAATTTAATAAAAAAGATATCATAATATATTATTTAAAGCAGTTTTTAAAGCATTTTTACTTATAACACTATCTATATTGATTTCCGAGCTAATACCATTTATAAAACTAACAGCTCTTGCTAAAGGAGCATTTGAGGTATAATTAGTACGCATCACATCCAAGTGAAACGGAACATGATTCCTCAGAGATTTAGAGGGAACATTAAAGTAAATCAAACTAAGCAAATCAGGACAGTCAACTGCACCAGAAATAATATCATGAACAAATTAAACAGAATAAACGTTTCTTCCAAAGTCCAAGGTCTTCAAGCCCAGCAATACGGTGGCAAACCTGGTAAAAGATTTTTGGACTCTTTCAAGCCTTAACTTATGCGATTGATAAAATGGATTCCAAATAATCGCTGCATACCATATTCAAAACTAGACCTTACCAAACTAACAAATAACGATTTAAATGTATAAGGATCACTAAACGAAAGACTATTACGCTTAATAAACGCTAACATAGCAAAGGCTTTAGGCACAACATAATGAGAACGAAGAAAAAATCTAGAATCACAACACAACACCTAAGTCTTTAAATCCCGCTACGGACACAAGCTAAGTAGTCGAAATTTTATAAGACGAGAGAAGCAGGCTAATGGACTTGGAAAACGACATAGAAACACATTTACTTAGATTTAAAAATAAATTATTATTATTGCACCATAAAAATAACTTATCCAGATCACTCTGAAAAATATCAATGTCAGCCGGGTTATCAATTCTCATAGAAATTTTAAGGTCATCTGCATACAATAAACATTTACAGTGATCAAACAGGGACACAACATCATTAATAAAAATAACAAACAGGACCAAGAATACTACCCTGCGGCACGCTGGAGGATGCATAAAACGTAGAAGACTTCACGTGTAGTAACAAACACGTTACTCTCCCCCCCCCCCCCTCATGTACAATTTTTCGTTAGTCTAGGTCTACTCTATCACCACCCAGAAGCTTCGCAACCTTAACGTTTACACCCTGTATATCACCGAAACCAGATATGTGCAACATTTTTTGATTACACATTCGGTGTTAGGATTAAAAACTAATTAAGAAAAAATGTTTTCAAACAAAATCGGTCAATAGAAGCTAAACCAATAGGGGGTACACACTAACGATCATATACGTCAGTCAAATATGGCCGCTGACTGTGACTCAACCACAAACCATTTTGTGGTTGACTGATGAAAAATAGTGGCCGCACACGAAAGTGAAAATTTGAGCAAAACTGACGAACTTCAACATTCTGCACCCCCTTCAAGACTTAAGCCACTCTGTGTTTTCAACATACCCAGATTTTTTCACAATTGGTGCCATTTCCATTTTCAAGCCCTGAAAGTTCTCCGTATATAATATGACAGTAGCAAATACTTTTTGCTTGTATCGCATTTGTACTTGATGCTTCTTTAGTTCTGCTTTATTCTGCTGACTCTTTTTAATCGTATTCTGTATTGTAGCCATTGGCATATTTTTACGCATAGCTTCCTCGATGACACTCTGTAAAGTTGAATTGAGCTTTGGATCAGCAGAGCCTCCTTCTTGTATAGCAAGTCGAATTTGTCGTGCCAATTTCGTGAAAATTACAGACTTTTGACCATCCTTGAGTGCTTTGATATGCCGAATATTTGCCCATTTTGAATGACCAGCTTGGAACGGAAAACCTTGCGTATGAAAACCTTGCGTATGAAAACCTTGCGTATGAAAACCTGAGGCAAAAACTTGATGCTTCCGATGTTGAAACAAATGTTTGCGCAACAGCAAGGAAATAGTTCTGCTGAACATATCGTCAAAATTTGTCACAAAACTCCTCGACCGGCATAATCTTTACGTTTTTTTCTCTTTTTCACTCTTCGACTAGTGATGCCAGATTGTAGGTAATTACCCATTTTATGGGCATTTTCGTTTTAGAATTGTGTCGTTCACTGTAATAGTAGCGTAAGTAACTTCTAGTAGCTGTGTCTTAAACGGCAGCGTGTTAACACAGTGCTAACACGATTCTTCTTAAACGATCTTCTTTCTTCTACTTATTTTGATTTATTTTTTCGTTTTCGCACCGCTTTCCTCCACTTGCCAACAAGTGCCACTTTGAGATTCAATAAAAATGATGAGACCCTTCGGTCTCATGAACTGTAAACATGTACAAATTATATTAGCTGTGTTTCAGATGACAGTTTGCAGTGCTTAATTAAACACTTTCTGAGAAACCTATGGGAAATAAACAACAAAAGTCTTTAATTGAACACAGATAAATTTCCGTGTTTAATTTTTAATCACAAATTCGATCTGTTAATATTGCTGTTTTACACTGAATATTAATCGGACTTTAACATTGACATACAGGGGGTTATCCGGAATAAATATGCCAAGGGAATTTTTCTCAGATTGCCATGCTTTATCTATTATACCCTTTTCACACTGGCATCGAAAACGGCTCGTTTTTCATATCATTCGTTTTTGAGGCAAAAACCAGTCAAAAACGGCTGGTTTTCCATACAAATTAAATGTCAAACGAAAACACCTCAGAAGCTGTTTTCTACAAAAACGAACCAAACTGTCATTGAAAGCAGCTTCAATTGTGAATAAATGTAGTAAATTGTGAATGAATTTAGTAAACTGCGAATTTTCACATGTCACATTTGACATTATTTATTTCAATTTAAAAAAAAAAAAAATCAAAGCGTAATTGAAATAAATAAATAATAATATAATAAATAAAGCAACTAAGGCTTTAGCTAAAATTTCCTTTTTTTGTTATTTTTTTACTAGCTGTTTTCAGAATTTTCAGATTGTTTTTGTAATGCAAAGCTGACATCAGCTGTGCAGCTGTCATCAAAAACGAGAAGTATGAATGTAATTTTTAAGTATCTCGTTTTCAAAACCAATGATGCGAAAACGAGCCGTTTTCAATACCAGTGTGAAAAGGGCATTACAGTATGAGAAAAATTCCCCACGAAAAATGATTCACGATAACCCCATAGTTTTTGGTAAAGTGATGGGAAGCGATGTGGAAACGAAAAGCAAAACAAAAGAAGGAGTACTACAAAACAAGAAGAAGATATCACACAAAGTCGTTTTTTAGAAGAACTCTTACTCTGTGTTATCACGCTGCCGTCTAAAACACAGCTATTGTTTCATCTTGGGGATAGATTTTTTGATTTTTTTATTTTTTAATTTGTAATTTTGTTTTGGATTTCCCCTTTTTTCCTATCCGTCAAATAACGTTATAAACATAAAGTTTTGGTTTGTACGTAAAATTAACAACGAAATCAACTGAGTTTAAAATACAGAAAGCATAAAATAATGACCTTAACCTAAAAGTGGCAATGGATTTGAGAGACTCGATGAAAAAACGAACATTGTTGATCTATTATAAATTGACTTTCCTTCAATCTATAGTACACTTTAAGAATCAGTTGTTCCGCCAACCAAATTAAAAATAAGAAAAAAAATGCCTAAGCACTAATAAAGTCGGTGTTTTTCAAATTATTACTATTAATATGAAATATTTAAAGAAATTAAATTCTTTCATACTTCAAACAGAAAAAAAAAAATTAATCTACCATTTAACGTAAAAACTTAGAATACAAACACATATCAGTATTTTTTATTGAAGCACGAAAAGATTTGAAAAAGGAAATATATTATTGACCATTTGGTTAGCTTATAACTAGTTAAGCAGAAACAATGTAAGAGCTCTTCGGTGAGAATTTATGAAAATTTTGTCTTGTGATATACAGTACGCTCGCAATAATATTAACTGTCCAAAATATGAATAGCGCAAAATATGAACACTTTTTTCCAACTATTGACTACTCCAAAATATGAACTTTGTACAAAAGCGCTAAAATATGAACATACTTATTCTTATACTTGAAACAGAATACGAATTTATTTTTAAACCTTTTTGCTTCTGTTGGACCCGTGCAACCAAACAAAAGGTTTAAAAATGATATTTTGACTTTTTAAACAAAAATATATTTTTTTTCTAATTGTTGCGCCTTTTGTTAATATGAAAAATAGTTCATACTATCGCGAGTACGCTAAGAGTGTTTCTTATAACGCGTAAATTCCTCGAAAGTGTCGTAAACTCTTAATAGTTGTTAAATTCGTACTGATTTTGACAACTATTACGAGTTAACGAGGTTTTCGAGGTATTTACACGTTTTAAAGAAGAACCCACTGCCTTCCGTAAATATGAACAATCTTGTAAAAATGAAAAGGCTTGGTTTTAATTAATCCTTAATTTTTAAAAATATCCCCTGGGAAATAATGAAATTTTCTCTTTTTAAAATTTATAACATATTTATATATGTGGATTTTCATCAACAGAATTATGGAATATTTTGAAAATTTTTTCCTATTCTTAAGGCTAATTTTACCAAAATATTCTGGCATCACTGTCTTCATTTTACTTTTCAAGCCAGTTCACAATAGAGCAACTAAGAAAATGTAAAAGATTATTTTCAATATGTCACATATTTGCAGTGATGCCAAATTAGTGCTATTCGAACTAGATCTAGTGCTTTTTTAAACTATTACCAGTAAAATTTTTGGCCTAGTGCTTTTTAATTTTTAGTGATTTTTCTTGTGCTTTTTTTTTTCTTGAACACTTTGTTTTGCTCGTTGAATAAAGTTCATAAAATGCTGATGTAACAGGCCATTCATTTTTTTTAACAAAATGTATCAAACACTAAGGAGACTCCTTTTATCTTGTAAGCCATGAAAAACTCGAAAGTTTACGAGTCTGTTTTCAGGAACACACATTTCTGAAAACGCGTAGCAACGTATCAGCTGTCATATAATTTGAAAAATATGTATTGAATATATTCAATTCAAATTCAATTTTCAAAACAATAGTTTTTCAATTCATTTATTTGATAAAAATCGTACTTTTTCGAAGCTATTTACACATCGAATTTCGAGGCAAACTTTTCTTCATACAAATTTTGCTTACGAGTCTCGAAAGTTTTCGAGGTTAACGCGCTTTTCGAGCAGTGGCGGATCCAGCATTGTCAAAAGGGGGGCCGATTGACTACATTTCTATATAATAACAGAATGTTTTCAAAATCTTTACATATAATTTAGGTTTGAGAGAGGGGGCGATCGCCCCATCGCCCCCCTTGGATCCGCCACTGTTTTCGAGGCTTTAACATGTTTAAAGGAATCCCCTTACTAAGTGGATTTCACAATTTACGTATATATGAAATTCGTGCAAGGCTTACAACCAATTGTGAAGTGTCATAGCAAATGAAAGTTGTGTGTGTTGAAAATGTGCTTGGCCATGTAAAAGAAAGCGTGCTAACTCTTGCGAAACTATATATTTGTAAAACTGACATTCTTTCAAATATTGAAATTGCTTCGCAGAACATTACTTACAAAAATGGGAATTGGAAAATAGTGCTAGGTCCCACAGTGGCGACATCTGGCATTTCTCGTTGCAAAAATTATAACTTCTGAACCATTTAAGATATTTTAATTCTGTTTTCGGTTATGGATAGAAAATTTTTGAAGCTATTACAATCTTAAATTTCATTAAGATTGCATTGCAGGGTGAAAGCAATGTTTTGTTGAAGTTCGATTTTCTGTAAATTGCATACATATCTTTAGGAAAACCCCGAAACGGTCAAATATTTCAGAAATTGGACGTTAAATCAAAAAATAAAAAACCAAGTGTCCAATAATTTTCTGAGATCTATTCATCGATATAAATTTTGACCCCCTCTCACCCCCCGACGGAGGTGGGGCGGGGGAAAGTTCAAAATTTTAAATGGATACCTCCATTTTCTAGTGCAGATTCTGATTTTACCTAAAATAGTACGAAAATTTTGTCAGAAAAATGTTTTCTTATCCTGCCTAGACAATCGACAAAAACCAAATTAAAAATATAAAGTTTTGTACTTAAAACTTCGTGAAATTAGCCTTTTTATCTATAGGTTTCGCCATAAAATTTGCTCTTGAACAAAGGGTTGTAAATAAAAGCAAACAGTTTTTGGAGCACAAGCTTAGAAATAAACACCAATTAGTTGTGTAGTAAGCCGAGTTTCACAAAAAGCGAAATTTTTTTTTAAACTCAACCCAAATCTTAAAGACTACCCTAAAAGCAATGCATTCAAAAAAAAAAATTCATAAAAAATAAAAACTATTAAAAAAACTTGGTTTTTTGCTAATCAGTTTAGTCAGACAAGACCATAAATGCTTAAAGTGAAAGAAAAAATCACTTTTCTTTAATTATTTGCCAAAGTATTCAACCTACATATGAAAAATTTTTCTCTAAAATTAAATTTTTTGCTAACTTCAAAATTAACTCAACTTTGAGAGGCTGTAAAAACCAAACCACTGGCCTGAATGGGTTCAAATTTTCAAATCCTTTTCGTGAAATGACGTTATGAGCCACATGTTTCATGATGAAAATCGTAATAACTCATGTAGACGCAAGTAGACGCAGCTACAATTTTTAAATTATATTTAGAATTGTTGAGCCTATTCGAAGTTGAAAAAAGGGGTAAAAATAGTGTTTCAGAAAAGTACAGTCACCTCAGATATTCAAAAAGAAAAATCCTTTATTTTGAGTGTTACTTGTGAGTATAAGGATCGTTTATAGCATTAATAGAAAAAAATAACTTTTCTTTCATAAGTTGCAGAAAAATTAGAACCTCATCTTGAAAAAAAAAAACAAAAAAAAAAAGAAAAACCCTGAAAAACCATTGACTTTGACCAGTTCTACAAAGCGAACTATTTTTTCAAAAGATTTGCGAATTTCCACCACACCAAAATTGATTTTTGCAACCACTTTTGAGAAATGTCGCCAGTGTGCGTCCTTTTGTATCAATAGGTGCGTTTCTACGGCAAGTGGGCTTAAATTGTGTTTACTGTGGTCGAACAAAACGATGCATTGTGAATAGCACTTTGGAAAATTATGTTCTTTATTGACAGCTGACATTTGTTTATGTTTTGTTTTTTTTTTTTGGTTTTGCGCGATTTTAATGGTAGAATTAGCTAAGAAGTAGAGTTTCGTAACGTGACGTCTGTCAAAATCTATCAAATGGCAGAAGCGTGTAAGCGATTAGTGAAATCGTAAAGTAGCGGTACGCAACGTTGAGACCTGTTGAAATTAGATTTTCAAACGTCGCGCTACGTTGTTAGATAAAATTAATTAAATTTGGATGTTATAAATGGAATTTTTTGAACAAATTGATTAAAATAAGTATGACAATGGATGCTTGTTCACAAAAGCTGGAATTTTTCAAGTAATTTTTAAGTTGTAAGGTGACATTTCGAACGTTGCCTACCGTTTTCACTAATCAATGCTACGTTGACAAGCAACCGTGACGTTACATTACGAAACGCTACTTCTTGGCTAATTCCAGCATAAGAACAGGCGGTCGGTCGCTCCACTTTGCAGCAATATCACGCCTGTCCTGTTTGTGATTTGAATAAAATTTTCGAATACCC
Organism: Calliopum simillimum; assembly: GCA_951812925.1. NCBI lineage: Eukaryota > Metazoa > Arthropoda > Insecta > Diptera > Lauxaniidae > Calliopum > Calliopum simillimum. Next base: position 10,339,019 of record OX638373.1, on the reverse strand, counting down.
CATTATTTTTTTAAGGAATTCTGTTAAACATCGTATTTCGACATGTTTTCGGCCACGGATCAGTCTATAACATCCAACACTATATAAATTTTTTAAATGGATTATTGCAAAAATTTTGTTCAATCTTAATTAAATTTTTCGGACAAAACCCCCATTGGGATTATGTCCGAAAAATTTGCGGACATAACCCCCATGACCAAAATGGGGATTATGACCGAAAAATTTTCGGACATAATCCCCATTTACGAAATGGGGATTATGTCCGTTGGAATTATGTCCGGTAACCATTGATGGCGACATCTTTTGAAAAACGATGGAAATTAATGGATACACCAATATGTGTTTTTCTTAAATACGAAAAAACAGATTTTTTTTTTAAAAATGGATGGTGCGGAAACGATACCTTTTATATATATATATATGTGTGTATGTATATTAGGCATGCGCTAATTTTACGATTTTCTGATTTTCGTTCATGCCGCCCCCTGAAATCCTTCTAATGGTCATAAAAACAAATACTATGAAGTTTCACGGCGATCGGATAACGATAACCCGGCCCGCAAGAGAGGTTAAGGTCAAGTTGAGGTTTCAGGCAAAACATAATGAAAATTTTTTTTAAACTTAATTAAATTAGTCAAAGCATAACTTTATCTTATAGCAAATTGAAATGCCTTTCCAACAAGCTATAATTGTTTAAAATCGTGTAATAAATACGAATTCTATGAATTTTTCTTTTATCGACATTAGCAAAATTGCCGCAAAATGCTATTCTACTACATATGGTATTTTACGGCAATTTTGTTAATGCCGTAAAAGAAAAATTCATAGAATTCGTATTTATTACCCGATTTTAAACAATTATAGCTTGTTGGAAAGGTATTTCAATTTGCTATAAGATAAAGTTATGCTTTGACTAATTTAATTAAGTTTAAAAAAAATGTTCATTATTTTTTGCCTGAAACCTCAACTTGACCTTGACCTCTCTTGCGGGCCGGGTTATCGTTATCCGATCGCCGTGAAACTTCATAGTATTTGTTTTTATGACCATTAGAAGGATTTCAGGGGGCGGCACGAACAAAAATTAGAAAATCGTAAAATAAGCGCATGCCTAATATATATATATACATATATATATATTACACATATATACATATACCAGTATATATATGTACGTATATACATACATATGTGTACATAATATGTATATAAACACCGAGACATACTCAAAAAATCGTTAAAAAACTAAAATGTCGAAAAAAAACGGCTGGACGTCCGATTTCGCGGTTCGCGGATTTTGACACAAGAAGGGTCCCCCAACATTATCCCTGAAAAATATCGCGGGTGGTATTTCAAAAAATTAAAAATTTTTAAAAACCACCGTGTGGCACTGTGACAGAAAATTGTATACAAAATTTTTATTTATCTCAAATTTAAATTTTAACTGAACATTGTGAAATTGGCTCTTAGTAAAATAAAAATAATTATAGTTACATCAAAATAATGAATCTTTGTGGCGAAAGACGTAAAATTTCAATGAAAAATTAATTTTTTAGATATTTTTATTGTCATCCAAAAAGCATATAAAGAGTATTCCTGCATGCGAGAGCGATGAACTTCCAAAGATCATTTCTGAATGCGAGAGCGATGCGCATCTAAACAGCATTATTGGATGCGAGAGCGATGCGCATCCAAAGAGCATTTCTGGTAGCAAGAACGAAGCGCTTCCTTCCAATGACATGCCAATGTTAATTTCAGCGCTTTTGGATACGAGAGAAATGCGCTTCACTGCTGCTTTAGAGCGCTTCAGAAGCGCTATTGATGCGCTACATTCCCCATTGGGTACCTAGTACGTTTGTGCTAAAAAATGTCAAACTTTATTATGGTGTTGCCAGATTTGACATTAGTGTTGCCTAGGCCAGAAATATATATACCACGTATAACCAGTAGGGTGCAGCAAAATTAAAAAAAAAAAAAATAAGTGCATCAAAAATTAGCATAGATTAAGATCCTAAAACAAAGACTAAAAGATGGCCCGCCCGGGGCTTGAATGAAGGTCTAAACGACAAAAATCACTGTTTTTTCACAGTTTTTTTATCTTATCTCAAAGTCCACGAAATTATTGGTAGTAATTCAACCCAAGCCTTTGAAAAGAAATAATTTTCTACATTTTTTGTTTTTTCTCATTGCTCTACAGTGAAGTTTGCCCTATGCAAGTCCCGGAAGAAGTTCAAATTTTTTTGATTCAAAAAACGGTTTTTTGGTATAACTCAAGATACAAGACACACACAAAAACTTTAGACCTCAATAAATGTAGGAAATTTGTTTTTCTATAGTTCTGCTTTCAAATCTTTATTCCAAAGGTGAACGGTTTCCCGCTAGAGGCCGAAATTTGTTAAAAACAATTGTATATCATGAAAAAGCGACCATTTTATGTTTTTGTTTCAAAATATACCCAAAATTTTGATCAGAAACTAATGAAAAAATCAAGAGCTTTACATGGTCTTCAGAATGAAAATCGAATTAAAATTGCGCGAGATATGATAATTCTTACATATTAAGTATTTTTTGTAAAGGTGTGATTTTAGGTATTTTTGTTTCACAGTGTATTTTGCATCCAAAACTTAAAATTTTTTTATGTGTACTACATTACGTTAAAGCGTGATAAACGGTGCAAATCTCAAGACTAAGAACGTCAAAATCGGTTTTTGATTTTCTTGCGAATTTTAGCCTGAGGTTTCGGATATTTTTAAATTTTTGTCAAAAACACCTTTTTTTTTTAGTATGAGAGGCTGTATACCATAAAATCCGTAAAAATGTGCACAGTCCAAAAAACTGTAGCATGTATAATTTGCTATATTTTGTTCCCGACAATCTTGTTTCTACTAGAGGCCGATTTTTGTGATAAAATAATCGAATTTTTAGAAATTTTTATTTTAAAGCGACCTTTTAATTTTCTCAAAATTTTGGTAAGAAATTTAAGAGAAAGTCATTAGCTTTCAAACGTGATCTTTAGAATAGAAATCGGTTGAAATTTCCGCGAGATATAAGTTTTTATATACTCTGTGATACAAAAAAAAAACAAAAAATCATATTTACAATAAAAAAATACTCTTATATCTCTCTCTTATAACTCTTATATCTCACGTAAATTTTAGCCGATTTCTATTCGGAAGACTACGTTCAAAAACTCTTAACTTTTTCTTTAGGTTTTTTTAAGATTTTGGGTAAATTTTGAAAATAAAACATAAAAATGTTGCCTCAAAACAGAAGTTTCTAAAAATTCGATTTTTTTTTTTCACAAAAATTGGCCTCGCAATCGGCGCACAAACTATTAGCTGTAGAAAGATAACCTTCAGGAACAAAATATAGTAAATTATATATCCTACAGTTTTTGGGACTTAATTGTGCAAATTTTTTTACGGTTTTTGGGGAATACAGTCTCTCATACTCAAAAAAGGCGTTTTTAACAAAAATTTAAAAATATCGGAATTCTCAGGCTAAAATTCGTAAGGAAACCACAAATTAATTTTGACGTTCTTGGTCTTGAAAAATGCTCCGCTTAAGACGTTTTAACGTAACACTGTGAAACAAAAATACCCAAAATCACAGCTTTGCAAAAAATGCAAAGTATATAAGAATTGTCATATCTCGCGCAATTTTAATCCGATTTCCACTCTGAAGACCATGTTTGAAAGCTCTTGATTTTTTCATTAGTTTCTAATCAAAATTTTGAAACAAAAACATAAAAAGGTTGCTTTTTCATGATATACAATTGTTTTTAACAAATTTCGGCCTCTAGCGGAAAACCGTTCACCTTTGGAATAAAGATTTGTAAGCAAAACTATAGGAAAACAAATTTCCTACATTTATTGATGTCTAAAGTTTTTGTGCGTCTCTTGTATCTTGTATCCGTTTTTTGAATAACAAAATTTTAACTTCTTCCGAGACTTCCATAGGGCAAACTTCACTGTAAAGCAATGAGAGAAAACAAAAACTGTAGAAAATTAATCCTTTTCAAAGGTTTGAGTTGTATTACTACCAATAATTTCGTGGTTTTTGAGATAAGATATAAAAACGGTCATCTTTTCGGGGGTTTTGACCAAAACTAAGTATGCAGTCTTTGTTATAAGGCCTGCTCCTAAGATAATCTTTGATGCAACCTTAAATTTTGCCATTATTTCGAAAAAGTGCTGCACCCTATTAAGTATTGATTTAAGAAAATTAATCAGAAGGTGAACAAATGCATAACGAGTAAGTGTACTTACTATGTCTGCAAGTTTTTCGTTTACATTTTGTATTCCGAAACATGGCCACAAGTTGCACATAGTATAGTTTATTACTTTTTAGAAATTTTAAGTTCCATTTTACAAAAATAAAATTTTTTTATGTCACTTTTGCTAGACTTTTTAATTCTTAACAACAGTTAAACAAACTTTTAATATAAAACATTTATTATGCTACTAATGATGTGCTTCTTTTACGCTACCTTTGAAAGCAGCTTCCATTTCTCCCGTTGGGTGGTTAAAATATCACAATTTGAATTAAACTTTAACAAAAAGATAAAGTAGATTAAATTTAAACTAATTGATACAAACCAAATGAAAAAAAAAAAAAAATATTCAAACCCTCAATTTTATTGAAATAATTTGTTTTCAATATTATAGTATGTACTTGGTTTTGTTTTACTTGTTTGTTTAATATCAATATTGAATCGAAAAATTTGTTGCTTATATTATCTATATAGAAATTTTACAACAAAATAATTTCAGTTCTGAAAAATGATTTACAAAGCAAGACGTGTTTTTCTTTGGAGCATAATAAATTATAAAGACTTCCTCGAACCATTTTAACAGGTTATGGGCCCAGGAAGCGCAGTTTAATAAAATTAACCATTGCAAATAAAATATAAGTAGTTTTCAAATACTGTGTAAGGACCTTCTACGAGTTTCTTGGAGAACGCTAGGCTGAAACATAGTGTGAGAAAAAGGTAAAAGGTAAAGGATGAAGACATGGAACACGATTCAAAAATAGAAAAGCTGAACGATGGAAGTCATTGGGATACTTGGAAACTTCAAGTGAAAATTACACTAATTGCGGCTGATGTTTACGATGTGGTCACGGGTGATGAAGAAAAACCGACCACAGATAATGATAAAATCAAGGCATGGTGTAAACGTGATGCAAAGGCTCAGCAAATAATTGGGATTACTGTTTAAAGCTCTCAAGTAACGCATATTACTAACTGTCAATCAGCAAGAAGCATGTGGGACAAGTTACATTCAGTTTTTGAACAGAAAAACGAAACCAGTTTGCTCCTGCTTTATCAAAAGTTCTTTAGTTTTACAAAAGATCCTTTCGAATATATAGTGTCCTTTATTGCTCGGTTGGAAGAATTGGTGCAGCGTCTGCGAAGCTTAAATGAGTCTATTTCGGATAAAATGATTGTGACTAAGGTAATTATGTCTCTTCCTAACGAATATAGTGCATTCAGCAGTGCATGGGAGTCTGCAGCAAAAAGTGAACGCACCCTGGACAATTTGCGGGCATGACTTATGATTGAGGAAGATCGTTTGTTGGCGAGAGGTGCAATTGAATCAGTTGAAGCGTTAGTTGCGAAAAGAGCACAACAGAAACAACATTCTATTGGTCTAAGTAATGAAAACTTAAAATACAAAGAGAATGGGCCTTGTTTCAATTGTGGAAAAGAAGGTCATTGGAAGCGTAACTGTCCAAATATGAAGCAAAGTTCAAGAGAGAATAACAGTCAAACTTTTACATGCGGATCATTTAAAATGAAAATGACAAGAGACAGCTGGTTGTTGGATTCTGGAGCAAGTCATCACATAACTAAACGGCGTGAGTGTTTTACTAATTTCAGAGATTGTTTTTTGGTTAATATAGCAAAGGGTGTATTAACTGCTACTGGTATAGCAACTATAGGTTTACAATACTATGATGGCAAAGAATGGTATAAAGGATACCTTAAGGATGTTTTATATATCTCAGAGATTGAAAATAATTTATTTTCTCAAAATCACGCGCTTGATCAAGGTTTAAAAATTGAAGAACATGTGATTATGTAAAATTTAAACGTATTTCCAATGAAAACACAGTTCTAATGGGATCAAGATTTGGAAATTTTACTGTGATGGGTCTTAAAGTAATCAGAAGCGAGTTTCCTGGAGCAGAGGCAAACGTGGTATCAAATCAAGTATTGTCTTTACGACTGTGGTACGAAAAATTAGCACATCAAAACCTGACTTATGTGCGAAGTTTTCTTACGAAAAATAAGATATTTTTCAATGATGAGCAATATGCATGTAAAGCATGTATGTACGGAAAACAACACCGAAGCAGTTTTCCTACTCGTAAGAAAAAATCAACATGTTGTGGTCAAATAATTCACGCTGATGTGTGTGGACCAATCCAAGAAATGCCACTGGGTGGTTCAAGGTATTTCCTGCTTTTGAAAGATGATTTTTCTCATTTCCGTTTTGTGTATTGTCTCAGACAAAAGTCAGAAGTGCATGATAAAGTTAAGGCTTTTCTTCAGTTAGTCAAAAATGCTTATGAACATACGATTCGCATATTTAGATCGGATAATGGTACCGAGTTTTTAAATAAAGCTATGAAAGAGTTATTTGAAAAAGAAGGTATCCGACATCAGAGGTCAGTTCCGTGCACACCAGAACAAAATGGTTTTGCAGAAAGAGAAATAAGAACAGTAATGGAATCAGCAAGGACAAAGATTCACGCTCGAAAAATTGAGTTTAAGGTTTGGGCAGAAGCTGTTAACACAGCTGTTTTTGTCATCAACCGCACAGGTACGAGTACAGTGGCTGATAAGAATCCGTATGAACTATGGTACGGCAAACAACCAGAATTTAATCATATGCAACCTTTTAGTAGTATTCATCCATAATCCTAAGGAAGGACGACGAAAGCTGGATGCCAAGTCTTCTAAATGTATTTTCGTCGGATATGATGAAAATGTTAAATGTTTCAGGGTTTGGAATCCGCTTAATAAAAAAATTCAAATTACTCGTGATGTAAGGTTTATTCAAAATACTCTTGAAATGGCTGCAGTTAATGAGAAAGTTTCAGAAGAGAAAAACAAAGATGACCTAGTGAATATTCAAAGCGAAGCCGTTTACGAAAAAGAAGGTGAAGGGGAAACTTGTTTATCAAATTTTTTTCTGAAGAAGATTTCCTTGATGCGGAAGAAATAACAGAACAATCCGACACGTCCAAGAAAATTTCAAAAGATTTGTTTTATTTGAATACAGAAAATATTCTAGAGAATCGCTTACGAAAGCAGAGAGACAAAAATGTTTCAAACAATGCAGCTCTGATGACATTTCATGCAGCAATCAAAGATGAATTAGACTCACTCCACAAGAATCAAACTTGGAATCTAACTGAGGTTCCGAAGGGACAGAAGGTAATTGATAATAATAATATGAGTTATTATAATAATGAGTTATTATCTAAAATATTTATTTTGGTAAAAAGTGGGCGTGGCAATTATTGAACAAAGCCCACTTTTCGTTATGATTTAGATACTCGTGATTCAGATCCGCATACCAAATTTCATCAAAATATGTTGTATCATTTGCGAGAAATAGCATTTAATTTGTTTTACTTGTATGGGAGGTTCCACGCACACCGGAGGTCGTAGGTGCCTAATAAAAAGAAAATTCCCTACAGTTAAATTCAGAAAGATTGCTTTAGTAGTTTTTTTTTTTTTATAGCGTATTATATTTTTGTGTGCAGTGCCACGCCCTCCAACGAGTTTTCCTAATATAACAGCACATCACATATTGATACTTGTTTTCAGGGGTAAAATCTTTGAAATTTTCATTAAAATTGTTGAAGTCGTTTTCGAGTAATATTGACTCAAAATTTTCAATGGTTAAAAAAGGGGCGGGGCACTTCTTTGATACCGCCCACTTTTCGGTTTTTACAAGGCATTGATAAGCAGTGTCTACATACCAAATTTCATTAAAATATCTTGTAACATTTGCGAGAAATAACATTTAACGCATTTTGCTTGCATGGGAGGTTCCACGCGCAATGGCGATATTTTTCCCACTTTCAAATCAGAGTTTGCCCTATTGCAATTTGGTTCCTCACAGTAAATTTCAGAATGTTTTCTTTATTAGTTTTCTTTTTATACCGTTCTATATTTTTGTAGGCAGTGCCACGCCCTTAAACGAGTTTTCCCAATATAACGGCGTATCACATATTAATCCTTGTGTGCAGGGGTAATATCCCCTAAATTTTCATAAAAATTGTTGGAGTCGTTTTCGAGTAATATTGAATCAAAATTTTCAAGGGCTAAAAAGTGGGCGTGGCACTTCTTCGATCCCATCCAAGGTAATATTAAGCCGTACCCGCTCACCAAATTTCATCCAAATACCTTGTATGGTTTGTGAGTTATGACTAAATCAAATTTAAAATTTAGGGCATTGCCACGCCCTCTGGTGAGCATTTACAAAGTTCAAACCTAGCTCATTCTTCATTGTTTGCTAATATCTAACACTATTCCAAGTTTCATTGAAAATGCTGTAGCCGTTTTCGAGAAAAAATATTGGCACAGAAATAAGTACAAACAAAAAAACAAACATACAATTTTAGCTAGTATAAGAAGAGAAGATATCATACAGATGGAACCATAGAAAGATATAAGGCCAGATTAGTAGAAAGAGGATTTACGCAAGAGCATGGAATAGATTACGATGAAGTGTTTAGTCCTGTGGTAAAATTTACGTCAATACGAGCGATTTTTTCTTTAGTTGCTATGGAAAACATGGTTATTCGACAATTTGATGTAAAAACTGCATTCTTGTATGGTAATTTGGATAAAGAGGTTTACATGCGCCAACCAGATGGATTTGATAATGGTAGTGGACGGGTATGTAAATTAACTAAGAGTTTGTATGGATTAAAACAATCATCACGCTGCTGGAACAAAAAATTCACAGATTTTATTAATAAGTACAATTTTGCTGAGTCTAGTGCCGATCCATGTGTTTTTATATGCAAGAATGTAAAAATGGTATTGGCCATATATGTTGATGACGGACTTATAGCAGCTTCAACCGAAGAATGTATAAACTCAGTAATTGAATATTTACGTATAGAGTTTGATATAAAATTTTTTGGCGTTAAGTGTTTTCTTGGGCTGGAAATAACTAAATTCGAAGATGGATCAATTCAATTGACTCAGTCCAGCTATGCAAAGAAAATTCATCAGCGTTTTGCTGTGAGTGATTGTATTTGTGTTTCCACACCGTTTGATGTTAATCAGGTATTGAACAGCTTTGATGATTCAAAAGAAACTGATTTTCCTTATAGAGAAGCAGTGGGAAGTCTAATGCATTTGGCTGTAGCTACTAGATCAGACATTAGCTATGCAGTGGGAGTCGTGAGCCGTTTTCTTGAAGATCCAAGAGAACCACATCCAACTGCAGTCAAAAGAATTTTAAGATATATAAAATCTACCATCAATTTTGGATTGCGATTTGAAAACAATAAGATATACAAATTAAATGGATACAGTGATGCAGACTATGCAGGCGATAAAGAAACAAGGCGATCAACTTCAGGCTATGTTTTTCAATAAGTTGGTGTTCGGAAAGGCAGAAAGCGGTTGCTTTGTCAACTACTGAATCCGAGTACATTGCTGCTTCTGGAGCTATGACGGAACTCGTTTGGTTACAGCGTTTGCTGGATGAGTTGACCGGCAATGTAATTGAAACTGATTTCAACATGGATAACCAAAGTGCCATACGATTAATAAAAAAATCAGAATTTCATAAACGTACTAAGCATATTAATGCGCGTTTTCATTTCATCAGGAAAAAGTTTGAAGAAAAACTTTATAATCTTAGTTATGTTTCTACAGAGCAGCTTGCAGACATTTTAACGAAAGGTTTGCCCAGATTTCGTTTTGAAAACTTAAAACTTTGCTTCATATTTCTAGAAGTGACTAACTATGTTAAGAACTTTATACTGTCAACAAATTGTGGGAGTATTGAAATAATTTGTTTTCAATATTATAGTACGTGGTTTTGTTCTACTTGTTTGTTTAATATCAATATTGAATTGAAAAATTTTTTGCTTATATTATCTATATAGAAATTTTTCAATAAAATAATTTCAGTTCTGAAAAATTATTTACAAAGTACTTAAGACGTGTTTTTCTTTGGAGCATAATAAATTAGTACCTGGAGACCGATCCCTGCTCGGTCAACAATCTGATTTTAGTATTTTAGTCGATGTTTTTATTCATAGCTATTTCAAAATCCTGCAGATGTAATAAAAGTTCTGCAATGGAGACGGATTCAGCGTCAAAAAGTACATAAGGCTGCATATAAGAATTAAAAAGTTCATTCTAATGTTTTTTTGTACCAGAGTTATTAAGCAAAATTTTTATTTTGATAAAAAGTGGGCGTGGCAATTATTGAACAAAGCCTGCTTTTCGTTAAGCTTTAGATACACATGATACAGATCCGCATACCAAATTTCATCAAACTTTGTTGTACCATTTGTGAGAAATAGCATTTAATGTGTTTTACTTGTATGGGAGGTTCCACGCACACCGGCGATATTTTGTCCACTTTCAGGTCATAGGTGCCTCATAGCAAGTAGACTTCCCACAGTTAAATTCAGAAAGACTGCTTTAGTAGTTTTGTTCTTATAGCGTATTATATTTTTTGTGGGCGATGCCACGCCCTTCAACGTATTTTCCTAATATAACGTTATATCATTTATTAATTCTTGTCTGCAGTGGTAACATCTAAATTATCATTAAAATTGTTGGAGTCGTTTTCGAGTAATATTGAATTAAAATTTTCAATGGTCAAAAAGAGGGCGTGGCACTTCTTCGATATCGCCCACTTTTCGCTTATTAAAAGGAATTGATAAGCAGTACCTACATACCAAATTTCATTAAAATATCTTGTAACATTTGCGAGATATAGCATTTTACGTATTTTGCTTGTATGGGAGGTTCCACGCGCAACTGCGATATTTTGCCCACTTTCAGATCAGAAATGTCCTATAGCGATTAGGCTCCTCACAGTTGATTTCAGAATGTTTGCTTTATTAGTTTTCTTTTGATACCGTTTTATATTTTTGTGGGCGGTGCCACGCCCTTCAACGAGTTTTCCCAATATAACGGTGTATCACATAATAATTTCCGTTTGTAAGGGTAACACCTTCTAAATTTTCATTAAAATTGTTGGAGTCGTTTTCGAGTAATATTGAATTAAAATTTTCAAGGGCCAAAAAGTGGGCGTGGCACTTCTTCGATCCCGCCCACTTCAAAAAAGATAATGAGATAGATCCAAGAATAGCAAAATTGTTGCTCTTTGAATGCAGATGAGATGGATCTTGGTTGATATGCAGTGTCGGCCAAAACTTAAACACCCCCTAAGTAAATTTTTCTTATAATCAAAATTTTGACAATAGCGCATCTTTACGAATGGAGGACATTAAAACATTAATGATGTCCTGCAATATCCCTTCCCAGACTACTTTGAAAGCTTCAAAGAAATCTTTCTTGGTTTTGCAATTTTCCTTGTTGATTTTCATGTTAACGATCTTCCAGAGGTTCTCAATGGGATTCAAATATGGGGACTGGTCAGGCCAACCAAGAACTTCTTTCCAATTGTTCTGAAATCAGGCTTTACAAACTGAAGAGGTGTGTGTTTGGATCGTTGTCCTGTTGAAACCTCCATTTAAGCGGCATCTCTTCATCGGCTTAGGGCAGCATCACATTATTTGGTATGTCAAAGCACATGAAACGATCCATAGTTCCTTCAGTCTTTTTAATTGTCCCACTCCCTTGACCAGAGAAGAAACCCCAGACCATTACAATCCATCCTCCGTGCTTAACAGAAGCTTTGCAAAACTTTGGTTTGAATCTTTTACCTTTTGGTCTACGTACTCGTCTTAATTAATTTTTTTTATTAAAGTATGGAACAGCACATCGGGCAGATAACCTCAACGACTTAGCTGGCACATAACCACTCTTTTGTCGAAACTTTCCATGATCATTTTGCATAAATGTGGCTGAATTTCGTTTGTGCAGTGTTGAATCTCCGCCTTCAATGCATTTTTACTAATTCTAAACTTACATCTGTCAAACTGTTTTCGTTTTTTGGTTGCTACAAATGACGGCAAATTTAAATCTTGCGTGAGTTATGGGACACTTTTTATGTCTGCCTATAACATCATCTTACGTAAGAAAAGGCTGCTTATTATACGCGTAACCAAAAAGTGAACATATGAACCAAAGAACAAAAAAAAAAAAAATAAAAATAAAAAATTGTGTAATATGCCTACGGTGACCAACCGTACTTTATTATACAGAACAATTCTGTATTTGAGACTTCTGTCCTGTATAATTTTTTAAACATAGAAATGTTCTGTATTTGTTCTGTGTTTCGCAAAATTGTTTTGTGGAGCGATATCCAGAATAAAATCAAATAATAAAAAAGAAGCACAAATATTGAAATGAAAAAAGAGGTGTGGGTAACATTGTTTATTCTAATGATAATTTGCTCTTATGATCTCAAATGAACATTAGTGTGGGCCAAATTGTTCGAATGGAAAAAATATGACCAAGCGTTTAACGGAAAATTCTAAGGCCAACAAACCATTAGTCCAAAATCAATATCGAGGCCCAGGTTCTTAACGCGAAGATTGTTATACGACATTTTTATATTAAAAAGACAACTTATTTAGCAAACACTAATGTTTGTTTCATCTTAAAAAAAATAATATCATTGGTTTGGCCAACTTTCCGAATATACAATTATAATACAATTTTTCAATAGGGATTGCTTAATTTGGTATTTTGATAACAAATGTCAAAAACTGTCATCCATATCAGAAGTCACAAAAATCGGTTTTTTTGCAAATTGCTTTGCGATCTACCTTTGAGCGTGAATAACTTTTTATACGTCAGTGATCTTGATGAATATTTTGTATATTGATTTTAAAACACCAAAATAAAGCTATTTCAATTAACAAAATTGCTGGCACAAATTTTTTTGATCAGAAAGTCTAATTTGAACAATAGTTTTTCTGGATTTTCGACCACTTTTCAACAAAACCTGTTCAAAACTCGGCCTGAATATTAAAAACCGTTAAGGATAAAAGCATATTCAGAAAGCTGACAAGACCAAAGATTGATATACATGTTTTTTTTATTGATACAACGTTTTTTAAGGGAGTTATTTTTTTACTTCAAAATTTCATAGAAAAAAAATTCTTGTCAAAAAGCAGGAGCTCGATATTGATCTTAGACCCATGGTTTATTGGAAAAATTTTCTAATAGTTTTTCGTATATTACATTTCCGGTAGACGGTTTGTCGTGAAAAAATTTGTCCCACACTAAAGTGCATATATCGTCGGGTTAAAACTACAACTAGACATCTACATATATTGATGTTTTGAGTTAAGTATACAGAAACATGAAGAAAAACTTAAAACGCTTTTTTCCCAAAACATGAAAAATGTACATAGATGTCGGGTTGTAGTTTTAACCCGACGATATGTACATGAGTGAATTCATCAATATGAATTCTCTGATCTCCAATAAGCAATCTGGGTTTAGAACTAAACATAGCTGTATCACTGCGCTACTAGATGTAACTGATGAAATACGAACTGCTATAGACAGAAGCCAAATAATTCTATTAACCTTATTAGACCATTCAAAAGCCTTTGATAGCGTTAATCATAAGGTGCTGTTAACGAAATGTTTAAAATTGTATGGTTTCTTGCCTTCAGTAGTTAAACTTTTAAAGTCGTACTTGAGCAATAGATATCAGGCAGTTTTCACTAAGCTCGAAACATCTTATTTCCTGGCTCTAAACAGTGGCGTCCCTCAAGGATCAATACTAGGACTATTACTGTTCACCATCTACATAAACGACCTACCAAAAGTTCTCCACAGTTGTAATATTCACATGTACGCAGACGATGTTCAGTTGCTTACCTCCTGCAACGCTGCCGATATTGAGAATTGCATAAGTGAACTTAACTTAAATCTTACACGCATTAAAAATTGGGCTTGCGCTAATGGCCTTGCTATCAATCCTAGCAAGTCAAAATGTATTGCCATTAGTAAAAATAAAATAGATACTAGTTCCTTTTCGAAAATATATTTCAACAACGTTGAAATAAAAACCGTTGATTCTGCAAAAAATCTGGGAATAACATTTGATAGATCACTCTCATGGAATTCTCATATAAATATCACTGATGGAAAAGTTTATGGTATGTTGCGGTCACTATATTGCATGCAAAATGTCGCTCCACTAAAAATTCGTTTTTTACTTGCGAAAACGTATCTTGTACCGGCGTTGTTGTATGGATGTGAAATTTTCTCCAACTGCGATGTAATTAGCAAACGCAAACTGAATGTAGTCTTTAATAATATAACAAGGTATGTTTTCGGACTAGGGGTCTGCACAAGACATCTTGAAATAAAGTGTACTTTTTTTTACACCCACATTTTACACTGTACTGATGCATTTGATCCAAAAAATTCAATATTCAAATCATCGTGTACACTGATTTCATTTTGACACTATTTAAATTGTCTTGTTTTATCAGTGTGAAAAATAAGCTTGGTTCTAAAAAATACATCAGTGAACTCTATTTTATAAAAAAACAAATACTTCAGGTCACTGTAAAACGTGCGAGTAGAGAAACCACAACAAAATTTATGATATGGTAGCACTTGCAGAATTGTAGTAGCTTTCATACATTTATGCGACAGAGAGAGAGAGAGAGTAAACAAAAAAGAGGCAAAAGAAGAGAGCGATAAACTACTCTTATCACACCATTAGCATTTAGTAGTGTACACTACTACTATAGTATGCACCTAAAATAACTGAAACAAATCAAATAAGACAAATTAGCACAGTATTTGTTTATTTTCTTTCAAATTCTAGTTCTGTCAAGACATTTACACACGACACTGAACTAGAGCATTTGATAAATAAAAAGCGGGTACAAAATATAACGTATCTTGAAACGAAATGTCTTAAAACGCAAACAAGACGTCTTGTGCAGACCCCTATTTCGGACTAAAGCGCTATGACCACGTCTCTCAGCACGCTAAAAAACTTTATTCGGTCTCTTTTAATAATTTGCTGAACTTTAGAACGCTGTTACTACTGCACAAAATTATAACAAGCAAAGAACCCGTGTACCTTTATAAAAGCTTGTTTTCTCACGTTCTTCCCGTAACAATTATATAAACCAGTTTAGGCATACCTCGCTAACCTCAGAAAGACAATTTTTTGTTCACTCCGTCCGCCTCTGGAACTCTCTCCCAAACAATCTCAGGCAGATAAGCAACGCAACGCAATTTAAAAATAATCTCCTCAAATATTTTGTACCCTTAGAATAAGTAATTTTTTATATTTTAACGAAAAAAAAATATGATCTTTTTATCTGTAAAAAAAGTTTGGTCCGAAAAGTTCAGATACCCGATATATATGATATGGAAGTTTTTGCTGTTAACGTTTTTATAAATTTGTTAACTTTGAAAGTGGTGCAAGTCCATATTATAGTAGAGTAACGTTAGCATTTTATTTCGAAGTCAAGCAAAACTGCTCCGATTTTGATAATCTTTTCTTTAAAATGTGCAGAAATAAAAAAAGTTTAACCTCCATAATTTAAAAATGTGTGATCTTGTTTATATACTATATAAAAAAGAGTTTGCTTGTACATTTGTTCCTTGTAGACTCAGAGACTAGCAGACCGATTTTAATGAAACTTTCACAATAACTAAGTGTTAGAAAATGCTTCATCAAAGGCTAAAAAAGTGAGCGGTAACACGCCCCCAAAAAACTAATTCCTCATATCTCCGAAACTACTTAACGCTGATAGCTGAAATACATATGAACAAAGTACCATGGCAAATAATGACTCGCGTTTAAAAAAAAGTCATATTCCTCTAAAAAAAATGTTGACACAGATGGATGAGTTTTAGAAAATACGTATGGATAAAGTAACACCGGGATATGGTGGTTTATTTTAAATTTTAGTTCTACAAAATTCATACGTTTTTATTTGTATATGAATTTGAGTATGAACACATTTTTTTAAAAAAGGATGTAGAGATTTAAATAAATTGTAGTGCAGTGATGTATCTTCCCATAGAATTACGATTGGAATAGGTTTTAGTATCGTTGCACCACTCTTAATATATAAGTTTGTTGGGTCATGTCTCGCGAACGATGCAAGATATTTTGATTACAGTTTGTAAACAGGTGCTAGAATATTGTTTCATACTATGCATCTTGTACCTTGAAATTTAATACTTAGTATTCTACTTCTCAGAAGGCGATGAAAATATTTTTCACTATAAATTGCATTTTTACAAATTTTATTCAGTCTTAATAAATATTTTTCCAGAAGCAAAAGAACTGTTTCTAGAATTTAAAAAAAAGGAGGTGGACACTTATCTGATTAAATCCGTTTTCCAACCAGCTTAATTTACGCATAATTGGAGCGTTCCTACCAAATTTCATCAAAATAGATTGAATCGTTTGCGAAAGTGTTGTTTGAAAGTGTCTATTAGTGAAAAGTAAGGGTGGCACTCATTCGATTTTGACCATTTTTTAACAGTGTATCAAGCTCGGCAATTCCTACTACATTTCATCATAAAAGCTTGTATAGTTTGCGAGATATAAAATATTTATGGAAAAGTAGGTGTGACACTAATTTTTTGTTCAGTGTATCACCTTCAAACAAATTTCATCACAATATCTTGTATAGTTTGCGAGATATAGCGGATTATAACGAAAAAATGTGTGGCGCAGTCTCAAAATTTTACTTCAAGCGTGGCCAAAAAAATTCACTTCAAAAAGTCTGATACAACTGAAATATTATCCCTTCATAACAAACGATTACAAAAATTTGTTAATTTTGAAAGTGAGGCAAGTCCATTTTGGTGAAATGAAACCTTTATTTCTTGCCCTTCTTTTTAGCCAGCACTTTAAACGCTATTGGATAATAAACTAACATTATCTACCAACACGTATTCCAAAAAAAATGTCCATTAATGCTTACCAATATTTTTAAATTAACTAAAACGCAAACCTTTAAGTATCTCGGAATAACAAAAAGTGGACTTGCACCATTGTCATTTTTAATGGCTCAATTAATTAAAAATTATCAATGTAATGTCAAACATTTTTTGTTATAAGTGACTGGCACAGTTAATTTTAAGATTTTGGATCTTGTTTGTGTTCAGGATGTTTCAATAAAATAAATAAATAAATAAATAAATAAATATAGAAATACGATAAAAATAAACACAAATTTTCAAGTAATATAAATGTACATATTCCTTTGTTTTTTTTTGTTCTGTATTCCAATTTCACATAAATGGTCACCGTAAATATGCCAGTACTCGAAAAAAATTCTACAATCTACATTTGTTGTTGGTTGTTATTTTTAATGCAGTTTTTATGGTTGCAGTGTACTGCCCTCCAGTCACACAATTAAGACACAAATCTATCATCTATGGCTAAAAATGCAACAAAAAATATTTAACAAAAACAACATCAGCAACAAATACTCTAGTAATAATAATAACAACAACTATGTATATGCAACTAAAAGAAATAACCAAAAAACAACAACAACAAAGTTGGCCATAATTTCACGTGCAGGCGTATAATCAACCAAAAGAATACAACGGCAACTCTTAAAGCCACAAGTTTGTAATCGAATTATATGCAGGCTCAAATTTAGCAATAACAACAACAATAGCAGCAACAACAACAAAATGAACGTGCAAATTAGCAACAACCGTCTCGGTTTTGGTCAAGTTCTTTGTTCATCGATTCTTTAGTTCTATTAAAATTAGGGTTACCAACTAAACGTTTATATATTGCTCAAGTTCAATGTCCTATTCGTTAGTTTTTGACTTATAATAAAATAGCAAGTTCAATGGCTTAAGGCACTTTTAAGTAAATATCGAAATTCAAAATGGCGGTCACGAAATGGCGGCTACAATCAGAAATTTAATAAAAAATAGTTTGGATTTTTGTAGAAAAAAATCCAAGTGAAATTTTTCCACTAAAAACTAAATTATTAAAAAAAATAAAATCTGGCGTTTTTTATAGGAAACTAGCATTTCCCGTTGTGCATTGCTACACCTTGTGTTGTACTGGGAGTGGGGCATCACCAATTTTTTTAAGGGGCATAAATTATTCCGATGCAATTTATATACTTATGTCCCAAATCTCATCTTTATGCGTTGAATACTTTCAAAAATATGACGACATTTATAAGGGCGTGGCACCACCCATTTTTTCAATGGACAATATTTGTCCCGGTACTCTTAATACATATACCAAATCTCATCCATTTCTGTTAAATATCACTGTGGAGCAAAATTTGGTCGCCAAAAGTTTACTCGGATCTGACTCTGCGGGGTGAAAATATAAGCCAAAATAAAAGATCATTTGGCTCAGTTTGTTCAAGTTGGCTCTAGTTTTTGAGAAAAGGCCGTTTGAATTTTGCACCTTAAATTATGTGGCTTTTTTGATATATCTCGTAAGTTAACTGAGTTTTATTGCATTTGGTGGTGGGGTTTTGTTCGTCTTGTCCATATATAATTTTTCACTACCAAATCAGTCCTTTGGGATGCATTTTTGGCAAGTAAGAGCACAAAATTCCCAAAAAAGTGATATTTTTCACCTTTTATGACATTCGAGCCGATAGCAATCACCCGGATGATGGATTTATGTACAGGTTTTGCCTCTTAGCCTATAGCCGAGATCCATACGAGCACTTTGATATAATATATGTGGCACATGGGCAAAAATATATCAAGTGAGCCACCTAAGAAATTAAATGTAAAAAAGGCTTTAACAAAATGATGTTTTGTAACAACTAGAAAAGATTTTGAAAAAAATTTTTTTTTTAAAGATATTAAGCATAGGTCTGGGAATAAAATGGTGTTTTGGTTTTGTAACAAAATGTTTCATTTATCATTGAAAATCCCTATTTCAAATAGGTACATAAAAATAAAGCAACTTCTTCGCCTCTGACAAAACTATAAAAAATAT
Organism: Calliopum simillimum; assembly: GCA_951812925.1. Taxonomy (NCBI): domain Eukaryota; kingdom Metazoa; phylum Arthropoda; class Insecta; order Diptera; family Lauxaniidae; genus Calliopum; species Calliopum simillimum. Next base: position 10,319,910 of record OX638373.1, on the reverse strand, counting down.
GTAGGCACTCTCCACTTGTCAAGAAACTATATTCCAGAAAAAAAATTGGGGTAATCGATACTGGTTCAAAAGTTATTAACAATATCGTGATGTCGTGCAAGCCTTTTTTCAGCATTAGAGAAAAATAAGGCACCCTACGAAAAAAGTTTATATGGCATAAAATGCTTAGAATTATTTAAGGAATACGTGTGAGTTTTTTGGAACACATCGAATTTTTTTTTCGGACCTTTTGAAAAACTATAAAATGTCTCAGAAAATTCACACATATTCCTTAGATAATTCTAAGCATTTTATGCCATATACACTTTTTTCGGTAAGATGCGTTGTTTTTCTCTAATGCTGAAAAAAGACTTGCACGACATCATTATATTGTTAATAACTTTTGAACCAATATCGATTACCCCAATTTTTTTCTATGAAATAGTTTCTTGACAAGTGGAGAGTGCTCACATATTTTTTATAGTTTTCTCAGAGGCGGAGAAGTTGCTTTAGTTTTATGTAACTATTTGAAATAATGATTTTCAATAATGAATTAAAAATTTTGGTCCAACAAAAAAATACCATTTTATTTCCCGACCTATGCTTAATATATCTAAAAAAAACATTTTTACAAAATCCCAACTAGTTGTTATAAAACATCATTTTGTTAAAGCCTTTTTTACGTTTAATTTCTGAGGTGGCTCACTTGAGCTATTTTTGCCCATATGAAACATATATTATATCAAAGTGTTCGTATGGATCCAAGCTATTGGTAAAAAGGCAAAAATCCACCACTTGGGTGATTTCTATTGAGCCGAATGTCATAAAATTCGAAAAGTATCACTGTTTTGGGAATTTTGTGCTCTAACTTGCCAAAAATGCATCCAAAAGCTCTGATTTGGTAGTGAAAGTGTACACATGAACGAGACAAATAAAACCTCATCACCAAATGCTATAAAACTTAGTTAACTGACGGGATATATTGAAAAAACCACATAATTCAAAGTGCAAAATTCAAACGGCCTTTTCTCGAAAACTAGAGCCAACTTGAACAAACTGGGCCAAATGGTCTTGCCAGATGGTCTTTCATTTTGGCATATATTTTCGCCTCGCAGCGTCAGATCCGAGTAAACTTTTGGCGACCAAATTTTGTTCCACAGTGTATTTTTAGAGATATGATGAATTAATTTCCTTGGAGGCGTTTTTTTGGAGGCCCATTTTTTCACTGAAAATTATTTATCCTAATGCACTTTACAGATGTACCAAATTTCAATTATCTACGTCGTGTAGTTTCAGAGCTATTGCATATTAATTTTTAGAGGGACGTTGCACCGCCCACTTCTTCAGTAAAAATTATTTGTCCTATTTCACTCTGTACACGTACCAAATTTCAATTATCTGCGTTAAGTAGTTTCAGAGCTATTAAGAATTATTTTTTAGGGGGGTATGGCACCGCCTTTTTTTTAGCCTATGATCTAGCTTTTTATAATACAAAGGTATTGTGAAAATATGATTGAAATTGGTCTGTTCGCTTCCGAGTTCATAAATAACAAACATACAAAGAAACAAAATCTCTCCTGGGCTACAAAATTGTCTTGCACTATTTTTTTGAAAAAGTAACCGTTAGGGAGAAATTTGCAAAAAACTGATTTTTGCGACCTTTGACCTTGAATAACTTTTTATGCGAGCACGATTTCGCAATGGACTTATCACAGTTTATTAACCATGCATAAATAAAGATTTATTTAGTGAAAAAATTTCACTTGGATTTTTTTCCACAAAATCCGAACTATTTCTTGTTAAATTTCTGATTGTAGTCGCCATTTTGTGGCCGCCATTTTGAATTTCAAAATTTACAAAAAACTGGCCGTTATTCATTCGAAAGGTTTTGAGAAGATGAAAATTTTTAAGACCTTAAACACAATTTTGTCTTATTTGTTTCTGGAGACAGAGCTGTACCGGATGACATGGAACGTCCCATACATAAATTTTAGAATTTTTTGAAAGCACATATTTCAGGTCAGCTTATCTCTGATATTACTGTAGATTTCAAAGAAGTTATTGGGGCTGGCAATGATTTCACTTAGTCTAATACCTCCAGTTAGTTTTCATTTGCGTTGGCATCCCTAGTGGTAATGCCAGAAGGATCGCGCACATAAGAGCGCATTTGCAAAGCTTGCTAGGCATTTTGGTCTTTTTTCAGAGTCTTTAAAATTGAGTACTGAGCGCATTACATTCAATCTTCTTTGCGGGAATAAAATTGTTTTCTCACGCAATTATTTTCCATATTCCTCTTTAAGCCAGTGATTAATTTTTATTTTTAATCCGTGTATAAAGCATAGAGTAGACTAGAGGCGAATGGTGGTCAGATTTTTAGGGATTGGATACGTTTCCATGAATTTTACAATATTTTCACTCACCACGCGAAAATCGTCATTTTTGGTGATACCAGACCTAACCAAATGAAAAGTGGGAGTTTTGTGGGAGTAAGTCTTAGAAAAATTATACTGATGTGACGAATTAATGTGAAAAGTATTATTTCACATATTTCCTGCTTTTAAAAGTTAAGAACCCTTAAAAAAAATAATAAAATTTGTATAGTAAAAAAATTAACTTCAAAAAGTTGTATAAGTATGTAATTTTTTACTTTTTTGATAAAATGGAATGTTCGTTTTCATTATTAAGGGCCGTTTATGACTACAGGTACTTACCTTATAAAAACCTTTTACTTTTTATAGGTATAGTAATATCACACTTTTTCGTACAGCAGTGCTCTACTCATTATTGTTTTTGAAGAAAAAAATTATTCATTTCAATTAAAACTATTAAAATCGAAGAAGATCAAACTTGGGGTTTGTTTTTTTTTTTTTCTTCTTTTAAAACAATTATAAATAAAAGAAAATACTACAGTAAGACTTAACGAAAAAAAATTTTTTATCGTCAATAAAATCAAAAAATTTGTTAACTCTCAAGCATTTCATGTTCTAATTAGTAAACTTAATGTTAAAAGTTATTTAGTTAGTCATTGTGAAATGGTCCTTAAATTGTTAAGCACATTTGTTGTTGCTTTCTCACACATTTCTCAGGATGTGCTTAAACAAGCCCAGATAAAGTGTCCACAAAAACACAGCTATTATTTAAAAGGTTATGAATTGCACCAAGATCTTAAAAAGCTTTTCTACAGTTGACAAAAAATTTTATTATAATAATTAGCTGAGTTTTTCACGACAGTTTATCTGTGCTTGTGTAAGTACATTCTGAGAAACCTATAGGAAGGCAACAACAAATGAGCTTAATTTAACACGGATAAATGTGCCAAAGACAAGCACAGAAAAACAGTCGTCAAAAACACAGCTATTGATTGGTAAATCATAGAAATTGTATGTTTTCAGAAAAGGCGTTTTAATCTCGTAAAAAATATCGATTTAATTTGCTTATTTAAAACATTAATTATATGTCTGTGCAAAGATGGCATAAGCTGCTATCGAGCAGATTTTGTGAAAATGAGTTATGTAGTCCAGGGTATTGTTTCGGTGAGATCTACAAGCTGGCAAAATCAGATTTGCTCTAGGACTTAAAGTTCCTTACGAAAACAACTTGAAAAACCGGATTTTGTGATTTTTTAATATCAATTAAAAATTTAAATTTGCTCTCCTGAAAAATTATGAAAACATGCGATAGCAGCTTTTGCCATCTTTGCACAGATTTGTTTGTATATTATTCTCTTAAGAGGTAAAAAAAATCCCAAATAACACTTCTACCCTGCGGGTAAGGGAACAGAATATGCCCGAGGTAAGCATGCCTGTCGTATAAGGCGACTAAAAGCGGGTGACCAGCCAGGGTGTGGAAGGGTGTAGCGTTGGACAGCGTTGCGCCTCGAAAGAAAAACCCACAAGGCCCGTAACTGGCACTGACAAGGCGAGTCGATGCCGCCTTAAAATAAACATCTTGTCGAAATCCTGAAGCGTTTGACCCAAAGTGGGCGGCTCCCAGATTAGCGTCAGTTCCAGATTGAAAGTGAATTTGGCCACTATAGTTGCTTATAACTTACTGCGTGGGGCGTTGCAGAGAAGATTATACCAATGAAGCATGGATCGAAAAACGATGGAAAACAACTCTCCAAGTGATACCCACCAGAGTGTGGTTAATCCACCTGCCTCGGCAGCATGCAGATCGGATTTGGAGGTGCAAGAAACATGCATAAATAGGAATGATTCTCCTATAACCAATATGGTTCGTCAAAATTCTAAAATCCTTTCGATGAAAACTCGAAAACGCATCGGCTCTTGGAATGTCCGAACTCTTAATGAACCAGGCAAAATACACCAAGCCGTAAGAGAACTCCACAAATTCAACCTTAAGATATTGGGATTAAGCGAGTGTAGATGGAACGGTGCCGGCGAATATGTACTTCCTGACGGCGAATAAATTTCTATACTCCGGTAGAGCGCAAAATGACATCCACAGGGATGGAGTTGGATTTTTGTGAAGTAAAACTGCAGTAAAGGCAGTTATGGAATGGAAACCTGTAAGCGAAAGGCTCATTTGGTGCAGATTTCGAACCCCCGCAAGAAATAATTACCATCTTCCAAGCATACGCGCCCACCGAGTTGGCAGAGAGAGAGACCAAAGATGAATTCTACAGCCAGAACGCTGGAGCAATAAACAGTGCTCACAAGAACGACATTATAATGGTTATGGGCGATTTGAATGCCAAAGTAGGCTCAGAAAACCTTAACCTTGGGCACGTGATTGGAAGACATGGTTTGGGTGCGAGAAACGCATGGAGAGCTTCTCATTGACGCCTGCAATGCAGCCGGTCTTGTCGTTGCAGGTACGCTATTCCCACACAAAAAATGCCATAAAGCTACTTGGGTGTCTTCGAACAACATCACTGAAAATCAAATCGACCACTTCTGCATTAGCAGAAAATGGAGAGGGAGTCTTCTGGACGTACGAGTAAAGAGGGCCGCTGACATAGGCTCCGACCACCATCTTCTCGTCGCGGTCATTCGACTAAAACTTGCCGCTAATAAACGTCCCAGCGAACAATCTGTAGCAAAAAAATTCGACGTGCTTAAGCTTAAGAACGACGAGATACGCAGATCTTTCGTAGAAGAACTTAAAACAGCTCCGTTCGATTGTGGTGGAAGTATTGAAACATCATGGAGGGCAGTTAAGACGGCCTTCTTAAACTCCAGTGAAAAAATAATTGGGTTTCGACCCTCGAACAAGAAGCACTGGATGAGCGAGGAAACGTGGGGTCTTGTTGAAAAAAGAAGAAGCGCGAAAAAACTGAGAGACGACGCTAAAACTAGAGCGCAAAAGAACGTCGCCCAAAAGGTCTTTAACTCTCTCAGTAAAGAAGTCAGGCGATCGTGCAGACAAGACAAAAGAAGAATGTATAACGACCTCGCGAGCAAAGCCGAAAGCGCTGCAAATGCTCAAAATCTCAGGCAGCTTTACGATATCACCCGCAGATTATCTGGCAGAAAACTCCAACAGAGCCGCCCCATCAAAGACAAAAATGGAAATCTCTTAACATCCGCGGACGAACAACTAAAGAAATGGAAAGAGTATTTTTGTGATATACTAAATCCTATGTCTACCACATCCCTACAACCGGAATCACCAACTACAACTGCCGCAGTGGCTCGCAGTAGAAGTCGAATACAAACACCACCGCCTACAATCGATGAAATAGTGAAAGCTATCCAAAGCATGAAAAACAACAAGGCCGCCGGCTTAGATCAAATAACAGCTGAACTGCTAACGGCATGCCCCATAACATCAGCTAAAATTCTCCATCCTCTGCTCACCAAAATCTGGAGCGAAGAGCGTTTGCCAGAAGATTGGCTTCATGGAATGTTAGTCAAACTACCGAAAAAAGGTGACCTAAGCGGGTGCCGAAACTATAGAGGCATTACCTTGCTCTCAGTACCATCAAAAGTATTGACGAAAGTGCTTCTGAACAGGGTAAACGAAAAACTTGATTCGGCCATTCGAAAGCAGCAAGCAGGACACCGGCGAAACCGATCATGCGTGGATCACCCTCAGAATAATTGTCGAACAATCATGCGAGTGACGTGCTGCACTTCAACTTGTCTTCGTAGACTATAGCACTGCCTTCGACAGTGTCTCCCGAGAAAAAATCTGGGTTTCACTGCAATGAAAAGGTATTGCCGCAAAGGCCATAAACTTAGTACGTGCACAATATGAAGGCTTTAAATGCAGTGTGTTACACAACGGGTTGTTGTCACCGACATTCACCACTAATTCAGGCGTACGGCAGGGGTGTCTACTATCACCATCACTCTTCCTTATCGTTCTTGATGATATCCTAGATAAAGCTCTTAATAAGGCCAAAAGGGGTATCCAATGGAACTTCACCGAACATCTGGAAGATCTCGACTACGCTGACGACATCTGCCTCTTATCGTCCAAACATTCAGATATGCAAAGCAAAATTGAAGACCTTGTCTTGGAATCACAAAAGGCCGGCCTAAAAATCAACGTATCCAAGAATAAAAGCATGAAGCTAAACGCAAGCAATGACATCACGTTTAAAGCTGGCAGTGATGACATCGGAAACGTCGATAGCTTCACGTATTTAGGCAGCATTATCTCCATGGATGGTGGAGCAAAAGAGGATATCAACTCAAGAATAGCAAAAGCAAAAGGCGCGTTTGCTCAACTGAACAATATTTGGTTTTCATCCGTTATATCCACCAAAACGAGAGCGCGCATTTTTGATTCGAATGTGAAATCGGTTTTGTTATATGGGTGCGAAACGTGGCTTGTTACTTAACAACTAACGAACAAGCTGCAAGTATTCGTCAACAAATGCTTAAGGCGAATACTAAAGGTTTGGTGGCCTCGTACTATATCAAATGCCGAGCTACATCAAAAATGCAATCAGGGGGCTATAGCAATCTAGGTCAAGATGCGCAAATGGAGATGGATTGGTCACACTCTCCGGAAACCACACAGCGAAGTTTGTCGCCAGGCTCTTGAGTGGAATCCACAAGGCAGTAGAGGACGTGGTAGATCCAAAACCAACTGGAAAAGGTGGCTGGAAAAGGAAATTCAAGAATCGGGAAAGTCGTGGCAAGAGATCAAAGTCATCGCAAGGGATCGCAACGAATGGAGATGTTTTATATTGGCCCTATGCTCCTCCTAGGAGTTAAAGGAGAATACGTACATACATACATTTTGAAAAATTGTTCTTACTCGTAAAATATTTGAGGTGAGACTACCACAGTAATATTAATAAATACATAGCTTTCTTATGTATTTTATTCTATTGCGAAATGTTTTTATAAACATTTTACATTTGCACATAAGCCAAAGGAATTCACCAACAATGGCTAAAATTGGAAAAAAATCTGGCAAACGCAAAAAATATTTGACGTTTTCGTAATAGGGGGAAGGCCAAAGGAGAACTGTTGGGGGGAGAAGTAAGAGGTTGTAAAAGGGGTTTGGCGAGACGGGTATGTTTGATAGGGCAGCGGGAAGAAGTAAAATTCAGGGCTTAGGCAATCGGGGTATTTTTGCAGGGTTGCCGGAGGTACTTGAAATGAAACTAGTAAGGGTGTAAATTTTGGCCTGGCCAAAAAATAAATACCCTACACTACAGTATTTTGAAAATTTTGCTTATATGAGAGGTGCCACGCCCTCTTGTCCGAGTACACCCAGTTTTTGTTCAGAGCTTGCATTTATAGTTTTTAGTGTCAGAGTGAAATTTAGTTGGATTATCTCAAAAAACTTTTTCAGTATAGCATTTTGAAACTTTTGCTTATATGGGAGGTGCCACGCCCCGTTGTACGATTTCAACCAATTTTTGCTGAGAGCTTTCATTTATAATTTTTAGTGTCTGAGTCGAAGTTGGTTCGAATATCTCAAAAAACGCTTTCAGTATAGCGTTTTGAAGCTTTTGCTTGTATGGGAGGTGCCACGCCCTCTTGTCCGAATTCGCTCAGTTTTTTATCAGAGCTTGCGCTTACAATTTGTAGTACTTATGTGTATTGTGGTTGCATTGTCGTGAAAAATACTCCTAAAATTGCATTTTGAATATAATTTTTGTATGGGCGGTAGGCGTGTCTGTTGACCGATGTTTTTCATTTTCAATCCCCCGAGCTAACTTTGACGACGGAGGCAGTGTACCAAATTTCACTGAATTATCTTGCTCAGTTTTCCCAAAAAGTGTATTTCAACACACAGCCAGCCAGCCACCCAGCCAGCCAGCCAGCCAGCCAGCCAGCCAGCCAGACAGACGGACATGGCTATATCGACTCAGGAGGTGACGCTGATCAAGAATATATATACTTTTCTATATCTGCCACGCCTCCTTCTCTGCGTTACAAACGGAAGGACAAAGTGAATATACCCTGGGTGTAGGGTATAAAAACGTCAAAACTCCATGGTGAATACTAATCGATGTAAACAATAAAAGCATTTTTTGTTCTTTATAAATTTTTATAAATAAATTGCTGTGAGATCAAAAGCCATCAATTAAATAACTGCTTAAATTACCATTTGACCGTTTTTCTATATTTGAGGAAGTTTTAATTTTGAATTTCAATTAATATAGCCTATTTAAGATTAATTGTTTAATTGAAATTGAATCAGCTGTTCTTGCCAGATTCAAATAAAACGCTTTCGCCAATGGTCTACTCCATGGTATAAAGCGGTTGAAACGACTCAAGTTTTTCAAATTTTACTGTACTATACTTAATTTTAGTCATGATTCAATAACAATGGTTATGGCAAGTTGTCAAAATAAAAAAATGGAACCCTGATCTTGCCTTCCTATCTGTCAAAAGACTAGAATTAAAACAAAGAATTTTGACATTTTCGTAGTTTAAGAAGAAGCAGCATTTGTTATCGCTGCACCCAGGGTAATTCAACCATGATTTTAATTAAAAATTACATTTAAACATGGTGTTCCATTTTGTTCGCTAATTTCTTTTAAGTAATCTACAAACAGAGTACGTATATTTACAAGAGGTCTTTCCAATCCTAATGCATAACAGGAGGCGTGGCTAATATAGAACACTATGTATAAAAGGTGTCCCATAACTCACGCATAGTTTGAAATTGCCGCCATTTTTGCGGCAATGTGGTGCGAACAAAAAAAAGAAAACAGTTTGGCAGTTTGGGGTAAGTTAAAATGGAGCGACATTTTAGCGGACTATTCATTGCGCGTGGTCTCGGCGAAATTGGGTTCCAAAAAGATGGTGCTACTTGCCACAGTTAATATCACGTTTCATACAGTTGAATTTGCCGCCTAGATCTTGTAATATCACAACTCTAGAATTTTTCCTTTGATGCTACGTAAAGTCTAAAGTCTTCATAGATATGTACGCTATATATGAATACCATTATTTATTTTAAATGTAAAATAGGCTGCTGATTCCGAAAATCGCATTATTATTTTTTTTTTCACGTCGTTTTTGAGATATCGGTCATTTTCGGTTTTTGGACCAAAAACAAAAGATAGTTACACTTAAATACAAATATCTCAAGAACCGATGTTTGTGCTTAAACGTAGTATATGTCATATTAAAGGTAATTAAATTAACTACAAATCACATTGCTTTTTGGTTGATTTGTTAGTTTCGGCGAAATAAATTGATTTCTAAAAAAAAGTCAAAATCAACTACAGATTTATACAAGAAAAAAAATTTTAAAAATCATTTTGTTTTTTATATCAAAGTCAATATATCTGTTAAGCAAATAAGATACTATTTAAGAAAATCGATCGAAAAATGAAAAAGTTGTATACAATTGATTGATAAAGTACCAAAATGCGTTTTTGCCTATTTTTCCGTTTTTTTGTAAATATTACACTGTTTGACAATTTGAAACTTTTTGTAAAACACATGAGAAAATTCTAAAAATTCTTCAAGTAGGCGTTAAAAAAATACCCGTGTCTCGACGTTTTTCTCCAGCACGTCAGATTTTTTTTAAACGATTTTTGAAGCTTTTTAATCCACTGTACATGAAAAAAACGAAAATAACGCATTTTTGTGCTAAATCGAAGAATTTAACTATATGATCCTTACATCAAGTGCATCAAGTGTTCTATAAACTTATGCAGGATATTGCGAGGAATATTTTTGTAGAAAATTTTAACCCTCTTAAGCCCCCAAATGTGGATCATTTTGACCCTTTCCTTATATTTATTATTATCTGTTTGGTACTCGAGGCAAAACAAGTCTGTAGGTCATTCTGAGTGGACTGTAACTGTGTAGAATGCGATTGAGTATTTGAACCCGGAAGGTTTTGAGGAGAATTCGACTTGCTTGAGCCAACACTCGAAGCAGAAGGAGTTACTGTCAAATTCCGATGCTAAAGTGTGTTATTATGTTGTCTGCATGTCGCACATTTATAGTGGCTCTTACACTCTTTGACTTCATGAGAGTGATCTAAGCACGTTACTTTTGATCCATCTTTAAAAATTTTGGGCAAAATCTTAGCGCATGCTGTTCCAAAGAACAAAGTTTGCTATTTGTAGAAACTACATTAACTTGGTAACTAGTTACCTTTTTACCAGATAAATTATTCTGGCTTGATTTTGAAATTGAAGGTTGTAAGTTTTGTCAAGGTATTGCACCACTTGAGCTACGAATATCTGACACAGTTTCCAATGTTTGAAACCGACTGGTAAGAAAATCATTCAGTTGTTACCTCCCGTTGGAGCTTTTTTAGATCTGTGTCAAATTCTTTTGGTACTTGATGAAGATTCAATAAAATCTGAGACACTAGGTTTCGCTCAGGGCTTCCGATTAATGTTCTTAGAGTTTGAGTGAAATTTGGTTGGGTTATCTTGAAATCCGCCATGCGCACAATATTTTGAATGTTTTGCTTGTATGGGAGGTGCCACGTCCTCTAGTCCTAATTCGCCTATTTTTTGCTCAGAGCTGGTATTTACTATTTCTAGTATTTTTATGTATTTTGCGTGTGTTATTGCCAACAATGCTCTTTTAATTGCGTTTTGAGTATATTTATTGTATGGGCGGTAGGCGTGTCCGTTGACCGATTTCGCTAATTTTCAATCTCAAGAGCTTACTTTTACGACAAAACCAACGTACCAAATTTCATTGAATTGTCTTGGTTAGTTTTTCCGTAAAAATATTTGCACACGCAGCTAACCTGCCAGGCAGACAAACGGACATAGCTATATCGACTCAGGAGGTGATGCTTATCAAGAATATATGTACTTAACTATACCTGCCACGCCTCCTTCTCTGCGTTACAAACGGAAGGAATATACCTTGGGTGTAGGGTATAAAAACACCGGATAAAAACGCTAAAAAATGTCACTGAAGTATGAAAAAATATTTCAAGAAAATGAATATTCCGATTCAAGGCAACACAAAAAGTTATAAAGACCACAACAACACTGCTATCTTTGGAAAGAAAAATTAATATGTTTATCAATAATCCTAAATTTCTACAAATTAAAAAAAATTATATTCTCAGTCAACCGAAAAATAATGCACACGCCCTAATAAGCATACAACTTTTTAACAAAACAACAAATTTCTTGAGATGTCAAAAAAAATGTTGCTTCAGCCCCACTGCGGAACTGGTTTGTTCGTATGTATGGATTTACATAAAACAAAGCCAACAGAAAAATTAGTATGTATGTACGTATGAATACTTGCGCGCAGAAACGATGCTTTTGGCTTTGGTCAGTGCGTACACGACACAAAGAGGAGACCAAAAAATTGCATGTAAAAAATATGTATGTAACGCGTGTAGGTGATTGCAATGTAATTCGGCTTAGCGAAAAACAGTGGTTTCAGATAAGAAGAGCTAAGATTTTTTTTTTCACGGTTAGTTGGTGCAGAAACTGTCACGAGTCTGAAGAAGAGGAAACAATTGAATATCTTTTATGTCTCTGCCCTGCTTTGGCAAGAATAAGGCTAAAATGCTTTGGACTCCTTAACGGAACTCGGTAAAATTCACCCTAGTAACATTAAAAGATTCGCTGTACTGACAGGATCCTTCAGTTTGGACAAACATCATACTGAAAGGACCAGAGTTTTTGAATAGATATTATGTAATAAGAGAGTTTGTGGTATCACTGTGGACCCTTGTGGTCTATGTGTGACAGTGTTGCCTAACCTAACCTTGTCTCTCAAATTAAAGTTTTCGATGTACACACAAACAACTTTATGTACCATATGAATTTTAACGCGGTAAAAATTTGAGATAGGTCAATGTCTATATAAATCAAAGCCTTGGAAAAAAATTAACATAAAGTACCCAATATATACTGTATACGTATGTACGTATTAGCGATGCTAATCCCCCGGGATCCCGTCCTTTTTCAAGTCCCGAGAATCCCGGTATTAGTCCTTGTGAATCCCGGGATTAATTAAAAGCAATTTTTTATCAAAAATATAAAATTAATATGAAATATTTTGCTATTTTCTATTGAATGCTTCATATGGTACTATTTTGTGTCTTCAAAATGAGATATAAATTCATGATGCCATTTTGAAATGATCGTAACTTTTTATAGGAAAATCATTTAAGGCCATATCATAGCTCATTTTGAAGACAACGAATATAACTAGGTGCTGCATTTAATAGAAAATAGTAAAATAATTTCGTGCATCCTCCATACAACCTCAAAAATAGTGTTTTTTCTCATCGTGATATCTCAAAAACCGTACTTGATAGACCGATTCGGATTCAGAATCGACAAATACATCGGAAATGACTATTTTTGTTAAGAATTATTTCAATTATTTTTTTTTTTTTCAAAAACTGCACAAACTAATGTGTTGATTTTTTCTAAATTCAATTGCCAACAAAAATGAGGCAAGTCGGATGATAATCGGTGCTTGTTTAACAAAATTAGATATTACAGCTTTTTTTTACATAAATTTCCTGCACTATCCTTCAAAAAAAAAAAAAAAAAATTAAAAAAATAAAAATAAAAAATAAAAAGTGCGTAATTTAAACCTTTGTTTAGAAGGTTTTGTTCATTTATATTCAGCACTGTTGATGATTTGAAATCTGGAAAGAATTCACTGTTTAGTATTTTATTATTCGGTTTTTGGAGTGCTATTCGATGAATTTCATATTAAAAAAAATAAAAAAAGTGAGTAATTTAAACCTTTGTTAAGAAGGTTTTGTTCACGTATTTTTTCTTTTAGTGTTTTGTATGTGTTTAACTCCAAAGGCTTAGATGCCATTTTCATTAGAATGATTAATTCGCGTTACCGAGAAATAAAAATCAAATCTGGAGTACTGTTCGATGAATTTAATATTAAAAAAAATAAAAAACAAAAAAAAAAAAATAAAAAAAGTGCGTAATTTAAACCTTTGTTTAGAGGGTTTTGTTCACGTATTTATTCTTTCAGTGTTTTGTATGTGTTTAACTGCAAAGGCTTAGATGCCATTTTCATTGGTATGATTAATTCGCGTGACCGAGAAATAAAAATCAAATATGGAGTACTTTTCGATGAATTCAATGTTAAAAAAAACTAGTAAGGGTGTAAAATTTGGCCTGGCCAAGCATTAAATACCCTACACTGCAGTATTTTTAAAATTTTGCTCATATGGGAGTTGCTACGCCCTCTTGTCCGAGGTCACCCAGTTTTTGTTCAGCGCTTGCATTTATAGTTTTTAGTGTCTGAGTGAAAAACTTTTTCAGTAAAGCGTTTTGAAGCTTTTACTTATATAGGAGGTGCCACGCCCTCTTGACCGAGTTCGTCTAGTTTTAGCTTAGAGCGTGCATTTATAGTATTTAGTATTTGAGTGAAGCTTGGTTCGATTATCTCAAGAAACTGTTTCAGTATAGCATTTTGAAACTTTTGCTTATGTGGGAGGTACCACGCCCCCTTGTCCGATTTCACCCAATTTTTGTTGAGAGCTTTCATTTATGATTCTTAGTGTCTGAGTCAAATTTGATTCGAATATTTCAAAAAACGCTTTCAGTATAGCGTTTTTAAGCATTTGCTTATATGGGAGGTGCCACGCCCTCTTGTCCGAATTCGCTTAGTTTTTCCTCAGAGCTTGCGCTTACAATTTTTAATATTAATGCGTATTTTGGTTGCATTGTCGTGAAAAAAACTCCTAAAATTGCATTTTGAATATATTTTCTGTATGGGCGGTAGGCGTGTCCGTTGACCGATTTCGCTCATTTTCAATACCCGAGCTAACTTTGGTGACGAAGGCAGTGTACCAAGTTTCATTGAATTATCTTGCTCAGTTTTCCCAAAAAGTGTATTTCAACACACAGCCAGCCACCCACCCAGCCAGCCACCCAGCCAGCCAGCCAGCCAGCCAGCCAGCCAGACAGACGGACATGGCTATATCGACTCAGGAGGTGACGCTGATCAAGAATATATACACTTTTCTATATCTGCCACGCCTCCTTCTCTGCGTTACAAACGGAAGGACAAAGTGAATATACCCTGGGTGTAGGGTATAAATATATATGTATATAAAACTAGTAAGGGTGTAAATTTTGGCCCGGCCAAAAAATAAATACCCTACACTGCAGTATTTTGAAAATTTTGCTTATATGGGAGGTGCCACTCCCTCTTGCCCGAGTACACCCAGTTTTTGTTCAGAGCTTGCATTTATAGTTTTTATTGTCAGAGTGAAATTTAGTTGGATTATCTCAAAAAACTCTTTCAGTATAGCATTTTGATTCTTTTGCTTACATGGGAGGTGCCACGCCCCCTTGTCTGATTTCACCCAGTTTTTGCTGAGAGCTTTCATTTATAATTCTTAGTGTCTGAGTCAAATTTGGTTCAAATATCTCAAAAAACGCTTTCAGTATAGCGTTTTGAAGCTTTTGCTTATATGGGAGGTGCCACGCCCTCTTGTCCGAGTACACCTAGTTTTTGTTCAGAGCTTGCATTTATAGTTTTTAGTGTCAGAGTGAAATTTAATTGGATTATCTCAAAAAACTTTTTCAGTATAGCATTTTGAAACTTTTGCTTATATGGGAGGTGCCACGCCCCCTTGTACGATTTCAACCAATTTTTGCTGAGAGCTTTTATTTATAATTCTTAGTGTCTAAGTCAAAGTTGGTTCGAATATCTCAAAAAACGCTTTCAGTATAGCGTTTTGAAGCTTTTGCTTATATGGGAGGTGCCACGCCCTCTTGTCCGAATTCGCTCAGTTTTTTTTTCAGAGCTTGCGCTTACAATTCGTAGTACTTATATGTATTGTGGTTGCATTGTCGTGAAAAATACTCCTAAAATTGCGTTTTGAATATAATTTTTGTATGGGCGGTAGGCGTGTCCGTTGACCGATTTTGCTCATTTTCAATCCCCCGAGCTAACTTTGACGATGAAGGCAGTGTACCAAATTTCATTGAATTATCTTGCTCAGTTTTCCCAAAAAGTGTATTTCAACACACAGCCAGCCAGCCAGCCAGCCAGCCAGCCAGCCAGCCACCCAGCCAGCCAGCCAGCCAGACAGACGGACATGGCTAAATCGACTCAGGAGGTGACGCTGATCAAGAATATATATACTTTTCTATACCTGCCACGCATCCTTCTCTGCGTTACAAACGGAAGGACAAAGTGAATATACCCTGGGTGTAGGGTATAAAAATGAAAAAAAATAAAAAGTGCGATGCGTGTTGATGATTTGTTGATGACAAAATCTGGAAGGAATTCACTCTTTAGTATTTTATTATTCGGTTTTTGGGGTACTATTCGATGAATTTAATATTTAAAAAAAAAAAATATAAAAAATAAAAAAAAAATAATTTTTTGCTTAGAAGGTTTTGTTCACGTATTTTTTCTTTCACTGTTTTGTATGTGTTTAACTGCAAAGGCTTAGATGCCATTTTAATTGGTATGATTAATTCGCGTTACCGAGAAATAAAAATCAAATCTGGAGTACTATTCCATGAATTTAATTTAAAAAAAAAATTAATATATAAAAAAAAAATAAAAAAAAATAAAAAAAAAATAAAAAAATTAAAAAAAAATTAAAAAAATAATACAAAAAAAAAAAAAAATTGAAAAAAAAAAATAATAAAAAATTAAAAATACAAAAAAAAAAATAAAATAAAAAAATAAAAAAATAAAAAAAAGTGCGTAATTCAAACCTTTGTTTAGAAGGTTTTGTTCATTTATATTCAACACTGTTGATGATTTGTTGATGACAAAATCTGGAAGGAATGCACTGTTTAGTATTTTATTATTCGATTTTTGGTTATGCCATAACTGGAACTTTTTCTTTTTGTAAACTGTAAGCTTTTCATCATTTCGTTGCAGGCGATGACCTAATTTCCGCAAATTTACGAACGTCATTTTGGTTTTTTTCCATTTGATTTAATCTTGATATGTATGAAATTAGGAATAACTTTCTTCTGCCAACATATTTTTATAAAAAAGAAAATGCTCGATTTTGTTGAACGTATTTTTTCTTTTAGTGTTTTGTATGGGTTTAACTTCAAAGGCTTAGATGGCATTTAAAAAAAAAAAAAATCAAATAGCTTGCTTTTAATTTAAAGTCTTCAATTGTAGTCACATATTTCTTCAATTTCAACATAAAAAAAATCATAAAACAGCAGTAGTTTGGCTAAAATTCTTCCTTAAGTTAGTAAATTAAAAAGAGCGTTCCGTTTCATCTCCACTGAGTCACACTTATTTAATCAACAATTTAAGAAAAAAAAAATTATCATTAAAGAAGGGTTATTTAGTTATTTCTCGAGACTGTTTTCACAGTCTAAGGGCTTAAAATAACTTAGTTATGACCAAAGTTTTGCCATAATCTATAGCAAAATTTCCAATGAGTCACAATAGAATGACTCATATATGTATAAAATATATTAGAGCGCCCATATGAGCAAAATTCTCATTTTGTTTGCTCCCCGTCCATTTCCTGAAATTAGAGGTAAGAAAATAAGATTACAAAAAATAACTAGGAATCGGTAGTGGAAAAAACCCAGCCGGTTTTCGATCAAAGGTCGAAAAATTGACTAAAAATAGGCAAGTTGCTTTGACTGCCCGTTACTTCGAAACTATTTATTTTTTTGTGATGTTTTCAAGACAACTTTCGTAGAGAATGACTAAGTCAACATTATCTTCTTAAAAAGTTTTGGTCCAAAAATTAAATTTGTTGCTGTTTTGTTACAAAAATTTGAATTTTTTAAGAAAATTTTCATGACTTTTTTTCTATAAATTGGCTTTTTGTAACTTTCAAAGGGCGGAATATTTGTTCTGGAAATTTTATGTTGTAGGAAATCAAATGCTAATATATCTAAAAAAAATTATTTAAAAATATTAGTTTTTAAGAAATGGAGCCCGTTTCAAAGTTAAGAAAAAAATGTTTTTTTCTATTTTTTTCTTCTTTATTTTTAATTTGATAAGAAACCATTTTGGTAGTCATATTTTCTAAACTAATTTGGAGTCGCTGAACATGAAAATAGCATTTATTATCGTTTTAGTGCGTTTTTGGGCTGTTCCAGCAGAGATAATCGAAAATTTCGAATTTTGTGCACGCAGCGCAGGAAAAAATTTAAATCAAGTTGTCGTGAACTGCACAAAGATGTTAAATTACACGTGAGCATTTACTGAATAAGAAAAAAAGTTTTCAAAATGAGGTCGAAAAACGGTATTTAAAAAAAAAACACTACAAAACCAAAATGGTTATTTTGGATGTATTTATTAATGCTAAATCCGGAACTGGACGCAAAATTGCTTTATCACTTATGGTTTGTGAGGTATCTCACCCCTATTGTTTAAAAAACACGATTTTTGTGTAGAACACGCATGAAACCATTTTGATCTTTTCTATTAAATGCGTAATTTAGTACTGTTCTTCAAAATGAGCTATAATATTGTCTTGTATGATTTTTCTTTAAAAAGTTATGATCATTTTAAAATAACATTATAAAAGATATAGTAATATGGCAATTGCTATAGAAAATCCATACAAATCCGCACAAATCCATTTCATAGCCCATTTTGAAGGCAAAAAGCAGTTCTAAATGATGCATTTAATAATAACTAGCAATTCATTTTCTTGCATCCAATAAAGTAGCAATTAAAAGAAAAAAAAATTAAAATACTTAATTTTTTTCCAACTTTGAGATCGGGAGCCGATGGAGCATACCTTAAAACTTAATATTTAAACATTTTTTTTTTGAAATTAATCATCATTTTATTCCCTACAATATTAAAATTCCAGAACAAATATTCCACCCTTTGAAAATTACAAAAAACCAATTTCTAGAAAAAGTCATGAAAATTTTGTTAAAAATTTTAAATTTTGCACCGTAACAGCAACAAATTTAATTTTTGGACCAAGACTTTCTAAGAAGATAATGCTGACCTAGTCATTCTCTACAAAAGCAACAAGAAAAATTAATAATTTCGAAGTAACGGGAAGTCAAAGAGACTTGCCTTTTTTAGTCAATTTTTCGACATTTAATCGAAAACCGGCTGGGTTTTTTCCACTACCGATTCCAAATTTTTTTTTGAGATCTTATTTTTTGACCTCTCCTTTCAGGAAATACACGGGGAGCAAACAAATTCACAACTTTGCACATTTCATATATCTTGTGGGCGCACTAATATATATGATATACATATTTATAAATATAGTGTAAGTTTATGAATTATTTGTTAATTAAATTTTTATATTTGTTTTTTTTTTCATAATTTCTTGTTCATTTTTATTAATAAAATGAAAATTTAAAATGAAACGATTGACTATTTAATATGAATTGAACATTTTAATAAATACGTTCTTATATTCTAACGAAAAAATTTGCTTTTAAAAAAATCCCGGGATTCCGGGATTGCAATTTTATAATCCCGGGATCGCCAAAATGCCCGAAAATTGGCATCCCTAATCCAAACGTGTCACTATACATATCTGTGGACTTTTGACAAAACAACCTAACTCGAAATTGGCAACTTTTCAGGAGAGCCTAAAAACTGATTAACTACTTTTCAATAATGTGGCTCAATTTCGTTGATACAGCGTTGAATGTCCTCTTTCCATACATTTTTACTAATCTTGAAGTGTCAGCTGTCAAATTATTTTTCTTTTGGTTCATAACACTTCACCGCACGAATGACGCTAAGTTCAAATCTTGCGTGAACTATGGGACACCCTTATATCTCTGGAACAAGAAATCATAGAGACATGGCGATTATACCAATTGAAGCGTATTTAAATTTTACATTTAGGACTAAAATCCAGGAGAATTGTCTTATCTCGACTTAGGTTGTTTTGTCAAAAGTCCACAGATATGTACAAGATCGAGATATACAAGAATATAAACTAATATTCTTATGAAAACTTGTGTTCAAAAAGTCGATACTTTTCAGATTCATTGTTTCACTACAGCCTCAACTTGCTTTTGTTTTCTTTTTTTGCGAATTCCAAGAAAGGTTTCGTTGAAGGACCACACATTTTTAGCAATCTCCGGTTTTGATGCTAGATAAACCTTATAGTTTCTCCGGGACAAATATGGGCTGGAGCTTTTCTTCCAATGAATATCCATATTTTCCCAAACATTGTCAATCTTGATTCTAGGGGAAGCACCCACACTTAAAACATGTAAATTATTTTGCTCTGCTACTTTAAAGTTCATTATTTTAAGTTATTCTTCAAATAAATCGAATACTAAAAATAAAACAATAAAAAACAATACTTGAAGCTATTTGCATAGGTCGTGCATTGTATAGTTCAAAAGCTGTGAGTGCAAATAATCAGAAAAAATAAACTCAAGCATTGGAAAAATTATTCGACTCCAAAATATTCCAAAAAATCTAAAAAAAAATTATTATTATATTATTCGATCATAGCAATCAAAGATTTCAAGTTTTTTTTTAACTTAACTCTAAAAAATTTTCACAAGAATCACGCGTTAAAAGGTTTTGAAGAAAAATAGAATATACTTCACCGCAAGAATAGTTATCTATATATAATTAGGCAAACGAAATCGGTTCAGTCCCTGTTTCTATACCTAAATCTCAACCGATTTGGTTGATTTTTTTTTGTTGGAAAAATTGTGAGGAGGAGCAGTGCATAGGATTATATTTTTTCTAAAGTGGGCGGTGCCACGCCCCTAAATGGAAAAAAAACGCTCTCACGGCTAAACCACTTCATCGATTTTTATGAAATTTGGTATGGAGATACTGTTAGCACTAAGGAACGATGAAATGTCCATTATGTTTTTCAGTGGGTGGAACCACGCCCCTTAGGGTATCACACGCTATCAGTGGTACATAAAATGTTTCACCGATTTTTATGGAATTCGGTATAGAGATAGGGTTAGCACTAAGGAACGCTGTCATGACCATTATCACGGCATTGATTTTTATGAATTTTGGTATGGGGGTAAAAAGAACAGGACGGAAAGATATCAACAACTTTTTGCTCTTTGGTAGGAGTTACACGCCTCTAAACGGAAAGCATGCAACTAAGCTGCTGCACCGATTTTTATGCATGCAGGTAACCCAAACCCCAAGGAAGAATATTAAAAGCTTTTTGTGTTTTATCGACCAAGGAAGGGTATAAAGACCTTTTGCTTTATAGTTAAATGGTCGAATTTCGGACACAAGGCGAACTCTAGTTAATATTAAATAGCGAAACACTAAAGCGAAAAAACTCAAGTGAAAAATGTAATGAATTTTAAAGGCTTGTAATACAGCAACAATTGAGGCGCTGCGAACATTAACGTCGACTTAGGGCGTTTTTGCGCCCATCGCTTTTTTGAAAAGTTTGGGTCCTCAAATACATTTGTACTTAATTTGAACTTCCGATTCCGATCACAAAATGTGATAAAGCAATATGTATATACTGTTTGAAGAATTGCGTGCAAAAAAAAACAAGAATTCGAAATTTTTTTTGATTTAAATTTTTAAGCTTATATTATTAGTATGTACAATCATTTCGGAGATTAAAATTGTGTTACCTGGAAAGTTTTGCGGGATTTTTGCACATGAGTTTTATTAAATATTTCCATGTGCTCTTTCAGAACTTGAACTTTGCTACCTCGAATCTTGTTCGCTCGCGCCGCCATATTGAAAAAATGGCGTCCAAATCAGTTTTTTTACATATATCTCTTTAACAGTTACATTTAGAGAAAAATATTGTGGTGCAATATTGTAGCTTATAAAATTACATTTGAACTGTTTTCGTACGACTTATAACTCATGAGATATTCCAATTCGAAATTGGAAAAAAATTTGTAAATTGTGCATGCCGCTTATGAGTAGGCACTGTGATGTGTTGAGCTTAAAATTACGATAACTCATGAACGGTGAGTCACACGTTTAAAGTAAAAATATTTATTTAAAGGGAGTTACTTGCACTACAAGCTACATATTGTTTTTTTTTTTTCATATGACCTATAGCTTAGGAGATATTTTTCAACAAACCTGAAAATTAGAAAAAAAAACCGTTTTTCAAAATATGTATCTCCAAAACGGTACGTCCTAGAAAAAAAAATCTTGCATTTTGAAGAACGTTCCATTCCCTATAAGGGCCTCTTTGAACAGTTTTTTGCGTCCAACTTACCGTTCATGAGATATCGTGACTTGAAAATCATTCAAAATTGAACATTGTACTATGCACACTACTATACTATGTTAAATTTTAAATGATTTTCAAGTCGTGATATATTTCATTAACTCATCTTAACATACTTCTTGACATACCTCTTCCTCTGAGACTCTTGTTTTTCTTAAGCAATGTTTTTTGTTTGTGAAGTCGTGGTTAGTGACTTCACAAACAAAAGACAAGACCGTTTCATAATATATGTATAATTTGGTAAATTTTTTAAAAAAATGTCCATATGACCACTTTCCTAAATGTATTTTCAATTTGGTAAATATCCTCAAAAAAATTATATTTTTCCCTACATTGACAAAAAATTTATTTCGGAGAATAATATCTTATACACGTTTAATTTTCTATGTAAAGAATAGAATTTTTCGTCAAAATATGGTTCTTGTAGTAGTATTTTTCTTATATCCTTTTTTCTTACATAAAGTTTATTTAGTACGTAGCTATATGGAAATGTGAATGGTGCTTTAGGAAATGTTTCTTATGACCGTGTCTTTCTTATAAGCGACTTTCTTGTACATCGAAAATGGCTATTTTAGTTTTTGTTTCATTTATTTATTATTTAGGTTCCTTAGAACATCAAGGAAAACTATATGTTAGCCTATTTTGCCAAACAAAACAAAAATTGGTACTTTACGTCATTTTATTAAGATATACTAGAGTTCGCCTTGTGGCCGAAATTCGATCATTTAACTATAAAGCAAAAAGTCTTTATACCCTTCCTTGGTCGATAAAACACAAAAGGCTTTTAATATTCTTCCTTAGGGTTTGGGTAACATGCATGCACAAAAATCGGTGCGGCAGCTTAGTTGCATGCTTTCCGTTTAGAGGCGTGTAACTCCTACCAAAGAGCAAAAAGTTGTTGATATCTTTCCGTCCTGTTCTTTTTACCCCCATACCGAAATTCATAAAAATCAATGCCGTGATAATGGTCATGCCAGCGTTCCTTAGTGCTAACCCTATCTCTATTCCGAATTCCATGAAAATCGGTGAAACCTTTTGACCACTGATAGCGTGTGATACCCTAACGGGGGTGGTTCCGCCCACTGAAAAACATAATGGACATTTCATCGTTCCTTAGTGCTAACAGTATCTCCATACCAAATTTTATAAAAATCGATGAAGTGGTTTAGCCGTGAGAGCGTTTTTTTCCATTTAGGGGCGTGGCACCGCCCACTTTAGAAAAAATATAATCCTATGCACTGCTCCTCCGCACAATTTTTCCAACAAAAAAAAAACCAAGCAAATCGGTTGAGATTAAGGTATAGAAACAGGAACTGAACCGATTTCGTTTGCCTATTTATATATAGATTATTTCAAAGCCTTGAAAACAGTTTTAAAATTTTTTTTTGGTTCAAATTTGATTAAACTTTATTGTTTTTAGTAAAAAAAAGTGTAACTTTTAGCTTAGTTGCTACAATCATCTTAAAGATAAATTAACGCCTCAAAATATAAAAACTAGAAAGAAAATTCAGTGGAGTAAAATAAGAAAAAAAATCACTTCTTGAAAGCTCTGATACCTCAAAAAATTTACAAAATTTTATGTATTTATAATGTGATGCTGAAAAAACTTGGCAAAAGGTTAACAAATTATTTTTAACGCAGAATATAGCAAAATGTATTCTTGAAAAAATGCAATTTGATTTGTGCAGATACCTTATTTTGTGCAAAAGATATAGCATTTAAATTGAAAAAAGGACTCAAAAATTCATAAAAAGTACCTTCAATCAATTTTTTTTTGGTTTCAATGTACTTTTTGTAAGTCACGCGCACCTCGACATTTTACCACTTTTGGTTTTACCATACAAAATTTGGACCACTCTACTCTACACGCATAGGACTACGTGTGAACCAGCTCAAGAATTTCGGTAGATTTTGAATTTGATTTCGGAAATGGCTTCTTTGTCTGCTTCCCCTTAATAAAAATATCGCAGACGGGTATTCTTTCATTGACTCTCGCTTTTATGCCAATCACTTGACTATCTCGTATGATTTCTTTCGTTCAAATGGCCAAAATGCTCGTCCCACTCTTTTATCGATGAAAAGTATTCTAATCTACATTCTTTGGTAACTTCGTTATGTTGTCGCGAGTTTCTTGATGAAGTAAGACAGCCGTTTTTCTTGTGAAGGTAACTTCGAATCTATGATCAGTAATTTTTGACTCTGAGTTTAGATTCGAATGGAGATTCGGGTCGTACAAAGTCTCTTCCAATTTTGCTGTGATGCCTTCAGTTGCCTTTAATCTGACGACTCTGTGTCCTTTAATATTGCTTTATCCGTTGTTCTAAAATCGAATACCTTAAGTTAGAAGTTGGGAGGGTTGAGTTGAATCACAAAATCCAATCAATTTAAATTCTGAAACTCCCATTTTTATGCGTGCCAAATTTAAAATTCATTTCATTTGATGTGCACACTCGAACAACAATCGTAATTAACATCTATCATTTCATGTTAACATTTGCAAATGTTTCCGCAATAAACTCCATTGCATAAATTAGAATATCCTTGTGGGAAAGTCATGCATCAACACGCCGATGTCCGCTCAAACTCCCAACTTTATGTGTTAATGATTTTCAACGGTATTGCAGATTAAAAACGCTAGCAATCAGCAAAGCATCTTAATTAAGATCATAACACGTAAACAGCATTTAATGGAGAGCAAATGGCGTCATTACCATTATTGTATTGTCAGCAGCATATTTTATATTTTCCACAGTTAGACAAAAATTTAAGTGAAACGCGTTTAATACAATGCCTTACACTGGTTTATAAATGCAAACAAACTTACTTATCATTGATTTAAAAGCCAAGACCAAGAATAATACTCAAAAAAAGTTTGCTATATTTCAAAATGAGCTATGAAAAGATCTTGTATAATTTTCCATTTTAAAATGACGAAAATTGTTGTTTTGAACTTTAAGGTTAGTAAATCTCATAAACCATACGTGATAAAGTAATTCTGAGATCGGCCCCATTTATTTTTCATCTTAAACATTTTTTTTGCGAATGTACGAACCCCTTTTATCCATCCCTTAAAGGGGTTCCCATACAAAGTTTTGATAACAATGTTGAGAGCTTTCATTTATGATTCTTAGTGTCTGAGTCGAATTTGGTTCGAATATCTCAAAAAACGCTTTCAGAATAGCGTTTTGAAGCTTTTGCTTATATGGGAGGTGCCACGCCCTCTTGTCCGAATTCGATCAGTTTTTTCTCAGAGCTTGCACTTACAATTCTTAGTATTTATGTGTATTTTGGTTGTATTATCGTGAAAAATGCTCCTAAAATTCCATTTTGAATATAGTTTTTGTATGGGCGGTAGGCGTGTCCGTTGACCGATTTCGCTCATTTTCAATCCCCCGAGCTAACTTTGACGACGGAGGCTGTGCACGAAATTTCATTGAATTATTTTGCTTAGTTTTCCCAAAAAGTGTATTTCCACACACAGCCAGCCAGCCAGCCAGACAGACGGACATGGCTATATCGACTCAGGAGGTGACGCTGATCAAGAATATATATACTTTTCTATATCTGCCACGCCTCCTTCTCTGCGTTACAAACGGAAGGACAAAGTGAATATACCCTGGGTGTAGGGTATAATGATTGCCGAGAGAGGGAAAAAATATTCAGTAACCCTCATTAACTTTTCCTCTCCAATAATTTTCTCAAACATATTATCACTTTTTTTCCACTAATTCAGGGGGGCTCCCATATAAAATTTTTTTTTAAAAATGTTGGTTGGTGAACATTTTGTCCCTCTCCCAGCAATGAGGAATTTTTTTGATATTTTTATAAAATTTTTGAAGGGTACTCCCTTAAGGGGTGAAAAAAATGGGGTAGTACATTGAAGAGAAATGTTGGAGAGGAAAAATTAATGGAGGTCGGTGAACATTTTTACCCTCTTCTGGCAACAAAGAATATTTTGGTGCTCTTTCAATAATAAAAAATTAAAAAAAAAAAAAAAATAGATCCCATCGAAGAGTATAATCATTGATTAAAATAGCAATTTAGTTTTAAAAGTTGAAAATTTAATAAAAAATTATGTGAAAAAATTTTTTGTTTTTTTTTTATAAAACTTTTAAAAAAAAATTTCATGATTTGATTGACTATTGACGGAGTTCTGAGCATTTCGAAAAACTTCTGAATAATATTTTTGCAGCTTTTTTAGTTTTTTGAAAAGTTATATCTCTGAAACTCTCGATGAAAAAAATTTTAAAAAAAAGTAGATGCTAATCTAAAGTAGGCAAAAAGTTTCAAAAAAATTGGAGATGCAAAAGCAAAATGCTATCCGAATGGTATGTAATTCCCCCATATGTTCTAGAGCAGCGTCACCACCTGAGTCGCTATAGCCATATCCGTCTGTCTGGTAGGCTGGCTGTGCGAGGAAATATTTTTCACGGGAAAACTAAGCAATATAATTCGTTGAAATTCGGCACAGTTGCTTTGTTGTAAAAGCGGGATTGAAATGATCATTCTGTGTAAATTATAATACAATAAATAAAATGAAATGAAATGAAAGTGTTCACGAGTAATTTGTCACCTTTTTTTGAGGTCACGATAACTTGATTTAAATTTTTTCAAAATTTTCAACTATCTCTACTGGAACGGCCCAAAAATAGAAAAAATGTTAACTTAACAAAGTAACAATTGAAAAAAAATTTAAAAATGCGTTTTTTTTCTAATTTTGAGACATCCATACTTTAAAAAAATTTAAACATGCGTTTTTTTTCTAATTTTGAGACATCCATACTTTAAAAATTAAAATTTTTATACCAATTTTTTAAATAAATATAAATTTAATGTCCTGCAGCATGGGATTTCAAGAAGAAATATCCCACCCTTTGAAAATTGCAATCCCATTCCTAGAAAAAAAAAAAAAAACATAAATATTCTAAAAAATGTTATTTTCGGACCAAAACACCAATAAATTTTATTTATGGACCAATAACTTTTAAGAAGAGAATGTTCATTTATTCATTCTTTACTACAAAAGCGAAAAATCTATAGTTTAGAAGTAACGGGCTGTTGAAGCGAGGTGCCCTTTTAAATTCCATTTTTGAAAGTTTAATTGAAAACTGGCTGGCTTTTTTCTTCTCCAGATTCCTTATTTTTTTATTTTTTATTTTTGGCCTCAATTTTATGAAAATAAAT
This sequence comes from Calliopum simillimum, assembly GCA_951812925.1. Lineage (NCBI taxonomy): Eukaryota > Metazoa > Arthropoda > Insecta > Diptera > Lauxaniidae > Calliopum > Calliopum simillimum. Next base: position 10,293,213 of record OX638373.1, on the reverse strand, counting down.
TACAACTTTGGACAAAGGTATGGAGTATCTTATGTATTTGAGATTTCATTTTTATTACAGTTATGTGACTCATATTCATCATAGAAAAACTGACTTTGCAGACCTGTGTAATTTATTGCGCTTATAATACCAACAGTTAACCAATCCGCAGTCGTCACCAGCAGTAAGCATGTCAGTTATTATGTTTCTAATTAGACATGCAAATTATGAAGCCCTACTATACCCTGAGGCTGAGCAAGTCATATGCAATCATTATCAACATCCCTTTGGGCGAGTGGCCAAAAGTCAACCCTTTCAATCGTTTCATATTTTATACATCAAATATAATAATCCTGTACTTACAGTTGATAAGTTTTAAAAGGCCATCATGCAGAATCAGAAAAGTATGAAAGTTTCAGGTAAAACATAAAAAAGTGTTGTGAAGGACTTTTAGGAAATAACAATGGGAAGTAAACCTAATGAATAGTTTACTCTTCTACTCAACATCCCTATAACTTCAATCAGTTGCGCTAGTTCAGGAAAATCTTGGGGGAAGCAAGCCATATATATTGTATATTAGGTACATATTTCGAAATCAATACAAAATATATAAAATTTATTTTCCTTAGTGGGGGGGCACAGACCGCTCTTCCCCTAACAATTGGCGCCACTGACTTCAATAGAAGTCAAAAAATCAAACTTTTTGTCATTATGCATGTCTTCTGATGAGTTAGTAGCCAATTATCGGTGCAAAAACTGACGGACATAAAGTCGTATTGAGGATGTATGTATGTATGTATGTATTCTCCTTTAACTCCTAGGAGGAGCATAGGGCCAATATGAAATCTCTCCATTTGTCACGATCCCTTGCGATGACTTTGATCTCTTGCCACGATTTTCCCGATTCTTGGATTTCCTTTTCCAACGACCTTTTCCAGTTGGTTTTGGGTCTACCACGTCCTCTACTGCCTTGTGGATTCCACTCAAGGGCCTGGCGACAAACTTCGCTGTGTGGTTTCCGGAGAGTGTGACCAATCCATCCCCATTTGCGCAGCTTGATCTCGTTTGCTATAGCCTTCTGTTTGCAATTTTGATGTAGCTCGGCATTTGATATAGTGCGAGGCCACCAAACCTTTAGTATACGCCTTAAGCATTTGTTGACGAATACTTGCAGCTTGTTTGTTAGTTGTTCAGTAACAAGCCATGTTTCGCACCCATATAACAAAACCGATTTCACATTCGAATCAAAAATGCGCACTCTCGTTTTGGTGGATATAACGGATGAAGACCATATTTTGATATAACGGATGAAGACCATATTGAGGATACTCATACGATTTTCCAGCGGAGATTATACCTTGGTTTAGAAATATCCAAAAGAGATGTAACTTTTTAATCGGATTATCTACTATTCGATTAAAAAGTTACGTCTCTTATATAAAATCATTGTTTCTAAACGTGCTAGTATGCACGACGAACGTGCGTGGGAACATTGCAGAACCGAAAAACTTCCAATGGCATCTCATAAATTCTGCACAATAAAGAAGATGTTGACTGTGATGAAAACCAGAAGCGGTCAACATATAACGATAATTCGTCTTCGCTACAATCCATCTTGCATCATTTTTCAACCGTTTTCGACTTTGCCAAGAGTATTTTAAACTTCAGTAACATTTTTCAATATATGAAATATTTTTCTATCATTTTCGACTTTTTTAAGCTTTAGCCAATCGGGTTCAGGTGCACTGTTTTTTAGACCTGGCGTAAAATTTTTTTTTTTCGGAATTTTGATTGCGGCTAGCGGCTTAAGTATGACATTTCATGCCAAAATTGACGACCGATCGGAGTGTGCCAACCCGTGCCGTAATGTCCTCAAAGTTGGAAACATACCAAAAAAAAAATTTTTTTTTTTATATAGGGGAAGACTGCCGCCTGTGGGCATGGTTCGGGTGTGAGCACCCCCCAGTAACTTTTGACAGAAAACAAATGCGGCTGTTCTAAAAAATGTTAAGCGAAGTTTTTGTGCATTTACCGGAGCAATGAGACTAATTTTCTTTGTGCTGATTAGAGAAAAATTTTTGAATAAGTGAAAGTCAGCACAAAAGTTTTTTACAATCATTTTCCAAGTGCGATAAATCGAAGTGAATCAACCGAAAAGCTGAATGCAATCTATATTTATAAAGTAAATTTATTGTATTCTGTGATTCAAAACCGAATGGAACCAAAATGTTGACACAACTCAATGTGCTTATAGCTTTTCAAAGTGGCTGTCAAAGTCGAATGTGGGCCCCGAATTGGTTCGGGTGTGGGCACCCCCCTTTTTTTATTTAAAGCGTACTTAAAATGGTGTTCTTATGATATCGCACAAAAAAAGTTATTTTCATTAAGTGTGGGTGTTAAGGTGGAATAACACTTTGCAAAAAATCTCGGAATTGCGTTTCCAGACAAGTAGACCGAGAAGCAGATGGCGGGTATGGATTGGTACAAAAAATTCATATTTGGCAAAAGAGCAATGTCCTCAAGGGCTAGAAATTACGTCACTAACGCCGCTTAGTCTGCAAAACAATTGATCTGGCATTGACGCCGAAGACAATCAAGTCTGGTTTCAGGGCAACAGGCATGATGCCATTCGATCCAGACGTTTTCAGTTACGTTGATCTGTTGAAGCCGCTGAACAGAGTTTGTTGAATTTGTGTTAGTCAATGTTTCCAAAATAAATTAGTTTTGCTTTTTTCTCCATTTGATTGCGTTTTAGTTCATATTTTCCCATTTTTAGCTGATTTTCAAACCAAATTTCTTTTTGTCAAAAATGATCACTTCACTATTGTTTTGATATAATTTTTCCAACTGACGTAATCAATTTACTTTCTTCACCAGTAGTTAGCTAAGGTCTCTAGCTTTCCATTGATGCTTTTATAGAAAATTTTGATTTCAAAATAACTTTTGAACTAAGGGTGGACAATCAAAAATAAAGGTTGGATAAACATAAGTCTTTGATGGTGTATCGAACTAAATAAAAATTTCCAATCTATTTGAATTTTTTGCCGAAAGGTTCACGGTCCCCCAGATACTAAATTTTTAATTATCTTTAAAAGAAAGGGTAGATAAAAGATAAAAATAGGCTTATATTCATGATCACTCGCTAGACATTTCTATACAGCACGATCTTTGAAAAAAAAAAAAACAATTTATTTTTTGAAGATTTTTGAAAATTCAATATTTTTATTTGGAAAAAACTTTTAAACTAAAGGTCAACCAACAAAAATAAAGGATGCATAAACATAAGCATTCGATGGACAAGCGAACAAGATAAAAATTATAGAGAACTAGAGGCGAAAGCGTTTTAATTGAACCTGGCAACACTTTCGGCCACACAAACACTATGAAAAAATCGTTTATTAGCATTGAATTCACGCATTAATTGTCCCTGACGTATCTTTAATTTTTGGTGAAATTCATCACAGCCACCATAAAAACGTGGCCGGATGTTGTGGATTTTGTCAAATATCCCAAAAATTCTAAAGATTTTAAAACCATTACTATTTCAATTAATTTCTGCTAAATGTTAGCAATAGATCTTAAATAGGCTGTATTAATTGAAATCCAAAATTAAAACTTCTTCAAATATAAGCAAGTGGTCAAAGGATAACACAAGTTTACAAAAAAAATAAAAAAAATGTCATGGCGTTTTGACCAGACTATGTGTTTCCTAGGGACTTTGACGTCCGAAATCCAAATCCCGGGTCCGTTTTTTTCCAGAACGTCTGAGAAAAAAGATTTCAAGGTCATATGGAGGTCAAAATGGGGTTCATGTGTCGTTTAGTGATAAATTCGCTAAAATTCTGAAACTAATTTTAAATCATTGATCTCTTAGGCCTTAAAAAGCATATGACACCAATATTTTTCAAATTCATCCAGGGGTTCCCAACTTATAGCGGTTTTCATAGAAGACGTATCCGGATCTTCCGATGGCTATATCTCCGAAACTACGTCCGAAATACCCTTTTTGATCACATATTCTTTTAAAGAACTAAGAACTCAATGACAAAAAATTAGTTTCAGAATTTTAGCGAATTTTTCACTAAACGACACATGACCTCCATATGACCTTGAAATATTTTTTCTCAGACGTTCTGGAAAAAAACGGACCCGTGATTCGGATTCAGGACGTCAAAGTCCCTAGGAAACACATAGTCTGGTCAAAACGCCATGACATTTTTTTTTTTTTTTGTAAACCTGTGTAATTTAAGAAGTTATTTAATTGATGACTTGCAAAGTCACAGCAATTTATTTATAAATATTTATAAAGAACAAAAAATGATTCGATTATTTACATTGATTAGTATTCACCATGGACTTTTCACGTTTTGTCATTCCACGTACTTAATGCAACCCTGCAAAAATACCCCTCTCGCCTATACCTTGAATTTTACACCTTCCCGCTACCCTGTCAAACATTCCCGTCTCGCCATCTCCCTATTACGACCTCTTAATTCTCTTCCCAACAGTTCTCCCTTGGTCCTCCCCCTATTACGAAAATGTCAAATATTTTTTGCGGTTGCCAGAGTTTTTTTGCAAATTGTATATACATGAGAAATTTTTTACAGTAAAATAACGTTGTATGGCTATGAAGATATAAATAAATCTCATTGCTAAATCCTAGCCGTTTACACCGGCCGAAAGGGATTTATTTTTGACAGTAAATGTCAATTTGTGAATGACATTTGTTTTTATACATATAGAAATAAAAATAAAAAATTTGAATTACGCAAAAAATTTAATCGAATATTTGAGAATTTGCAACTTCGTGGATCCTGATTGGATTGGTGCGACTACCAAAATTGCTACCAGTACTGATGGCATAATTTCAGCATCTCGTGACAATGCACTTAATGTTTGGAGCACCTGATGAAGTTTTCTACTTTGTACAATATTCCGCAGAAACGTCTGTATGGACACTTAACGCTTCACCAGCGACATTTTCTGCTCATTAGATAGTAATGACGCACTATCTGGTTTAGGGGATAAACTTGGGATTTAGCTGCTGAAATGGCAAGATATCGTTTTGAAGATAACATCAAGGATCTCATTACCGTGTCATGCGGTTGGCATCGTACCTTTAAGGTTTAGAGTTTGCGAAAGGCTTTTCCTTGGGATTTGGATGACGGCAAAAACTTTTCCATTTTTAAACTCAATGACTTCATTGCTTTGTGTTTTTCACCAAATCGAATTATTTATGTCCGCCTATGGCCAACAATTTTTCATCGGAATAAGGAACAAGATCTCACGCCGATGGTACTTGAATGAGGAAGATCATTACCTAAAGGTGACTTATATATGTATATTTCATACTAACTTCAATAAAAAATATAAAAAATATTAAGTTATACCTTTTTATTCGCTAAAAAATTCTACAATTTAAACAATTGCTTATACATATCATTGAGACTTAAATATTGACTAGCACTGTTCCGTTCCGCAATCCTGTTCCGTAATCCGTACGATTATATATCATAAGCTATTGATGAAAACGACTAGTCGTATGATAAAAAAGACAACAAAATTTTTATGAAGCGTTGCTTTTGAATCAAATACTTAAAGTGTTTGAAATAAAAAAAAAAAAAGTTATCGAATGACCGCACCACGGTTCGAACCTAGGACCTTCCGACTGTAGCTTATCCTCTACACCACAGCCGTATGTTACAAATAAGTATACAATATGTATACACAATTTAATATTCGAATGCTTCATTGTGTATTTAATTTCAATTTAATTAAACAAAAGTAAATAAATCAAAAAAAAAAGGAAAATGCAGAAGTGAACTAAAAAAAATATAAAATAAAAACAATAAAAAAAAAAAAAATAAAAAAAATTGAAAAAGAAAAAAATGACCCACACTGGGATTTGAACCCGCGCCGATGGATGCCAAATATTTTTATGATTTGTCGCAAGCGATAAAAAGATTTGGTTACAACAATTCGTGAAATGGCTCGTGGAAGTTACATAAATATTTCCGACGACTTATTTTTTATTTGTATGAAGTGAAATATTTTTCCAAGTGTTTGGTGCAAATACTTATCACTTGGGGCAATAATAAATGTTTGTTTCAAATATTCACTAATTTGCCGCAAATACTTTCCAAGCAATCTTTTTTCTGAGTGTAACCGCTGCATTGCGAATGTTTAAAACTTATCTTGGATACACGAAGCACGATGGGTTCCTAGGATTTTAAGTGATGCTCAAAAAGAGGCACGTGTGTGTTTTGCTAAATATTTTCTTGAAAAATTCAAAAACGGAGAATCTAACACTTCCAGGAAAATTGCAATAGGTGATGAGGCATGGTTTTACAAGTACGACCCTGAAACCAAACAACAATCCATGGTATGGAGCCCAGAAGTTGCAAATACACCTGTTAAAGCAAAGCAACAGAAGTAATGATGTCAGTTTACTTCACCAGAGAGAAAGTTGTAGCTGCTATTCCTTTGGAAAAAGGTCAGACAGTTACTGCTAAGTGGTATACTGAAACCTGCTTACCAAAAGTTTTCCAAAATTTATTGGAAAAACGCCGAAAAAAAGGAGCTAAGCCGCTACTTTCTACATCACGATAATGCGCCATCACACACTGCTGAAAAAACTACCGATTTTATTGCGCTTTCATGCAGCACTTTATTCCCCAGATCTAGCGCCTTGTGACTTCTGGTTGTTTCCAAAAATAATAAAAATTTGAGAGGGAGAGTCTTCAACAGCAAGGATAAAGTTATAAATTTTAAAAATTTTGTATCCAGGTTTTTCTATTCTACTAAGCGAACTTTTGTTTGGCCCCTCGTATATCCTAGGTTGTACCAACTAGTCAAATGGCGATTGTGCATTTCCGCAACGTATGTGAATGCATATTTTCGCAAATTGGACAAATTGTTTCCCAGAAACGTGAAAATTTAAAGGCTTCAAGAGTGCCACAAACTGTATTTTCAAATTATAATCTATGTTGCAATAACTTTTAGACATTTTAATTTAATAAACATTGTTCAATAAAAGTATTTAAAAATTAAAACTTAAAAAATTGTCACTTATTTTTAAAACAGAAACTCAAAATAAATTTTGAAAATGATAACATACAATGAAATTTGTGCTTAAGAAACACTTGCCCAATAAAAGTTTTTAAAAACTTAAATTTAAGAAATTTTCCTGTATTTTGAAAACAAAAACTCAATTTAAATTTTGAAAATAATAGCACAAAATGAAAGGTACTTAAACAACCAATAAATTTAATCTGGGTGTAGGGTATAAAAAGCATCAGAATCTCTTTTGCAATGAATAACAGTTTCGACAAATTATATTGATTTACATTAATGAAATTGTAACCGCATAGGAAATATTCTTAAATAACCGCAAAAAGTTGAAAAATTCTATTTTGTCGGATATTTCGTAGACGGCTACTTTTTCGTAAATACAAATTGCTATGTGTTAAAAGTGCAAAGTTTTGAGGATAAAGTGAATGTTCGTGTGCTACAAGACTGTCATAATTTGAGGTAACCGGCCAGTTAATATTTTGTTATATGAGGAATTCTCAAAAATTGTGGAATTCTACAGTTTTTGAGGCACATTCACCAAACTTGGTGGAGAGGTCACTTTTTATATAAGAATCAAAAATTGGAAGGGTGCTTGTCAAAAAAAAAAAAAGTAAAAAAAGTTACGCATATATATATGAAGCAAAACACGTCAAGTGTACCAGCTGAAAATTTTTTTGTCTCCGATTTCGCTCAAATTTGGCAATATAGTAGTCCTGATATACAAAAACAATATTCCGGGAGGATTTGGTCCTAGTACCATTAATTGTTAAAATACAGGGTGTTGAAGTTGGCGTTTTTAGTGATTTTCATGAAAAGGCGTTTTTTCAAAAATTTAGAGCTTACACCAAAGTTTGTAAAGTAACTTGTCCCATTCATTTTTAAATGTTCTTTTTATAAAAAAATATTACATGGTGAAAAAAAATTTTTTTCACCGAAATATTTTAAACTTAAAAATACTTTTCAATTTTTTTTAAAAAAAACCCCCTTTAAATTTTTTTTAAAAGTACTTCAAATTCAAGCATAATTTAAAAGCTTTAAAATGATGTGTGACTCAAGATGGTATTCGGTCGTTGGATGAGAGTTTTTGGCTTTTAAACGCTTTTTTCGTAAGATGCCTTCCTCTTGAGTAAAAAAAGAGTTTTGCCTGCTGTGGGCGTTTAAAAGCCAAAAACTCTCATCCAACGACCGAATACCATCTTGAATCACACATCATTTTAAAGCTTTTAAATTATGCTTGAATTTGAAGTACTTTTAAAAAAAATTTAAAGGGGGTTTTTTTTAAAAAAAATTGAAAAGTATTTTTAAGTTTAAAATATTTCGGTGAAAAAAAATTTTTTTCACCATGTAATATTTTTTTATAAAAAGAACATTTAAAAATGAATGGGACAAGTTACTTTACAAACTTTGGTGTAAGCTCTAAATTTTTGAAAAAACACCTTTTCATGAAAATCACTAAAAACGCCAACTTCAACACCCTGTATTTTAACAATTAATGGTACTAGGACCAAATCCTCCCGGAATATTGTTTTTGTATATCAGGACTACTATATTGCCAAATTTGAGCGAAATCGGAGACAAAAAAATTTTCAGCTGGTACACTTGACGTGTTTTGCTTCATATATATATGCGTAACTTTTTTTACTTTTTTTTTTTTGACGTGCACCCTTCCAATTTTTGATTCTTATATAAAAAGTGAACTCTCCACCAAGTTTGGTGAATGTGCCCCAAAAACTGTAGAATTCCACAATTTTTGAGAATTCCTCATATATGCGTAACTTTTTTTACTTTTTTTTTTTGACAAGCACCTTTCCAATTTTTGATTCTTATATAAAAAGTGACCTCTCCACCAAGTTTGGTGAATGTGCCTCAAAAACTGTAGAATTCCACAATTTTTGAGAATTCCTCATATGTAAAACAAGGAATGGAATATATTCATAATATGTCATTATTGCGATTCAATGCTCTGCAGCGTTTTATAAAATCTTTGAAATAGTGGCATATTTGATTTGTGACATTATTGTCGAAATACAAAAGCAGTTGTTTGTGGTCTATTATCGGAAATCTCGATATTCCCGAAATTTTCAGGTAAAACGACCACCTGACACCTATTGGGAATATTATTTTACAAGTATAGGAATATATTCCATCACATTTGGTTAAAGAATATGAAAAAAAAATTTCTGAAAACCAGTGGAGAGTATTTTTGGATATGCCCATATGCCATTTGTGCCTGTATTTGCTGCACCCTATAATTCAGATTTTTCGAAAATTTAGAATAATTTTTTTTTAAAAATATTTCATTTGCATAATAAGGAAGTCTGATTTATAATTTTTTGACTGATAAATCTTTTATGCCTGTATTTGCTGCATTACTTATAAATCAATGCAGTAAAAATTGGCGTTACACTGGAAGCGCAACCTTGCGCGTAAAGTTGCGTTGTACCAAATTAACATTAAAGCGCTATTAGCGCTGTTGGCGTGATTGGCGCTAGAGCAATGCGTTGATATCGTTACTTGCGTTGGCGCTATGGAATCAACGCGACAAATATCACTGCGATGATCTTCCTCATACATAAGTGCGTTGCTACAATTAATTTTCTTTGTAGGTGCGCACGCTTGTGCGCAAGCGTAGATTTACAAATTAGCTACACGGAATTAGTTTATTTTTTTTTTGTCACAAAACACATTACGCGCGTCTAATGCCGAGCAATGTCAACTGACAAAACAAATATGTACAATAAAAGAGAATGAAAAATAAAAACGGGGGAAACAATTATGCTGGTTCAATAACCCTCACTACACGGTTCCTACATATAATGAGAAGTGACAAAAATATTAAATCGTTTGTCCCAAATGAGAGAAATTCCCCAAAAAAATAAGTAATTAATACAACACATTGGTACTCGTACATTGTCTCACCATAGAGTTTGTATAAATTTATCACGTATAGTAACATATACATACAGTGTTCCAATTACGTCTTCCCAAGGGGAAAAGAAGTGCTTCAAAAACCCTTCTGAAGTGCACCTTTTTCACCAATAAGCGCTTCCGCTCCGTAAGAACTATTCTTTCTTTTTAACATCGCATGTCATAGGATGTAAGCGAGAAAAAGCTTACCGCAGCCTTACCAAAAAAGGGTTTTTGAAGCGCTTATTTGTAATGCTGCGGCAAGCGTTTTATCAATAAAATTTAAAAAAAAGAAAAACACTGGCCGCACCAGGATTTGAATACAAGACCGTCCGTTTGATAGATAAAAACAGATTATTTTTTCTTACATTTACCAACTCTTTAGACCGCTACAGCAATGCCCGATGATATGAAGAGGTAATAAATTTGTATATTAAGCAATTGTTGTCCAAACAGAATTTGACATACGAATGCTCCTAGAGCCTTACATAGAATCATTGTGCAATCTGTTTCAATTCAATTAAGCAAAAGTAAATAAATAAGATAAAGGAAAATAGAAAAGTGAAATAAAAAAAGGTTGAATAAAAAATATTTTAATAAAAAAAAAAAAATAAAGCAAAAAAAAAAAAAATCAAAAAAACGAAAAAAAAAAAAAATCACCTGGCCTGGGTTCGAACTCACGTTGTTCTTACTGCAGCCTTACTTGGGATCATTGTGTAATCAATTTCAATTCAATTAAACAAAAAGTAAATTAATAGGAGAAAGGAAAATAGAAAGGTGAAATAAAAGATGTTGAATAAAAAATATTTTAATAAAAAAAAAAAAAATAAAAAAAACACCCGTGATAGGTTCGAACCCATGATGTTCTTACTGCAGCCTTTTAAAAAATCATTGTGGAAGTGCTTCTAAATTTCTATGGAGACAAGCACTTTTGAAGTGCTTGGATCGGGAGCGCTAGAACTTTTTCCTCTTGGGATCGTACAGCGGCTTTTTGAAATTTAAGTGATAAGAAACAATAAAATGTAGCACAAAATCTTAAAAAGTTTTAATGCAGATTTATTTATTAAATATTAATGTTCAATTTAGTTAAGAAAACTCATTCACTTTAATTATTTTTTACATATGGGAATTTCTTTTACAAACCGTACGAATTTTGTAAAAAAAATTTTTTTACTTTAGACACAAGATTATTTCTTAGCTCATTTTTAAGACAAAGAATAGTTATAAATGATCCTTTTAGTAGAAATGAGTTAAAAAATTTCGTTCGTGATCTGTATATACTAGCTAACAGCTTCTTATAAAAAGAGTTTTCACTAAAACGCTAGAGTGACCCAATAAGTTTTTTTTTTTCTAAAACAAGACACAAAATCAGTTTTAACCTTATAACTCCTCAGGGTTACATTTGAGACCCCTCCTCAGTTGCAATATTTTGTTAGTCTAAGCTTCCTCTAACACCTCTCAGATGCTTCGCAACCTTATGCGATATACACCCAATATAATATACAAATTTATGACAAATAAAATTAAAAAAATGGAAAAATAGTCAAAAATGCATTTCGGCCATTTTTCATTCAATTTTATATAACTTTTTCATTTCTTAGTCGATTTTCTTAAATGATATCTTATTTTCTTCATAATTATATAGTCTATGACACAAAAAAATGTAATATCACAAAAAAGTTATTTTTTCTTGTATAAATTTGCAGTTGATTTCAACTTTTTCTTAATTTTTTTGAAAAACAAAATATTTTTTTTTTTAGAAATCAATCTATTTCTCCGAAATTAACAAGTCAACCAAAAAGTAAAGTGAATATCATTTGTAGGTAATTTAATTACCTTTAATATGATATGTTAACACGCAGGCATTGGTTCTTGAGATATTTATATTTAAGTGGAACTATTTTTTTTTTTTGGTTCAAAAATCGAAAAAAAAAAAAAAAATAATGTGACTATAGGAATAACCAGCCAATTTTACATATAAAATGAATAATGGCAGTCAATGGGAATTTTTGGCTGTAAACTAGTGTTATTAAAAGGTTTCGATCAAGCTAATATTTTTACCGCCGACAAAAGTGGATTGTGCTTTATATACTATGTCCAGAAGAGGTGATGGCCTTAAAGGTTTTAAATCATCAAAAGCCCGTCCGTGCTTTTTTTAGTACTAATGCCACTTATAATTATAAAAAAAATTTTAAAATTTGACCCTGAATAACTTTTTATGCGCACACAATTTTTTATTGGAATAATCTTTATAAATGTATGGCAACTCAGGCTACAAAACTTTCTGGGCGTAAAATTTATATAAAATCAAATTTTCAAATTATTTAAAAATTGAATTGAATTGAATCAGAAGAATGAGTTTTTCTCATCAAAAAAAAAAAAACGAATTAAACCGTTATAATTTATTTTTTTAATAGTTTTTGAAACTGGACAATATTTATTCCATTTTTTTTGCGCTAATTTCACGTAGCCCATAAAAGAACACACTTTTATAGGTGTTTTTTTATTTTGTTTTTTGAAAGTGTCATCGTTATTACAGCTGTCACACATTTAGTTGATTTGGCGCAATTAAAGCCACCTCATTAACAGCATCAACCGAACGATACATAATAACCACTGATTAAGCAACTGTTATGGCCCAAAGGCTTCATTAAACCGCTCTTTGTCATATTTTGTGTGCGCCAGTGCACTTACGTACATATGTATCATATTTCATATACTCTATATGCTTCTATATGATAGGAAGAAAAAAATTATGAAATGTTTAATTGCTTACTGTTAAGCCTTCAGGCAAAGATTGGTTTTTACGAATCTGAATCAAAAAAAATTTTAAAAAAATTATGGATGAACACTTGACGAAGTCTTGGGACTTAGAACAAACAGTCAGTCATTTTCTTAGTGAATATGCACTGCCTTGACAAACAGAAGGAGCATTTTTAATAGGGAAATACTTTCTCGACAATATCTACGATTGTTAGATGTTTAGTCCAAAAATATGTTAAAATGTACTTCTCTAGCTCTATTGATTGTGTGCTAACAGTGTAACAGCCACAGCAGGAGATCTTCGGACAAGCCCTGCACTGGAGTATTTTGAAAATTTTGCTTAAATGGGAGGTGCCACGCACTTTTGCCCGAGTTCACCCAGTTTTTGCTCAGAGCTTGCATTTATAGTTCTTTGTGTCTGAATAAAATTTAGTTTGATTATCTCAAAAAACGCTTTGAGTAAAGCGTTTTAAAGCTTTTGCTTAGATGGGAGGTGCCACGCCCTTTTTTCCGAACCAGCCCAGTTTTTTCGCAGAGCTTGCGCTTATAATTCGTAATATTTATGTGTATTTTGGTTGCATAGTCGTAAAAAGTACTCCTAAAGTTGCGTTTTGAATATATTTTTTGTATGGGCGATAGGCCTGTCCATTGACCGATTTCCAATCCAACGAGCTAACTTTGAAAATGTATTTCCACGCACAGCCAGCCAGACAGACCGATATGACTATATCGACCCTGGTGGTGACGCTGATCAAGAATATATATACTATTCTATATCTGCCATGCATCCTTCTCTGCATTACAAACGGAAGGACAAAGTGAATGTAGAGTTTTAAAAAAAATTATGTATGAACCCTTGATGATGTCTTGAGACATATAAGGAGCTGTTTAACAGGGAAATACTTTCTCGACAATCTCTCCGATTGTTTGATGTTTAGTCCAAAAATATGTGAAAATGTCCCAATCTAACCCTATTGATTGTGATTCTGAAACGGCATCTTTATGCTTATTGTGTGACAGGAGATCTGTGGTCCAGCCTTTGCAACCAATCAACCTTCTTAAAACATGTTTTTCCAATATTGTTTACACTCACTCGTATGTAACACCAAAACTATGTCGTATAATAAGTAAGTACTGATTTTTTGCGAAAGGGAAGAACTTTATTGCTGGTGCTGGTGGCCCAATGACCCCCACCTTCATAGTCTCTGAAATCTATTACTAAATACTTCCTTGTCGTGGCCATCAAAGAAGAAAGAACAAACGAAAAAACTTATACGCAAAAGAATAAAAAATTAACAATAAACTAGTAAGGGTGGTATCTTTGGCCTGGCCAAAAACTAAATACCCTACACTGCAATTCAAGTATATTATTAAACACTTAGTTATTAAATACTATGCAATATTATTGTACATACAAGTTTTTATTAAAATAAATTGTTTTATTCTTCCGCAACTCATAAGAGAGTATAAGAACAAATTGCTTATATGGGACGTGCCACGCCCCCGTCTCCGAGCTTATCTAGATTTTGCGTAGAGCTTGCATTTACTGTTCTGAGAGTAAAATTCGGTTTGGTTTTCATAAAAAAATCTTTCAGTATATTATTTTGAAACTTTTGCTTGTATGGGAAGTGCCACGCCCTCTTGTCCGATTTCGTATAGTTTTTTTCACAGAGCTTTCATTTATTGATTTCAGTATTTGAGTGCAATTTGGTTGGGTTACCTCATAAAACGCATTCAGTATAACTTTTTGAAACTTTTTCTTATATGGGAGGTGCCACGCCCTCTAGTCCGAATTCACCTAGTTTTTGCTCAGAGATTGTACATACTTATTTACTATTCCTAGTATTTATGTGTATTTTACTTCTGGTATCGCAAATAATACTCTTATTATTGCATTTTGAATATATTTTTTGTATGGGCGATAGGCGAAGCCAACGTACAAAATTTCATTGAATTATCTTGGTTTGTTTTCCCGTTAAAAATATTTCCACACACAGCCAGCCAGCCAGCCATACAGACGGACATGGCAATATCGACTCAGGAGGTGACGCTGATCAAGAATATATATACTTTTCCATACCTGCCACGCCTTCTTCTCTGCGTTACAAACGGAAAGACAAAGTAAATATACCCTGGGTGTAGGGTATAAAAAGCGGTCCAAATCAATTTCTGCACGCCTTAGGACTGATTGAATAAATTTAAAGGGTTGTGCAATTAACCGAGATGCTAAAATGTTTAGATGTAAGAATGGCCGCAGCATGGGCCGCTGGCCAGGAGCATAAAAAGGACGAACATTTTGCCTTTTAGCTGGGAAAAAGTTACATGCACACAAACATTGAACGGGTAGGAAAATTTCTGATAGATGTTGGTAAATGATGTTTTGATCAAAGAACTATATACAATAAAGAAGAACACTCATCAGCAAAATTCGTGGGACTGCGAGAATGAATTTTTTGCTGCCACTTGAATCTCACGAAATTTCGCTGTTGAGTGTTTTTTTTATATAGTTCTTTGCTTGTTGATAGTCCTTCAAAGATGTTTTCCTTCTAGTATGCCTAGATATTCTTCGTTTCGAACATGAAGCTTTTCGGTGACCTTCGGAAATCTTCGTGAATAGCAAAAAATCCTTCCCATACCTTACTGCCACATGTCCTGCTCAATTGGCCGAATAGCTTGTGAGTGATAATGCTTCAGACACACAGATCCATCCACAGACACACAGTTATTTTTATACATATACTTATGGGTGATTCTACTCACGAAGTAAGAAAAACGCATTATTTTCCGCACAACACATTTTTTTTGTAGCTCAGTGGTTAGAGCGTCACCTAGAAACACAAAGGTTTTAAGTTTGACACCATCAACATATTTTTTTTTATTATATTTTTTTATTTTTTTTAAAAATTGACTGTATGTAATCTGGGATTTTCAATGGATTTTTACAGTTGAGTTTTTTCCGTGTACTAATAAAAAACAGAAATTAAATCTTTAAGTTTCCAAGAAACTGAGGCCGGGAGGCTAAGGTTTTTTCACATTCAGTCAATAAATTGTGTATAATGCAATGAAAATTTCCTGCAAAATATATTTTTTAAAGAAAATACTTGCCAGGGACCAAATCTAGGTAATTTTAAGCGGAAGTAAGACGTTCACTGCTTTTTATTACGGAAATCGGTCAATTGGTCATTAAAGATGAAAAAACCGCGGAGTGCTATTAAATTAGAGCGTGGAAATCGGAGAGGGGAAATGCACCTTTTACAGTTTTTTCGAAATATCTAGCGAACGAAGCAAAATGTCGATATTTTTTCATAAAACTTTTTGTAGAGACTTAAATTCGCCATCGAAGTAGCTTATTCAAAATTCTGAATTTTTTGCATTATACACTTTTTTCGTAAGATTCTTTGGTTTTGAGTTAAAACCGTTTTTCCGGCCGCATTAAAAAAATGTCCATGTGCCATTGGCCATATTTCGGTCAATTTTAAACCTAAGGAATTTTGAATAAATCATTTAAAAGAAAATTTTATCGTTTTTAACATTTGACATTTCAAACAGTATGCAAATCCATAAAAAAAAATATTACATGGTCTTAGGGGGTGATATTCGTTTTTGAAACATCCTGTTTTTCATATTTTGTACTGAGCTTTTAAATTCGCTATAACTTCTTCAACTTCAACAATTTGAAACTTTGTAGAGATGAGTTGGGCTTTAATTTTATAAGGTATCCTTGGCACCTTGGGGTGGTAGAAACTGAGATAGTAGCGGTGTTTTTTTGACGCATATATACAATTGTGGTAATTTTCAAATTGTGATAACTTATGAACGGTGTGTCGTACGATAAAAAGTCCAAGAGCCTTTTTCAGGGAAAACCACATGCTCTACAAATAATTTTAATCTCTTGCAAAAAAAAAACAATTGTTTAGAAGTTATTTAAAAAAAGTGATTTTTTTTGCCGTTTATCGGCGCTTAACCAGTTTTTATAGAATAACTCCTAAAAGATAAGTTTTTTTTTTAAATATAAAATCAAAAGTTTTTGTAGAGAACGTGATTCTCCATAAAAAAGTTCCATAGAGTTTTTATTGTGCGACTCACTGTTCATAAGCTATCGCAATTTAAAAATATCCACAATTGTATATACGCGTCAAAAGAAACGCGGCTAATGAGTACAACTAGTCGAAAAAAAAAATCCGAGATAAATGACTTCAATGAATGAAATGTACCCCATGTTGAGACATTTACAATGATATACCATACTTGTCGATCGGACGTCAAATGGCGGAGATATAAGAAAAAAACAAAACCGCATCGAATTTAGAGGCCGAAAAAAAAATGTTTTTTTCCTTAAAATTCTTCCAATGTTTGCTTTCAAACTGGGGTCATTCGAACTTTTTTTTTTTGTGATACTATATAATGTACACCTCAAATTGTGTTTAATGTACCAATAAAACTTAAATTTCGGAAAAAGGACATGCCAAAGATTTGGCACTAATAAGCTACATTTTTGTATGATACGTTTTTGGGATCGATCTAACATTTTGTGTCATACTAAGAGAAAAAATTTAGACACTTTGTTTTGATCTGTTTTGTTCTGATATGATGAAAATAGTATGTATTGCAAACTATATTTCCGATTGGGTAATTGCACACTTCTCATTCACATTCGGAATGTATCGAAAACAAAAATAATTCGCATGGATTGTTTGTTAGATTTTAATCTACAAGTAGCAGCAGTGAAAATGTGCAACTTTCCTTCATTTACTTATCCTTTCTTGTCCACTATCGTGTTATCCCCGGTATAGGGGGAAATTAACAATCCCATTTGTGCGCGAACGTTTTCAAATTCTATCTTTTACATCATCATAGATTTTGGTTATTTGTACGTTCGCTCAAAGGGTTGGGTTATTCGGTTGCTTTTGACCTCATATAAATTAAAATTTTGGAACTAAAGGAGAACTTAGCTGAACTCTACTGCAGCTGAATAACTTTTGTTGAGTGAAGCGTTGTTTTTGTTTAAATGTTGCTAATTTTATATACCAAATTACAATCAAGACAAAACTTTCTATTATATTTATTAACTTTTAAAATATATGTATTTTAAAAGCTTGTCTGAGTGAATTTTTGTTACAAAAATGTATCAAACTACCTATGATTTGGTGATTGCCACCATACAGCCGACAATATCCTAGCTCCGTATCAAAAACCGTTTTGGTGGCACCAAACAACGTGCAATGATAATTTTTATAAAAAAAAATGTTGATGCCATTACCATTTCTTTTAACAGATTATTACAAAAAATAAACTTTTTCCATAGTCGTGGTTCTGCAAAATTTTCCTTTTTAAACGGTTTACTCAGTTTACTACTCAATTAATCCCATGTTGAATACGTAGGCTGCTATATATATTTCTGGCCTAGGCAATACTAATGTCAATAGCTAAAATCTGGCAACACCATAATAAAGTTTGACATTTTTTGACATAAACGTACTCAGAACGTTTTGACGTACGACCATCATTTGTGTTGTTTACAGTGACTTGAAAAAATCAATTTGGCAAAAAAATGATATTAACTCGTGAACATTTCCGTGCGATAATTTTTCACAACTTTCGACGTGGATTATCATACGAGTGCATCTGGGCAAATCCGAAAATAATCTCCTCTTATATGACCCAGTTTTTAAAAAAAAAATTTTTTTTCAACATTTCCCCATCTTTCAGGCAATTTATGAATTCCATCCCAAAAAAATTGCGCCGGCTTGGCGGCCAAAAATGAATCTATCCAATTTTCGATATCTTGAACTTAAGTGAAGCGTATTCCTGATAGGGCATTCTGCATCGATCGGAACAAATGGTAGTCTGATGGTGCAAGGTCTGGGCTATAAAGCGGGTAAGGCAAAATTTCCCATCCGTTGTTTTCCGTTGTTTTCCAGGTAATTTTTGACTGGGGCAGCAATATGTGGCCGAGCGTTGTCATGATGAAAAATTATTGCTTCGTGTATGGTCGGATTTTCCGGGCGTTTTTCGATAATGGCACGCTTCAAACGTATTAATTGTGTTCGAGCATTATAGAGCATTACCTTGGCACCATTGACATTTGCCTTTGGCTGGGAAGGTCCTGGTTGTCCGGGCTTCATATATGAATGTTGCGTTTCGGGTTGTCGTAATGGATCCATTTTCAACCCCAGTCACGATCCGATGCAAAAATGACTTTTGGCAGCAGTTTTCTTTGCAAAAAAATGATCCAACAGAACCTCCCGCAAATGCTGTCTTTTTCTCCAATTTTCGAAGTTATTCATCGTGAAAAATAATAATGATGCACACAAGATAAAATTGTTTTGTTGACTGATTTTGACAGCTGTCAAATGTACCTTCAAAATGACATATATATAAAGTTCGAGCTTTCACGATATTTGTTAGTACGGACATCCACCGTCAAATTCCGGTTTTTAAGTTGTACACCCAATACAATAACCAAATGTGGTGGAATTTATTCCTAGACGTATAAGCTGAAATTTCCAATAGGCGAACAAAAAAATTTCGACCTGAGGGGGTGTCAGGAGGTCGTTTTATCTGAAAATTTTGGGAAAATCTAGATTTTCGATACTATACGGGAGAGCACATACTTCAGAAGTAGTAGATATGTTACGGGGCACCTTTCCAAATATTCTGAAGTAAAATTCAAAAAAATCGTATGTGGGTCGTGGCGACAGAATGGGTTAAAAAGTCTTAATCACTCATTACGGCCACATAACAGGTCCTAAAATTCTGAAAAAAATCAAGCAAGTTCCTTGATAAAAAATAAATCGACTTTGCTTATGATATTTTTTAATCTAAGCGCCCCCTGCCGAGTAAAAAATGAAAAACGCTAAATTTTGGGTAAAAAATGCGATTATTGGCGATATGCGATCGAGCACACCATAGCGACACATAGGGTAAGATAGCAGAATATCTAACAAATATTCTGGAGCAAAATTCAGAAAAATCGTATGTGGGTCGGGGCGTTAGAATGGGTTAAAAAGTTTAAATCGCTCATTACGGCCACGTAACAGGTCCTAAAATTCTGAAAAAATCAAGCAAATTCCTTGATAGAAAATAAAACGAATTTGTTTATGATGTTTTTTTAATTTAAGCGCCCCCTGCCGAGTAAAAAATGAAAAACGCTAATTTTTGGGTAAAAAACGTGATTTTTGACGAATGCGATCGAGCACACCATAGCGACACATAAGGTAAGATAACGGGATATGTGTGACCGGGCAGTGCTTCACCAATCCAACATATTATGCGCAAAAGATATGGTGGACTGTAAATGAAAACAGCAAAATTTCGGCATTTTCAGTGACAGAGGAAGAAATAGAATGGATCAGTGAGGTTATTCCAGAAAAAGTATCAGCTGTACCGCAAACATTGAATGTGCATCAAGTGATTTGGACTATGGTGTGCTCGATCGCATTCGTCAAAAATCGCGTTTTTTACCCAAAAATTTGCGTTTTTCATTTTTTATTCGGCAGGGGGCGCTTAAATTAAAAAAAACATCATAAACAAATTCGTTTTATTTTCTATCAAGGAATTTGCTTGATTTTTTTCAGAATTTTAGGACCTGTTGCGTGGCTGTAATGAGCGATTTAAACTTTTTAACCCATTCTGACGCCACGACCTACATACGATTTTTCTGAATTTTGCTCCAGAATATTTGTTAGATATTCTGCTATCTTACCCTATGTGTCGCTATGGTGTGCTCGATCGCATATCGCCAATAATCGCATTTTTTACCCAAAATTTAGCGTTTTTCATTTTTTACTCGGCAGGGGGCGCTTAGATTAAAAAATATCATAAGCAAAGTCGATTTATTTTTTATCAGAATTTTAGGACCTGTTATGTGGCCGTAATGAGTGATTAAGACTTTTTAACCCATTCTGTCGCCACGGCCCACATACGATTTTTTTGAATTTTTCTTCAGAATATTTGGAAAGGTGCCCCGTAACATATCTGCTACTTCTGAAGTATGTGCTCTACCGTATAGTATCGAAAATCTCGATTTTCCCAAAATTTTCAGATAAAATGACCTCCTGACACCCCCTCAGGTCGAATTTTTTTGTTCGCTTATTGGAAATTTCAGCTTATACGTCTAGGAATAAATTCCACCACATTTGGTTATTGTACATGAAATTTTTTTTTTTAAAAACTGGGTCATATAAGAGGAGATTATTTTCGGATTTGCCCATCTATGAACTTAAATCTGTATTGTATGGCGATGAAGCACCATCCTGGGAAAAACTGGTTTAATGAATGTAATCGTGGCCGACGCTCGCTCAAAGACGAATTCCGTGAAGGTCGTCCAAAAACGGCCGTTGCCAGAGAACATTGATGCCGTGCATGAACTGATAATGCAAGATCGTCATGTGACGTACCGTGAGATAGAAGCATCCTTGGGCATTAGTTCCACTCCAATATATTCGATTTTGCATGAACACTTAGTTGTAAAAAACGTTTGGTCTCGTTGGAAACCCCATAATTTATCAATCGCTTAAATTATCAATGGAAAAAATGAATTTTCTTAACTCACTGTAAACAAAACAAATAGCACTTGTACATCAAAACGTTGTGAGTACGTTTATGCTAAAAAATGTCAAACTTTATTATGGTGTTGCCAGATTTTAGCTTTTGACATTAGTGTTGCCTAGGCCAGAAATAAAAAATCTGAGATAAATGACTTCTATGAATGAAATGTATGTAGTCCATGTTGAGACATTTACAACGATATATGGTACTATACTTGTTGATCGGACGTCAAATAGCGGAGATATAAGAAAACAACAAAACCTCATCGAATTTAGAGGCTGAAAAAAAATTGTTTTTTCCTTAAAATTCTTTCAATATTAGCGGGCGGTCATTCGAACTTTTTTTTTTGTATGTGGGTCGATACTATCTAGTGTTCATTAAGATAGAAGTAGTTTAACTGTTACCAATTCATCGGGTTAGAACTACAACTAGACATCTACTTACATTGTTCTTGTTTTGAGAAAAAAGCGTTTTAAGTTTATTGTTAGTCATTACTTTTTTCTGTCTTAATATTATTCTTTTCTTTTTTTATAGTTGGTGTAAACCATGTGTAAACGATCAAGAATTTTTTTCATGGAATCCGATTTGACTATAAATTGGTATAAGCAATAGCAGCATAGTGGAGAAAATTACTACCGAATATTTTTTCAAAATTAAAAATAAAATGGCGGAGATATGGGACTTTGAAATTTTTAGGTTATTTTTCTTTGAGAAGCTATAACTTTAGTTGCATTTATCCAATTCTCAATTTTATGATGTCAAATGAATTGTCTTGAAACAGGCTTCAAAATAAAAACTAGCAAAAATAATTTTTTTTTTTTTTTTATATAGTTAACACTAAAAAAAAAATGTTAAATTGTGTTTCCCAAAATACGTAATTTTGATATTTTTTATTTTTCTTGCAAAAAAAGCTATAGGTGTAAGTTACGTGTACCAGGCCTCCAAAAATTGGAGTGGGCCTGCCAGTGGTTCTCCAGAAAAACAATAAAATGTAGTGAAGTTAGTTTATTGACTGTTTTTTATTGCTTGTATAGTACTAATTAGTTCAATATAAAATTATCATACTTCAATTTAGAAAAAAGCGCGTTGGTACTTTCATTAGTACTATACAAGCAATAAAAAACAGTCAATAAACTAACTTCATAATTTATCTAGGGGAACCTGCCTATCTATCATTAAAATTCTCGTAATTTCGAGAGCCTGCATTGTATGTGGAAAACAAATCCGCCCTTGTAGGTTTTAATTGTAGCTAGCGTAGCATGTCTCAAAACCAGAGTGTGTTACCAACTAACAATTTGGCAATTTTTCACAACAGACGGCGCTAGTGAGCCTTATGTGTTATGCATAATGGCGATCCTGCTCAGAGAGTTTACTCGTGGCCTATAGCACAATCGCTTAAGCACCGCGTTCTCTTTCATTAGAAAACCGGAGTCACGGGTTCGAGTACGGTTTCTGGCAAGATTTAACTAAAACTGATCTGATGAGGCTATGTACATGTTTATATATGAAAATATATAAATATGTATGTGGAAGTAGCCGAAACATATGTAATCAATTTCCATGTTAACACTTGCTTTCGTCTGTTGTTGAAAAATTGCAAAAATGACTGTTTAATTAGTTCAATATAAAATTATCAATAAAATGTAGTATCTTCCGAAATTTTTCAGTAAATTTTTTTTAATTCAAAATTCTTATTAAATAAAATTTTTAAATCCTGAAGTTAGTTAATTGACTGTTTTTTTGCTTGTATGGTACTAATGAAAGTACCAACGCACTTTTTTCAAATTCAAATTATCGTTTAATTAAAAATTTCAAATTCAAAAAAATTGTATTGAAAAATTGCGGTAGAAGCCACATTTTATTGTTTTTCTGGAGAACTACTAGCAGGCCCACTCTAATTTTCGGAGGACTGGTAAGTTACATCTGTAGCTTTTTTTACAAGAAAAATAAAAAATATCAAAAATGACATATTTTGGGAAACTCAATTTAAAATATTTTTTTCAGTGTAAGCTATGTAAAAAAGAAAAAAATTATTTTTGCTGATTTTTATTTTAAAGTCTGTTTCAAGACAAATCATTTGACATCCTAAAATTGAGAATCGGATAAATGCAACTAAAGTTATAGCTTCTCAAAGAAAGCTAACCTAAAAATTTCAAAGTCCCATATCTCCGCCATTTTTTTTAAATTTTGAAAAAATATTTGGTAGTAATTTTTTTCATTATGCAACTATTGCTTATGCTAATTTATAGCCAAATCGGATGCCATCTGTCTTTTAAGTTATAAGCAGATTTTACTGCTTTTGATGAACTACTGTTTCACTGGGGATTTATTTTAGTACGTGTTAGTCGACTCGACTAATATTATCTTTAACATATAAGAAATATGCATAATCATCCAGGGTTAAAAGACGTGTCAACTTTCATAAATACCACCCCCATCCATATTAGTTTTATTTAGGTTCTAGATTTTTGTGGTTTTACCATCCCCTAAATCAAATTGATTGGCGGCGCCCCCGTTCAATTAAGTTGCCTTAATTCACATTTTATCTTATAACATACTCGTACACATGGGATGGAATTTAATAAGTAAATCAAACAAGTAATTGTTATAAAAATAAGAAATTAAACTTTTGCTTTCATGAATAAGTAAGATAACAATTGCGCATAATTTTATTATTGCAACTTCAACTTCTTTTATTCGCATAAGTCAAATCCCCACCGCCCCCCTCCCATCTAATGATTCAACGACACACTCACACAACTCATTTGCTTACCCGGTTGGAAATCGTAAGACGCTAACATTTTCACAATAATTTTTTTCTTTTGGTATAAAATGTTTTGGGATAAAATTTCATAGTAATGACACGTTTTTAGCAATTATTTTTCGTTATGCCACGCAAATTATACAATTTATTTTAATGAAATTTAGTTGTCGAAATATATAGCCATTTTCGACACATTTCATGTTGCTGCATTCGTATACGGCTGCAGAAATGTTCGATCTCATCAAGATTTAGAGATATCTGGAACAGCGCAAAAAACGAGGTTTTTCATATTCAAGCTCTAGGGATCATAGCTACAGCATTTGAAGATGACTGCCAGAAATTAAAAGAACTTACTTCGAAAAAAAAGTACCAGTCGCTCGTCGAAACTTGACTTTTGAAAACACTAACATCCCCTTTAGGCGGGGAAAGACAGTTTGGTATTTGGTGGAGTATTGCTGCAATGACTTAAATTAAGTTGCTTTTGTGCGTGGTGCTATTAATGTACCGCAGTAGCCCAAGAAGGTGTGCACGGGAATTGCTTATATCTGTATTGGGACTTATAATATTGCCACGCACGTTTGTTTAATTTCATGTATATTATTACGACTATATAATGCAATATTATGGCATCATGCACAAACGTAGATACATTACAAACATGTGATAGACACTCTGTATAGATTGAATTTTTCGCGAAGCTATCCTCGTCAGTAAAGCTTTATTTTTCGTTCTCTTGTTATTTTTAAATTAGTAAATTAGTTTTGTTCGACGAAGTACAAGCATCCAAGGGGTGGACATTGTACATCAACTGATGGTATTTTTACATATGGGTTGTTTTTTGTCAGATATACAGTTGTATAATTTGAATTTTAGAACTTTTTGACCGCGTGAAAAAATTGCTATGTTCGAGTGGCCATATTTCGGGTCAGTTTTAACCTAAAACATGTTGCAATAAAGCATTTTAGCACTTATTCTACCGAATAGGTACACATGTACCTTTTGCGATTTGAAATAATTATTATTAGATACCTATCTCTGACCCAAAAAAATAGCTATAGGCAAAAAATCGAATTTTTGCTTTTACCAAACTGTAAAACTACATTTTGGAATAAAATTTTTGTGCCAAGGTCATATCGAAATCACACAAGAAACTGGAACTTCTCGCTTCTTGTGAGTCTTTTATTCAGTGTTTCAAAAAAAAAAATTAATTTTCAATATTGTTCGATACTCCTAGAATTTTACTGGTATCTTAAAAGTTTTTCAATATTTCAATAGTTTTGGACTTTTACTGTTATTTTAGACGATTTTCAATACTCCTAGACTTTTACTGATATTTTATTGATACATTATATATTTTTCCAGTAAAAGTCCAGGAAAAGGTTGTGGAATAAATGATAGGGGAACTGATGCTATTGTGGTATAGTTTTTCAATGTGGTATGGTTGCAAATCTCCGATCTGGGAAAGAACCTGCGAACGTCACTGCTTTTATCCTGTCAGAAAACATGAAAAACCAGGGATGTGTTGCTGTCATGGACCAAACAAAATTTTTCCGATGTCAGTTGGCCGAAACGTAAATCGCGTGTGGTCGATGTAATTTTGAGCATTTTTTCCAAAAAAATTTTGTAAAGAAAAAGTTTATTTTTGGTGAAGACCAATTTATACAATATTCAATTAAGGTAAGTGAAAAATATTGCGAAGTAAGTTTTTAACTATGTAAATTCACAAAGTTTCCAATTTTGTAATTTCTAAAAATTGGCCAGTGTGGTACAGTCGGGCTTCGCTAATGTGGCATATGAACATTTTTTGATATTTTTAACATTATTTGATGTTGTTTTTTAATAAGAACTATGAGTTTGAGAACCAATGTAAATGTTATTATGAACTTATTTCATACCTTTCAAATTTTGTATTTGGTTATATGGTATAAGTATACCACATTACCCTACTTATGTGTACCACATTACCAGCCCACTTTACAAGTACTGATCAGTATATATACCACATTGCGCCACCATATATACCACATTACCTGTCAACTTTTTGAAAACAACTTTTTTGACTTTTTTCAGATTTTGCTCAATAACTTTTTTTAATGAAATCGCACACATTTTATTGAAATATATTCTGTAGACAATACTTCAATGATCAGCACAAAAAAATTTGGCTGAAATTAATCTAACGGTTCTCTTTCAAATTTCACCTAAACATTAGGTATACCACAATAGCATCAGTTCCCCTATACCTTAAATGTTATGATCATATAATTTAATACAATAATGCTTTAATCCTGCACCCGTACATGGGGTACATTTGTACCCCAAGCTACTTTCATGGCCTTATTTAAAGTACATCTTAACATAATATGACCCAGAATCAATGTTTTTCTGCTTTGCCAATTGTTTCTGTTTTGTTATTTCTGAAATTTATAAATATTTAGCTTTTAGAGAGAAAAATAATGAGACCTCCACTATGCGCCTCTGGGGTAATTTTGTACCCCGTGAATTTCGCCATATAAAATGTATGAGAACCGACGCAAAATTCGCCAAGTTGTGATCTACGAAAGGCCGAGTTCTTGTGAGCGACGCGAAATCGACGGCTTTGGATTCTCCTGCACACTCTCAAGAACAGCGGCGATGTATCCGGCAGGTCTTGCATTTCGTTGACGTATGGATGTTTGCTGATTATTTACTGAATCAGTGGTCCACTCGATAGGACAATTATGGCGACCGTAAAATGTGCGAAGCGAGCGGAACGTCGCCCGAAAGATTTTGATAAAACAATTTTTTGCTGAACGCTAAATCCGTTCATGGTGATTTGATAAAACAGACTGAATTTCAAAAAAGCTGAAAATCTGTTACACTTGCTACTTAGACGCTTATGACAGCCAATTTCACAGATGAAGCTTCAACAATATATCCGCTATCAACTGTCAAATTACAGAAGTCCCTATTGGAAGACCCTTTATAAATATTTAGTTTCAAACTCGTTTCTTCAAAGTTGCCACAGCTATATCTGGTTAGGCGTTTGAGATATTTTTCCTAACCACAACAAAGTTGTAACTATAGACTAAAGGAAGGAAAGTGTTCAACCAACTGACCCAAAAAAGTTGGATCTTGAGCCTCAAAATAACAAAAATGCTCAAAAATGATTCCTTTTATGATCAGACACGGCGTGCCTTAACCCGTTTTCAATCGAACGTCGTAGCACATCAAATTTTTTCCAGATTCTGTTTGCTTATCGTTCAAATGATGTAACTACAACAATCAAAAATCAAAATAATCACATTCGATATGTTTTGCGATACTAAACGCGAATCTGACCTCAGAATTGCTCTATCGTGTATAATTTTTGAGATATTCTAACCTAAAAACCAAAAAAAAATCGTTTTTTGTCATTTTTTGAAGCTGTATAACTATGTAACATATCATTTATTCGTTAAATGTATCTTGGCCACTAAGAGATATCGTTGACCAAAATATAGGCAAAACTGGTTTTTTGCACTTTTGTGTCTTTTTAGGTTAGAATATCTTTGAGGAAAAAAAAGATATCAACATAATTTAAATTATGTTTTAAAGGCAAAGATTAGGACTTTTGAATACTTTACCAGATTTAACGAATTAAAATTTCTTTCACATTTTAAATATGTTCAACGAACCGACTACATCTAAATACAGCTGTTTGACACCCCGAGTAAAACTTGAAAAAAAAAAAAAGATTTTCAGTGATAAAACTCATGTATATTAGTAATTAAAGTAACAAAAACAATTTTTTATTGCAATTCAACGTAAACTAAACATTAATTACACAGGACCACAAAAAAAAAGTCCTGTTGCAGAAAGTTGAGGTACCATACGGAATGGTTTTCAATGTGCTAAAAACGAATCCGAGGTCAGAATTTAGCCGTCACCCTCAGATTTTGAGATATCCTTGCTTGAAGTTGTAGAAAGCGCTGTTTTCAGGCTTATGGTGCAGTTCCAGGAAACGATGTAGTTCCATATTTTCAATGGAAGCTATTTGATAATCTTCCTTATAAAACTAAACATTCTAATTTTTTCGATTGGACTTTTACTTCCCGAGATATCAGAGTTTGAAGTAAACGTATCTCAACCCCCATACAAAGCACTACATTATATTTCGCCGGTGCTTACGAAGACTTTCTCTTCTTTAAACGCGGACAAGAAAATCCTTTTTTTTCAAACTGCGGCGAAAAATATCTTTTTTATGCGAATGCGGACAAGAAAATCACTTTTTACAAAATGCGGCGTAGAAAATCTCTTTTTCAAAAATGCAGCGTAAAAAATCACTCTTTAATGCAAATTTTTTCGAAAAAAGGAATAGGAAAAATTTCCCTGAAAAAATTATTTTTTCAAAAGTGATTTTCTTCGCCGCATTTTGTAAGAAGTGATTTTCTTCGCCGCATTTTGTAAAAAGTGATTTTCTTCGCCGCATTTTATAAAAAGTGATTTTCTTGTCAGCATATTACAAAAAAGATTTTTTTCGCCGCAATTTCAAAAAAAGATTTTCTTCGCCGCAACTTTCGGTTGGAAGATTTTCTTCGTAAGCACCGGCGATTTGTAGCGTAAAATCCATTTAACATATAAAAATGATAACCCTTTACTTCACAGTTAGATAACTCTAAAAGTAAGAGTCCAATCTGAAAAATTTGAAGGCATAGTTTTATAAGGAAGATTGTGGCTATTCGATGTCATTGAAAAAATGGAACTACCACATTTCCTGGAACTGCACCATAAGCCTGAAAACAGCGCTTTCTGCAACTTTAAGCAAGGATATCTCAAAATCTGAGGGTGATGGCTAAATTCTGACCTCGGATTCGTTTTTAGCACACTGAAAACCATACCGTATGATACCTCAACTTTCTGCTACAGGACTTTTTTTTTTTTGTGGTCCGGTGTTATTGATTCAAAAAGAAAAAAAAAAAAACTGTTCAACTGTTTTGTAATGTAATGAACTTTTTTTTGTTACGTGTATGGCATACGGCTGAATTTAGATGCAGTCGCTTCGTTGAACATGTTTAAAATGTGAAAAAAATTTTAATTTCGTTAAATCTGGTAAAGTATTTAAAAGTCCTAATCTTTGCTTTTAAAATCTAATTTAAATTATGTTGATATCCTTTTTTTTCTCAAAGATATCCTAACTTAAAAAGACACAAAAGTGCAAAAAACCCGTTTTGCCAATATTTCGGTCTACGATATCTCTTAATTTAAATTAGGTTTTAAAGAAAAAGATTAGGACTTTTGAGCATTTTAGTTACATTTAACGAATAAATGATATGTTACATAGTTATATAGCTTCAAAAAATGACAAAAAACTACTTTTTTGGTTTTTAGGCTAGAATATCTCAAAAATTATACACGATAGAGCAATTCTGAGGTCAGATTCGCGTTTAGTATCGTTTGTTGTAGTTAAAAAAAGATTTTTTTATTTTTGTATGGGAAAATGGCCCAAATGGAAAAGGGGTTATCTCAAAATTTAGCCGAGGAGTCACGAGCGAAAATTCTTTATACATCATTTGAACGATAAGTAAACAGAATCTGGAATAAAATTTGATGTGGTACGACGTTCGATTTAAAACGGGTTAAGGCACGCCATGCAGAGCTACCAAACCGTTCCATATTTTTCCATACAATTTAAAAAAAATTGTAGCCAAGGCTAAACGGAACAACTTTTTAGAGCAGGCCAATTCCAATTGTACCCCTTGACACCGTTTTCTGCGCCTCAAAATCACAAAATTCTCGAAAAATTAACTAAATAATATTTTTATATTCGAAGTGAATTTTCAAATAAGGAAAAAAGATATAAGTACATACGTAAATGTGTTGGCACGAAACGGAATCAGATGTATCAATATCTACAACTTTGTTACAGTTAGGGACTTGAAGTCTTACGGCCGCGGCAACTTCGAAAAAGCAGTTTTGAATCCAATTTGTAACATTAACATTATGTACTTTCTGGAACAGTATTCAAAAAGTTGTTTGGATTTTTCGTGTTGCACTGTGTATTGTTAAATTAATTTAATTTTCATTTCAATTCCGACTTTTTCAATATTTTCCCATGTAAAATGTACTGGGGTACTTTTGTACTCCATATACGGTTCACGTATTGTTTTCCATTTACGGGTGCAGGGTTAAGAGGGGACACTTTGAGCTCCCCCTGTAACAAAAAAATTCAGACTTAAATTTTCAAAACGTTGTCGGAACCTTGTTATTTTGGAAAAAACCTGGAATTGTTGTACGTTGTGATTTCTTTCTTTATAATTTTAAGCAAAATCCTATACTGAAAGGGTGTGCTAAGCTCAGTCGATAAAATTTGGTTGCTAAATTCAACTCTCAACGTGCATTTGCATTCAAGTGCTTTTTTTTTCATTTTAGCAAAGAAGAAGATGAAAACATTAAGTTATAAGGCTTTCTTCAGTTAAGTATATTGAAAATGTATTAAAAGTACGCCTTACCATATTACTTATTTGTTCGATGAGTTCGATCCCCGCATTTCACTTGCTGCTAACCACTTTTACTGCCTTTATTATACAATACATATTTATTATATATTGAAAATGCGCCCTTATTTGAAATTAAAGATAAATAAAGCACAAAACTGAAAGTGAAAAAAAGAAGAAAAAACGAAGAAGAAAAAACGGAGAAGAAACAAATATTTTAACATTCGGCATATAATGAAAGGCAAAATTTCTTCCCCCACTTTTAATGCATGGTTGAGCATTTTGGTTCGATTTTTCATTAAAATTGAAAAATTTACGGTTTGAATTTTGAATTTCCGAATTTCCTGCTTTTTTTACGCGTGCTATGTGCTTTTTTTTTTTTTGTATTCGTTGTAGTCGTTGTATATACATAAATTTATAACAGAGGGTGAACGCTCTATCCTCCCCATATATGTATATAAAGTAGAGTAACATTCGCTTGTGTTCGATATTAATTTCAATATTGATTTGTAACACATATTGGATGCGGTTCCGCAGTTCTGCACTTCCGGCACTTCTTACGGGATATCTATGCGACAATGACAATATTTACCCTTTTTTAAATGTACGAGCATATATGTACACGGGAAAACATTTCTTATTTTGCTTTATTTGTTGTTACATATTCCGCGGAGCTCCAATGGAAAAATTTCCAATTTAATTTTTTTTACCTCATTCTACATAAAATAGTTCAATTAAAAAATCTCTTGAATATTTTCAAAAACAAGTTTGATTTGTAAGTGTAACAGCTTGTTGAAGTCATAGTTCTTTACGAAAATAAATCAGCCAAGAAAGTTATCACGTTATTGAAATAATGACTGCTCTCAACCTATTTATTGTAAGTATTTTTTTAGTGCAAAATAATTTTTTCACCAAATTAAAGTTATTTTAAGAATTATAAGAAAAAGTCTTCAAAAATGAAAAACTGGAAAAGGCAAATTTCTTTCTTTAAAAGTAATTCCCACTCACTCCCGGCGCTCAAAAACGTACAGATATTAGAGTATTAAGAAAAACTGAAAATTCATTGCGCCGAAGATTTATAATATTTATCTGAACATACCGTTTTTACATAAAAATCATAAATTTTCTAACATTTCATCCCTTGAAGTATGCACATTTTTTCAAATGTTTCTGAATATTTTTAAATCTGAGTTTTTTGTTTGCAGATTACCTTTATATGTATGTTTTAAAGAATTTGAATTTTCCTATGTTTCATATATTTTTCAAGCCTCAAAAAAATTCACATTTTTTCTAGTATAGAGTAATTTAGGGTAATATGGACTATACGGGTAATGTGGTGCACCCTCTTATTACTCATATTAAAGACATACAACAATTCTGGTTATGTGTGCACATTAAAACGCAAAAAACATATTTTTACGCTCTTCGGCTTTTCTATTATGCTAATTATTCGTGTGCAATTTCTTAGCATATGCTGTGAGGTCAAGTTGACTTATTTGTAATACTCTGTGAATAACTAAATAACTTCCTCAGAACTCTGTTTTCTAAAATTCAAACTACTCTAATGCAATTATGGAACTACTTATTATTCAACGAAAAAATGCATAAGCAAGTCTGATTTTACATTTCTTTTATATAACACAGGCCCACAAAAAAAAAGTACCCTGCGCGAAAGATCAGACCACCCGTACTTTATGTTTTCGGGGTCGCTGAACCCGAATATGGTGCCAGAATAGCGAAGTTGGTTCGCGTTTTTTCAGAAATCAGAATTAATGCTGAAAAAAATCTCAAATTTTCAGCGTAATTGCTGGTTTTATGAAAAAACGCGCAACCAGCAATTACGCTGAAAATTTTAGATTTTTTTCAGCATTAATTCTGATTTCTGAAAAAACGCGAACCAACTCAGCTATTCTGGCAGCATATTCGGATTCAGCGACCCCGAATATAGTGCCAGATTAGCGAAGTTGGTTCGCGTTTTTTCAGAAACCAGCAACAATCTGGAATTTTCATCATTATTGTTGATTTCTGAAAAAACCCGAACCAACTTCGCTATTCTGGCAACATATTCGGATTCAGCGACCCCGAAAACATAAAGTTTTTGTGGGCCTGTGTAATCAATGATTATTTCAAAAAAGTGATGTATTCGGGTAATGTGGACTACCCCATATTATATACCGTATAACAACTTTGATTACAATTACACCTTAAAAAGCTACTTGCATGTGTGGGACACCCGAGTTTGAGTAATGTGGAGTACTATTTTACGCATGATTCGGTATCCCTTATTCACTTGTTAGTATGGTTTATTTGGTTTATCTTACTAAAAAATATTCTTTAATAAGCCTATAAAGCTATTTCATAGCAAATATAATGTAAAAAAATACTATTAGTCAACAAAAGTTGCGAATAACGGTACTACTTCAGGAGATGGACAGGGTGATCCACATTACCCGACACTTTTGTTTTCACCTATTTTAAGGTACTTCCAATTTAACTGGCCTCACGCTTGAAAATGTTAATATTTTAGTGTATAAATTATCAAAAAGTAAAAACAATGAAATAACTAATACAAATAAATTGACCAAGCTAACTTACTACCATTACTTTGGTAGAAATTGGGAAAAAAATAAAAAGGTAACCACATTATCCTAAGTTACTCTATACTTTCGTTGTTTTATTTATTTGATTGTCCGTTTTTCTATTTATTGCATTTGAAAAATAATTGCATTTTTGAAAACAAACATTAAATACCCTACACATCAGTATTTTGAAAATTTTGCTTATACGGGAGGTGCCACGACATCTGTCCGAATTCACATAGCTTTTGCTCAGATCTTGCACTTACTGTTTTCAGTGTCTAAGTGAAATTTGGTTGGGTCATGTCAAAAAACGATTTCAGTATAGCATTTTGAAACTTTTGCTCTTTTGCCACGCTCTCTTGTCCGAGGTCGCCTAGTTTTCGCTCAGAGCTTGCGCTTTTCGTCCTAAGCATTTATGTATATTTTGGTTTCAATGTCGTGAAAAATGCTTCTTTAGTTGCATTTTGAATATATCTTTGTATGTGCGGTAGCCGTGTCCGTTGACCAATTCCACTCATTTGAAACAAAACGGGCTAACTTGGAGGCAGTGTACCAAATGTTATCGAGTTATCTTGCTCCCAAATAATATTAAAATGATTTCAACGGACAGACAAAAAGACAGACGGACATGGCTTTATCGACTCAGGAGGTGAAGCTGATCAAGAATTTATATACTTTTCCTTAGCTGCCGCGCCTCCATCTCCGCGTTACAAGCGGAAGGACAAAGTGAATACACCCTGGGTGTAGAATATAAAAATACATAAAAATACACCAGTAAAACAAATTTCAAAATACAGGGCATTCTGGGAGGTGATAGAGGAGGCCTAGACCAACAAAAAATTGTGAGTGCGGGCGGTCTGACTTGTTTCACAAAAACTAATTTCTCGGGACAACCCAACGTTTTAGAGAAAACTTTCATGCGAAACTTTTATCTAATTATATGAACTGTCTAAAAGTGCACGCGCTGCTTTTTATCTGCCGGAGCTTTCAAACGGATTGGTCTTCAAAAAATTGTTTTTTTGACCTCAAATCAAACTTGTTATGGTGTTACCTTTGGATTGACCAAAAATTTATTATTAGACTTATTATTGCAGTATTATGAAAATTTTGCTTGCATTCTGGGTGCTATGCGTTGTACATCTGAGTTCTCCTAGACCTTAGATGGATAGATCAGATCATCGACTACTATTCCTAGTATCTGTGCGAAATTTACCTCAAAGGCTTAAAGGTTTTTTTTTTTTTTGTGGGCGTTATTTGGGCTTTTCTTGGAGTTATTTCATTAAGCATTATTTCCTACCGCCACTTTGCATAATTATCGAGAGTTCAGAGCATAAGGTAATGGGCCGGAGTAAATAATTATAAAGTTTGGTTTGGCTTTTTGAAAACTTCCTTGAAAATATATGAAGAAAAGTCTTTCTTAAAAGCGATACTTTTAGATATAAAGCAATTAAGGCTACAAAAATGGGTATGGATAATACACGTAATTAACAAAAACCGCATAATGAAATGAAAAGGTCGTTGGAGTGAAGAAAAATTATCACAAAGGATCGCATTTCAGGTAGACGTTTCTCCGTAGAAGTCACAAGACAATATACACTTCTGTCAAGAGAATCTTGCAATTTTTTTTTTACTGTGCAGTGCTATGTATGTATATATATGTACATGCTGATTATTTTATAAAAAATTACTTTGGCTCGTGCGGCATTTGGCAAAGTGTAATTTTTTTTACTCTGAATCCAAAATTCATTCTTGTGTTCGGTACAGTCAACTAATCTCTGTACCGCAAGTAATTCTCAGTTTCGTACGTATTTATGTAGATACGTGGCATTAGAAAAAAACACTACTATAGCGAATATAAAAAAAACTCTTATAGTAAAAATAAGGGTTAAAAAGTGTCAATAATTATTGATGATGCTGCAAAGAGATTATCAATATGCACGGTGCAATTTTTAATGAATCTAAATCTGTGTATCGAACGCAGTAACAGCACCCCAATGGGTTTTAGGATAAAACCATTAAATGGCAACGTTGTTCGGTCATAAAAACGCATCCTATTATACAGAAACTTTTTAAGGAAAAAATATTGATGTTATTTTGGTAAAACATGATCAGAGTTATTCAAACGTCATATAAGTATTTCCGCTGCTTCTATAGAAGAACGATTTCGAATTTCCGACAGACATCAGTCCCATTTTTAGCACTATATGCGTTGGAAAAATTTTTATAAAGGATCTTAGTCAAAACTTCAATAAGTAAAGTCCAAATTGAAGAAAGTGGCATTGTGGGCCAATTAATTTTTTGAGAGCTTGCATTTATAATTCTTATTGTCTGAATCAAACTATGTTTGATTATCTCAAAAAACGCTTTCAGTACAGCGTTTTGAATCTTTTGCTCATATGAGAGGTGCCATGCCTTCTTGTCTGAATTTGCCCGGTTTTTTCTCAGAGCTAGCGCTTACAATTGACCGATTTTGCTCATTTTCAATCCCACGAGCTATCTTTGACAACGGAGGAAATGTACCAAATTTCATTGAATTATCTTGCTCAGTTTTCCCAAAAAATTTATCTCCACACACAGCCACCTAGCCAGCCAGCCAGCCAGCCAGCCAGCCAGCCAGCCAGCCAGCCAGCCAGCCAGCCAGCCAGCCAGCCAGCCAGCCAGCCAGCCAGCCAGCCAGCCAGCCAGCCAGCCAGCCAGCCAGCCAGCCAGCCAGCCAGCCAGCCAGCCAGCCAGCCAGCCAGCCAGCCAGCCAGCCAGCCAGCCAGCCAGCCAGCCAGCCAGCCAGCCAGCCAGCCAGCCAGCCAGCCAGCCAGCCAGCCAGCCAGCCAGCCAGCCAGCCAGCCAGCCACCCAGACAGACGGACATGTCTATATTGACTCAAGAAGTGACGCTGATCAAGAAAACCTATACTTTTCTATATCTGGTAAATCAAATCAAATCAAATCAAATCAAATCAAATCAAATCAAATCAAATCAAATCAAATCAAATCAAATCAAATCAAATCAAATCAAATCAAATCAAATCAAATCAAATCAAATCAAATCAAATCAAATCAAATCAAATCAAATCAAATCAAATCAAATCAAATCAAATCAAATCAAATCAAATCAAATCAAATCAAATCAAATCAAATCAAATCAAATCAAATCAAATCAAATCAAATCAAATCAAATCAAATCAAATCAAATCAAATCAAATCAAATCAAATCAAATCAAATCAAATCAAATCAAATCAAATCAAATCAAATCAAATCAAATCAAATCAAATCAAATCAAATCAAATCAAATCAAATCAAATCAAATCAAATCAAATCAAATCAAATCAAATCAAATCAAATCAAATCAAATCAAATCAAATCAAATCAAATCAAATCAAATCAAATCAAATCAAATCAAATCAAATCAAATCAAATCAAATCAAATCAAATCAAATCAAATCAAATCAAATCAAATCAAATCAAATCAAATCAAATCAAATCAAATCAAATCAAATCAAATCAAATCAAATCAAATCAAATCAAATCAAATCAAATCAAATCAAATCAAATCAAATCAAATCAAATCAAATCAAATCAAATCAAATCAAATCAAATCAAATCAAATCAAATCAAATCAAATCAAATCAAATCAAATCAAATCAAATCAAATCAAATCAAATCAAATCAAATCAAATCAAATCAAATCAAATCAAATCAAATCAAATCAAATCAAATCAAATCAAATCAAATCAAATCAAATCAAATCAAATCAAATCAAATCAAATCAAATCAAATCAAATCAAATCAAATCAAATCAAATCAAATCAAATCAAATCAAATCAAATCAAATCAAATCAAATCAAATCAAATCAAATCAAATCAAATCAAATCAAATCAAATCAAATCAAATCAAATCAAATCAAATCAAATCAAATCAAATCAAATCAAATCAAATCAAATCAAATCAAATCAAATCAAATCAAATCAAATCAAATCAAATCAAATCAAATCAAATCAAATCAAATCAAATCAAATCAAATCAAATCAAATCAAATCAAATCAAATCAAATCAAATCAAATCAAATCAAATCAAATCAAATCAAATCAAATCAAATCAAATCAAATCAAATCAAATCAAATCAAATCAAATCAAATCAAATCAAATCAAATCAAATCAAATCAAATCAAATCAAATCAAATCAAATCAAATCAAATCAAATCAAATCAAATCAAATCAAATCAAATCAAATCAAATCAAATCAAATCAAATCAAATCAAATCAAATCAAATCAAATCAAATCAAATCAAATCAAATCAAATCAAATCAAATCAAATCAAATCAAATCAAATCAAATCAAATCAAATCAAATCAAATCAAATCAAATCAAATCAAATCAAATCAAATCAAATCAAATCAAATCAAATCAAATCAAATCAAATCAAATCAAATCAAATCAAATCAAATCAAATCAAATCAAATCAAATCAAATCAAATCAAATCAAATCAAATCAAATCAAATCAAATCAAATCAAATCAAATCAAATCAAATCAAATCAAATCAAATCAAATCAAATCAAATCAAATCAAATCAAATCAAATCAAATCAAATCAAATCAAATCAAATCAAATCAAATCAAATCAAATCAAATCAAATCAAATCAAATCAAATCAAATCAAATCAAATCAAATCAAATCAAATCAAATCAAATCAAATCAAATCAAATCAAATCAAATCAAATCAAATCAAATCAAATCAAATCAAATCAAATCAAATCAAATCAAATCAAATCAAATCAAATCAAATCAAATCAAATCAAATCAAATCAAATCAAATCAAATCAAATCAAATCAAATCAAATCAAATCAAATCAAATCAAATCAAATCAAATCAACTATTACATAACTGAATTTTCGACCAGTTTTGACATCCCTCACCAGTCGTAACGCAACGTTACAAAACGTACAACCGCCTCCTCTCCAAGTAACGTAACAAATCTTAATTTTGGTAATTTGAATTTGAATTTATTGTCGCGTAAAATTATAAAATGAACGTTACATAACTTATTTAGTTGATGACCCTTTTCCCCAAAGTAATATTTCGTAAAAAATTGTCTGACGCTCCGTTTGGCCCCCCTGGTGAGTTAGTGCCAATTCACACGACGGGCGTGGGCACGAAGGGCACGTCAAATTTGTAGGCAAACGGAGGGAAATGAAAGCACTACTTCCCTCCGCTTGCCTAGAAATTTGATGTGCCCTACGTGCCCGTGCTCGTCGAGTGAGTTCGGACTTACGCAACTGCCCACACTGGTTCAAAATCCCTAAAAGCTGGCCAAAAGTCGAAATCGTTAAAGTTTCGAGACGAAACTTTTTCATGGGGGTTTTTGAGGTCGCTGATTACGAATCTGACGTTAGAAAAATGAAAATGGTGGATTCAAAATGGCGGATGATTTGTATAAATATTCAACCAAATCCAACAAAAAAATTTAGTCGGTGGTTTTTGATCACGAATCTGATATTAGATTTTTAAAAAACAAAATGACGGACTCGAAATGACAAAAAACAACACTTGCACAACTTTTATATCTAATTTAAAAATTTATTTCAAAACTTTAACTTTGACAGAGTTGTGTGCAACGGTAAATTGATCTACGTTAAAATGGGTTATAGATTCCTTTATCATGGAGTATGAGCTTTATAATAGTGTAAAAACTTTATTCCTTTTGGCGAGCACAACATATTAGCACTTGGCAAGCAATATTAGTTAAATTTTCCTATGGACGCCTCAGATAAAATCGCGTCAATCAAAGAAGTCAAAAAAAGGCACCTCAATTTTTTTATATGTGTTACAAAAGGTTTCAATATTCTTAAATCCAAAAAATCTTGTTGGTATGACGTGGTATAAATTAGTTTTGGGCTTTTTTCAAAACAGTTGCAAACTGATTTTGTCAAATAATTTGATTTTAAGTTAATCACAACTATTAAAAAAGTATAAATTATTGCAAGTTTTGAATGGAAACGTTCGATAGTATTTTCTTTTACGAAGAGATTTCATATTCAAACATTAAAGTTCAGTTTTACAGTCACCACACAATTTTTACAGTGAACACTAAATTTCTACTTTTACAATAACTCATAGAATTTTGCGTCTGAGAAGCGTGCTTTTGGAGAGATCGCAAGAGCATTGTAGGAATATCTGGATCTTCCTTACAAATTTTTTGAGGTCTATGACAATACGGTCCAAAAAAAGTTAATTTAAAAAAACTTTTTTTTTCAACTTTTGGCCTCAGATCAGATCAGAAAAAGATAAAATAAAATAAAATAAAATTTTTTAATTTATTCAATTGTATATTTGTCAATTATGCGTATAATTGAAACACACTTATACTTGTTTCCTATAATCTTGGATAATGACTATCGATTGACCAAATATCATTTCTTTGGTGAGATTTAATGGAGGTGTGCTAGTGCCAATAGACTTTATACCTCTAATTTTTCAACACTTGCACTATATAGAGCATTAAGGTAATCAAAAACACAAAAGAAAACAAAAACAAAAACAAACTGCAACAACAGCAAATGTCACGAATGGCAAGGACACACTAGGCATCGTGTAACATATGTTTGCTGACCACTGGCCGGTGGCACGTGTTTCACTGGGGTACCCATTGATTGCTGAGAGCTAGAAGCAATTCCACGTTCACATCCACGAATCAATGATTCATTTTGATAGCAGCACAAAATACGCAACTAAAAGCCATTGAAACATTGTATACGTATATATGTATACATTAGAGTGTCCTTTATTTAAGAGTAGAGCAATTTTTGAACAGATTTTTGTATAAACGTTTTTTTTACAGTTTCTTTATTCAAAATATCTGTGGACTTCTGACAAAACAACCTAAGTCGAGATAGGAAAATTCTCCAGGATTTAAGTCCTAAATGAAAAATTTAAATACGCTTCTATTGGTATAATCGCCATGTCTCTAAAGATTAATTTAAATGTGTGAACTCAACTTAAGGTGTTCATTTATTTGTAATTTAATTGAATAGAGTTCACGGTAGTGTTCACTTTTATACATTGATATCATGTCTCTATGATTTCTTGTTCCAGAGATATAAGGGTGTCCCATAGTTCACGCAAGATTTGAACTTAGCGCCATTCGTGCGGTGAAGTGTTATGAACCAAAAAAAAAGATAATTTGACAACTGACACTTAAAGATTAGTAAAAATGTATGGAAAGAAGAGATTCAACGCTGCATCAACGAAATTGAGCCACATTATTGAAAAGTAGTTAATCAGTTTTTAGGCTCTCCTGAAAAGTTGCCAATTTCGAGTTAAGTTGTTTTGTCAAAAGTCCACAGATATGTTTTTTTGCTTTTATTTCTGAAGAAAAGATTGCGACAAATAACTTAAAAACTGTTAGTGGGAAAAACAAATTTTCAGGCAAAAAAATGTTCATTAAAGTTGATGCAATTCTGTACATTTAGGTTTATTAAATAGCTTTCTAGCATATAAATTGACCGAGATGAGTAATTTTTAAAAGTCCTTTTTTTCCATTTCTAAAACGAGCGAGTGCCAAATTGTAAATATATCAAATTAATTATAAACGCTAACGTCTATTACTTTTTTGTTTCTTAACCGATTACGATAGATCAAAAAGCATTTTAAAGCTTAAAACTCCATCTTTTTAATTGCATAATTTTTAAATCAAATATTTTTAAGAAAGAGTCTTCTTTTTACTTTCTAAAATGAGTGAGTTTCCTGAATGGAAATATTTCTCTTTAATTTTAAGCTATAACTGCTATAACTTTTTTGTTTCTTATCCGATCGTAAAAAGTCAAAAAGCATTTAAAAGTTAAATATTTAGTCTTTTTAACCTCTAAAAAAATCACCCGATACTAATACTTTCAAAGTTGATACATTTGCATTTTAATGCGTTAACGCACAAAAGTCGTGATTTGAACTAATTTTTTCAATTAATAAAAAGTAATTAAAATAATTTCTTTTTTTTCTAAAATAAAAATGAATAAAATTGATGATGTTATGTATAACGCAATTTCGGTCAAAACATTAAAATATATTTTGGTGTCCTGTGGAAAAATCTAATGTTCAAATTAGACCCCTGACTTTTAATATTTATTTTTTTAAATTTTGAACTTCGTGTAAGCTTTTAAAATTTTGATGGAATTTTTTAGTCGTAAGAAGCCCAAAACTAGTAAGACATTGCTATTGTTAATGTCATTTAGAAATATAGACGCCCGATTTTGCCCGTTTTTATTTAATGAATTTTTTTGTCAGGTAACTTTTCCTCGTTAATTTCGATTTATTCGAAATCTGGTTGCAAGAGACAGACAAAAAAGAAAACGCAGAAGCTGTTTTTCAATTTCTTATAAGAAAATACTGAAGATACTACTAATCCAAGTAACTTGGGTAAAAGTGCGCATAATTATTGCACTAGGTTTTTCGAAAAATAGAGGTATTTGTGGTTAATATTCGAAAAATTAGTATTTCTTTACTTTAGAGGTTAGTTTTTGACTGCTCAAAATTTTTTTTTTATATTTTTTGCATAATTTTTTACTGAGTACCTTCAAAACGAGCTCTTAAAATGTTTCAAACAATACTTTCTTCAAAAGTTATTAAAGATTCAAGATGATATCATGCAATCAAAAACCGTGTCGTTTTACCCGTTTTATGGGATTTCAAGATGACATCTTAAATCAGCCATAACTTTCAAAGAAGTTATTGTATGACATCTTTTAAGAGCTCATTTTGAAGAAATAGAATAAAACTACGAGATACATTTAGAAAAAAAAAAAAATTTTTTATTGTTTGCATCTAACCTCAAATATATCCAAAATGGCCATTGTTCATGAGTTTGACCTCAAATATCTCTCAATTCTGACTGCGGATTCGGATTCTACGCATAAAGTTACTTCGGAAATGCTTGGCAAAAAAACCTTGTTGGCATGTGCTATTAATTTAGAAAATTTATTACGCACCATTTTTGACCCGGTAGTACAAGGGTTAAAATTTTTTTCAGAATATTTCCTTAAGTCTAAAGTCAACATAAAAACTTAATTTGAAGTTGGTCATCTTGATAATATGGACGCTTTGAATTTTGCCCAAAAAATTGTCCTTTTTGACCTATATTGCAATGTGTCTAAGATAGAAAAAATTAAAAAAGTTGGGTTCATGTGTGCAGAATAAAAACGTTGTCATTTCCAATGTACTTTTTGATGCAGAATCTAAATCTTATCGCAGAATTAAAAAAATAACCTTTCCTAACCACATTGTAGTACAAAAACACGGTTTGCCAATTTTGGAGGTTATATCCAGGATGCAGGAACCGTTTTCGCTCTTTTCTCTAGATTGACTCATTTAGCACTAATCTTTGTTAGCTACCGAATAGTAATCTACGATGTGTATTCGCAAAATAATTGCCATTTTAAAATTTAAAAAAAAAATATTTTTTTCAAGTTTTGGATTAAGATATTTGAAAACCCAGTTAAGTTGGAGCATTTCTGGGATGGTATTCAGATTCAGTATCACAAAATACATCGGAAATGACTAGTTTTGCATGTATTTGTTTCTTTTTTTTTTAATATAGTAAGTTCGGGTAATGTGGTTACTTTTTACTTTTTCACCAATTTCTACCAAAGTAATGGTAGTAGGTTAGTTTGGTCAATTAATTTGTATTAGATATTCTATTGTTTTTACTATTAGATAATTGATAAGCTAAAATATTAACATTTTGAAGCGTGAGGCCAGATAAATTGACAGTACCTAAAAATAGCTGAAAAAGAAAAGTGTCGGGTAATGTGGATCACCCTGTCCATTTCCTACAGTAGTACCGTTATTCGCAACTTTTGTTGACTAAAAGTCAAATAGTATTATTTGATATTATAATTGCTATGAAATAGTTGCATAGGCTTATTAAAGAAAATTTTTT
The DNA here is from genome assembly GCA_951812925.1 of Calliopum simillimum. NCBI lineage: Eukaryota > Metazoa > Arthropoda > Insecta > Diptera > Lauxaniidae > Calliopum > Calliopum simillimum. Next base: position 10,250,215 of record OX638373.1, on the reverse strand, counting down.
AGTAAGATAAGCCAAATTCATACTAACAAGTGAATAAGTAACTAGTAAGAGTGGGCTGGGCCAAATATTAAATACCCTACACTGCAGTACTTCGAAAATTTTTCTTATATGGAAGCTGCCACGCCTTCTTTTCCGAGTTCACCCAGTTTTTGCTCAGAGCTTACATTTATAGCCCTTAGTGTTTGGGTGAAATTTAGTTGCATTATCTCAAAAAACTTTTTCAGTGTAGCATTTTGAAACTTTTGTTTATATGGGACGTGCTACGCCCTCTTGTGTAATTTTGCTCTATTTTTGGTGGGAGCCTGTATTTACTGTTTTTAGTATCTGCGTGAAATTTGGTTTGATTATCTCAAAAAACACATACAGTATGGATTTTTGAAATTTTTGCTTATATGGGACGTGCCACTCCGTCTTGTCCGAATTTGCCTAGTTTTTGCTCTGAGCTTGCGCTAATCAATCCTAGTATATATGTGTATTTTGGTTGCATTTCCGTGAAAAGTACTCCTAAAGTTGCATTTGGAATATATTTTTTGTATGGGCGGTAGGCGTGTCCGTTCACCGATTTCGCTCATTTTCAATTCCTCGAGCTAACTTTGACGACGGAGGCAGAGTACCAAATTTCATTGGATTATCTCAGTTTTCTCAAAAAATGTATTTCCACGCACAGACAGCCAGCCAGCCAGCCAGACAGACGGACATGGCTATATCGACTCAGGAGGTGACGCTGATCAAGAATATATATACTTTTCTATATCGCCTCCTCCTCTGCGTTACAAACCGAAGGACAAAATTAATATACCCTGGGTGTAGGGTATAATAAGGGATTCCGAATCAAACGAAAAATAGTAGTACTCCATATTACTCAAACTCGGGTATCATACACATGTAATTAGCTTTTTAGGGTGTAGTAGTAATCAGAGTTGATATACGTTATATAATGTGGGGCAGTCCACATTACCCGAACACATCACTTTTTTGAAATAATCATTTAATATATAAAAGAAATGTAAAATCAGACGTGCTTATGCACTTTTTCGTTGAATAATAGCTCCACAAATGCATTAGTGTTATTTGAGTTTTAGAAAACAGAGTTCTGAGGAAGTATTTTACTTATTCGAAGCGTACTAAAAAAAAGGCAAATTGACCTCACAGCATATGTTAAGAATTTGCACACTTGTAAGGAGCATAATAGAAAAGCTAAAGAGCGTAAAAAATATGTTTTTCGCTCTTTAATATGCACAAATAACTAGCAGAGTTGCCAAAATGTGGGGAATTCATGAACCTCTTGAGGAATTTTTGAGGAATTTTTTTTGAGGAATTTTTGAGGAAACTGTTTTACTAGAATTATTTCTGACGGTACCCATTGAATATGCCTTTGTTTTCACTATCATAAATCAGGGTCACACTTGAGAGACGTTCACACTGTGCAATTAATTAAACTTTATACGCGCAACTCTGGCAACGTTGTTTTGATCGACAGTTTTTGTCATCTCTTACATTTCAGTGAAATGTAAATTGTCGCGTTCATTCTATCCCGATCAAGAAAAGTATATCAAAAATATATCAAAATGATATCCAAAATTTATCAGTGGCATACTTAATTTTGACAAAAAAAGGATACCACAGTGATATACGGAATGTAACACTTTGCGTATATCACCATGATATCAAAAAAAGATATCAAAATGTTATCAAAAAATGATATCAAAATGATATACAAAAATTGTATATCAATGATACGCCGAATAAATTGGAACAACTAAATTTAGATATTTCAAAAACACTTTTGTATTCCAAAGTTATTGAACTGAATTTTATTTATTAATATTATTATAATAAGAAATGTACCTTATATATTTACGGCACATAATATTCTTAAAATTTAAATAAACTTTTAAGTTTTAAAACTTAGTACTAAACTAATTACAAAAAGTTTATCTATTTTAATATGGGTGATTCAGCTCACGGAGGAAGGAAAATGCATTATTTTGGGCACGAATTTTTTTTATTATATATCTAAGTTCAGACAAGTGGTCCCAGTTCAGCTAGGGGCACGTATTTAGTAGCCATTTAAAAGAAAAATCTCCTTAGGTGGCGCTTATAAAGCGCTGTTTGTTAAAACGCAATAATTTTTACTACTAAAAAACAAAATTATATCTTAAGTTTCCAGGAAACTGAGGCCAGGAGGACTTTTTATTCAATAAATCGTCAATACAACGCGTAACAACGAAATTATGGATTTCTACATCAAATTGAGGAATTTACATAGTTAAAAATTGAGGATTTTTTCTCGATTTTTAAGGATTTTGACAATTTTTTTTTGGCAACACTGATAACTAGTATTGTTATACAGCTGTGATCGGCGTCCTATAGCACTATTGTGCACTCAAAAATTTATCTATCTCTGTCTATCCTTTTCTAACTTTCATCTTTCTTCTCTCAAACATAAATTCTCTCTATTAAAATTGCCGACCACTGTTATGCAGTCTTTAATATGGGAAATAAAAGGGTGCACCTCATTACCCGCATAGTCCACATTACCCTAACTTACTCTACGCTAAAATTCCATTTTTTAATAAGAAGCCAAAAAAAACATTGGTTTAAATTCAATATTTCCTGAAGGAGATGAGATACATTTTTTCAATTTATGGCCCATTGTAGCCCACTGTTCAGGGTCATAAAACAAGAAAGAAACCAGCTAAGACTTTGAATCTAATGACACTTTGTCGTGCATGAATTAGTTAAAACAACCTCATTTTTAGAATTTTTCTACAAATTTATAAAACTTTAATATGATGGAAAACACTGAGTGAAGACTTTTCTCCATAGATTTTTGTATGCAAAAAGTAATTTCGAGAGCGGCACGCTATTCTGCAAGTATTTGAAATTTTTCATTTTTTAATCTGATTACTGGACACTAAACGCGTCATTTTGAGGGGTCCCATCTTAAAAACAATGAACTTGGAAAATAACGGACACCCTAGTATACGTGTACATATTGTACACACACAACACGCTGATACGTGTACACCGCTAGAAAAGTTAAAGATAAACACACGCACTTGTTTAACAACAACATAATGTTTTATTAGCAATAATCAGTTGAATAGTTTAATGGGGAAACGAACACACAAACTGTATCTGAACTACATCTGAAAGCACATATTCACACACACACATTAGGGTGGTGCAATAAACAAAACTTGAATTGAAAAGAAATAAAATTGAGCGAGAGCAAAATCGTTCAACAACATAGTGGTATTGTGTAAAATCAGTTTAAGTATGTTTTTCGAGACCATGACCAAGACTCAATATCAAAATTTAGACACAATATCCAAGACACAGATTGCTATGATCTTGGTCCTTAGCCTTAGTCTGGGATTTATCATCGTTAATCCAAAGAACGAAAAGGGAATTATCGCACTTGTGTCCCTTAATACCCTTCAGTGCATTTGTTCTCCACAAAATTCTTCCATCGTGCATGGTGACTTTTTGCCATCAATTCTTTTAACCATTATGGCTTTCATCATAGAATGAAGATTGTCTAGAAAATTTATGAAAATTACTTAGTCGAGTGACAATTGCTCAGTACCTGGGTTGGCATATTTACACAATTTTTGAGCAAGGCATGTAATTAATGCAAAGCAAAAAACGTAATCTATGTAAATTACATGTAAAATTTAAAAACAATGATGCATTATTTGCTATATCATGCTTCATATTGTGTAAAAATTTCATACTAATATCTTTTACGGTCACCGTTTGTGAACAAAATAACTCCGCTGCTAGCCGTACTGGTGAAAACCTTGATTTGTTTGTTTTGCAAGTGTTTTCTGCGCAGGTAATTATTAGAAATTTTTCTTCCTCATCTCTTTCAAGTGAACTTTTTACACATAGCAGTTTGTGTGACCTGGGATGGCGGACAAGGGGCTTAAGTCCCGGAAAATAGACCCCGATGGTATGATACCGGGGATGTCGTCAGAGGATGAACTTCTTGCCCCCAGGCAGGAGACAATAGTCAATGCTTTGGAGAATACCAGCCGTAGTACTCACCCTATCTTTGCTTCAAGCTTTTCCCGAAGAATTCAAGCAATTTTTTTTTTTTATCAACTCTAATGTACAACACGTATACATGTGTTGTAATAAACAATTTGAACGAATATATTTAAGCGAATTTTAGGTGAATTAAGAGCTACAGCAGCAGTACAAAAAGCGTTAATGAAGCGTGGCGCCTTACACGGAATGAGATTAACAAATAATGAATTAAATGCTGGACATTGATTTAATTATTTCGGCCTTCTTAACAGTTAACGATATATTTAGTTAGTGCATTAGTGTTATGATATCTTTGCTATAAGTTTTTTTGTGTGGCATCACGTTATAAGCACGGACGTGACTATACGTGAGGACGTGTTTCTGTATAAAGATGCTCCAAATACACATTTTTTGGTAACTGCCTATATAAGCCACTTGGCAACTTTCGTGGCTATCTTATTTATCACGGTGCGCTTCTCAGAATTAAAAAACTAGTAAGGGTGTTACGTTTGGCCTGGCCAAAAAATAATATACCCTGCACTGCAGCATTTTGAAAATTTGGCTTGTACGGGAGGTGCCAGGCCTCCTTGACTGAATTCACTTAGTTTTTGCTTAGATTTTGCACTAACTATTGCAAGCGTCTGCATAGAATTTAGTTTCATTACCTTAAAAAATGCTTTCAATACAGCTTTTTAAAACTTTGGCTTATGTAAGAGGTGCCACGCCCTCCAACCTTAATTCTTCTAGTCTTTGTTCAGAGCTTGTAATTAATGTTTTTAGTGTTTGGGTGAAATTTGGTTGTATTATCTTTAAAAACGCCTTCAGTATAACATTTTGAAACTTTTGCTTGTATGGGAGGTGCCACGCCCTCAAGTCCTGATTCGCCCAGTTTTTGCTCAAAGTTTGCACTTAGCATCTCTAGTATTTATGTGTATTTTGCTTGCATCTTTACAAATAATGGCTGTTATTATTGCGTTTTTAGTATACGACGACGAAGGCAATGTAACAAATTTCATTGAATTACACAGTCCTGCATGGCTTTTCCTCTCTAAGTTTTAAAAAGCGATTTCTATAGATTTAAGTGTGCTGATTACGAGAAAAATAGTGAAAAAATTCCAGCACGTCACAGTTGGTATATTGAAACCATATTAACACCATATATCCGCCTGATATTCCGACAGATTTTCCTTGATAATAGGGGTAATTGAATGAAAGTACGGTGCGCTCGGTACATGAAGAAAACATACCAAAACCAAAAAAAAAAAAAAATAAAACTCATTTCTACTCACTTTACCTGCATTATGAAACTTGATATCTGGATGAATATTATGGATAGCAACTATCAAGATCGTACGGGAAGCACCAAAAAAATACTTATATGGTGCAAGAATGGCTTAAATATGTTGAGTATTTTAGGCGTGATATTGAAGAGTACGTAAGCACAAACGATTGAATTAAAAAGTTTTCAAATGCTGCACAGACGAACAAGGGTACCCCTCTTAAAATTACGAGAGTGCTTTTTAATGTATTTTTTGATGTTGAGCCTAAATCCGTTTACAGAATTGCTCTATCACGTCCAAATTTTGAGAAAATTTAAAAAAACAGTGAAAAACACACGATTTTCCATTATTTTTGAGGTTATGAAAACTGGAATATCTCAAAATTCTGACGTGATGGAAAGAAACCAAGTTCAGATTCGTGATCAAGAGGTCCCAAACCACCATAATTGGCTTCAAAATTTAAGAGAGAAAAAAAAGTGTCGAATTTGCAGGCCTGTGTTATCTTGCTATTTGGATGGGAAATTTAATTCTATACAAAAAGTTTCCCATGAAATTTCGCTTCTTTCGCTAGATATTTTGAAAGCGTCCCCCCCCCTGCCCCCGTCTGAGCAAAAAGTGGGCACCATTGAAAAAGTAAAACACCCACTTTTTAGCAATTCAAAATTTTGATTCAATATTACTCGAAAATGGGTTTTGATGAAAATTTAGGAGATGTTGCCCCTGGAAAAAAAAACACCATATGGTATTCGAAAGTACCAGTCTTTTTCTTTAAAACCCAATTAAAATTATTTCGATTTCTTTTTTTTTTCGGAGATATCCTAACCGTTGTACTTTCTCGACGCCAACCGCTTTTTGTTGATAGTCAGTAGTCAGTCATGAGTTTTTACAAATCTACTCTTCATTCTATGCTAATGTGCATCATTTCCAAAGTTTCATTAATATCGCTGCATCCAGTGCGGCTAAAGTTTTTATTTTTTTTTACAATTTAAGGTCGCATAAGGAGAGAAGATATCTCAAAAACTATACGAGATACAGCGATTCTGATGCCAGATTCAGCATCGCAAAATATGTACATTGAAAATGGCAATTTTATATAAAAATAATTTTAAAAAAATCATCAAAAACGGAGCTGTTCTTGAGGACTTCCTCATTTTGCCTATCTTACAGCTCATTGACTCCACTATAATGATTTTGTTGTGCCTTGGTTGCTATAATCCCTAAGTGACATTGCCGATGGTGTAAACCATTTCAAAACGATCAAGATTTTTTTGATGGCACCCGATTTGGCTATAAATTGGCATAAGCAATAGTTGCATAGTGAAAAAAATTACTACCAAATATTTTTTCAAAATTTAAAAAATGGCGGAGATATGGGACTTTGAAATTGTTAGGTTAGTTTTCTTTGAGAAGCTATAACTTTAGTTGCATTTATCCGATTCTCAATTTTATGATGTCAAATGATTTTTCTTGAAACAGGCTTTAAAATAAAAACTAGCAAAAATTATTTTTTTTTTTATTTGTTTACACTGAAAAAAAAAAAAATGTTAAACTGAGTTTTCCAAAATACGTCATTTTTGATGTTTTTTATTTTTCTTGCGAAAAAAGCTACAGGTGCAACTTACCAGTCCTCCAATAATTAGAGTGGGCCTGCCAGTGGTTCTCCAGAAAAACAATAAAATGTGGCTTCTACCGCAATTTTTCAATACAATTTTTTTGAATTTGAAATTTTTAATTAAACGATAATTTGAATTTGAAAAAAGTGCGTTGGTACTTTCATTAGCACTATACAAGCAAAAAAACAGTCAATAAACTAACTTCAGCATTTGAAAATGTTATTTAATAAAAATTTTAAATTGAAAAAATGTACTGAAAAATTGCGGAAGATACTACATTTTATTGTTTTTCTGGAGAACCACTGGCAGGCCCACTCCAATTTTTGAAGGACTGGTAAGTTACGCCTGTAGCTTTTTTTGCAAGAAAAATAAAAAATATCAAAAATGACGTATTTTGGGAAACTCAATTTAAATTTTTTTTTTTTTCAGTGTAAACTATATAAAAAAAAAAAAAATAATTTTTGCTAATTTTTATTTTAAAGCATTTTTCAAGACAAATCATTTGACACCATAAAATTGAGAATTGGATCAATGCAACTAAAATTATAGCTTCTCAAAAAAAACTAACCTAAAAAAGTCCCATATCTCCGCCATTTTTTTAAATTTTGAAAAAATATTTGGTAGTAATTTTTCTCACTATGCAACTATTGCTTATGCCAATTTATAGCCAAATCGGGTGCCATCAAAAAAATCTTGATCGTTTTGAAATGGTTTACACCATCGGCAATGCCACTTAGGGATTATAGCAACCAAGGCACAACAAAATCATTATAGTGGAGTCAATGAGCTGTAAGATAGGCAAAATGAGGAAGTCCTCAAGAACAGCTCCGATTTTGCTTTGCCAATTGTTAGTCAAATCGGATACCATGAAAAAATTTCTTGATCGTTTACACATGGTTTACACCCGATGCAATCAAACTTTTTCGGTGCTGGGTACCTAGGCATAGAACTGTTGAAGAAATAATTTAACCAAGTTGTACGTATTTAATAAAATGAATATTTCTTTTCATTAAAGTTAGTTTCCAACTACTCTATTTACATCTTATGATATATTTTATTGAAGCTAGGATTCAAAAAAAAAAAAAAATTGCGTAAAATGCCAAAGAAAAAAGTTGTGCAGAATGGTTTCAGAAATCTTAACCACTAGAGCGCCCATATGTGCGAAATTGTGAATTTGTTTGCTCCCCGTCCATTTCCTAAAACTAGAGGTCAAAAAAATAAGATTTAAAAAAAAAAATTTATGAATCCGTAGTGGAAAAAACCCAGCCGGTTTTCGATCAAAGGTCGAAAAATTTACTAAAAAAAGGCAAGTCGCTCTGACTGCCCGTTACATGGATGTTTTGAAGACAGCTTTAATAGAGAATAAGTAGGTCAACATTGTCTTCTTAGAAAATTTTAGTCCAAAAATTAAATTTGTTGCTGTTTCGGAACAAAAATTTAAACTTTTTAGGAAAATTTTCAAGACTTTTTTTCTATAAATTGGTTTTTTGTAATTTTAAAAGGACAGAATATTTGTTCTGGAATTCTTATGACGTAAGGAATTAAATGTTGATTAATTTAAAAAAAAAAAAATTACTATAAAATATTAGTTTTCAAAAAATAGAGCCCATTTCAAATTTAAGAAAAAATATACTTTTTTATTTTTTTCTTCTCAATATTTAATTTGATAAGAAACCATTTTGGAAGTCATATTTTCTAAACTAATTTGGGGTCGCTGAACACGAAAATAGATTTTTTTTTCGTTTTAGTGCGTTTTTGGGCTGTTCCAGCAGAGAAAATCGAAAATTTCTAATTTTGTGCACGCAGCCCAGGAACAAATTTAAATCAAGTTGTCGTAAACTGCACAAAGATGTTAAATTACACGTGAGCATTTACTGAATAAGAAAAAGAAGTTTTCAAAATTGGTTCATCGAATGGTTTTTAAAATGAGGTTGGAAAACGGTATTTTAAAAAAACCACTACAAATCAAAACCAAAATGTATTTATTGATGCTTAATCCGGAACTGGAAGCAAAATTGCTGTATCTCTTATGGTTTGTGAGATATCTTACCCCTAATGTTTGAAAAACACGATTTTTGAGGTCGTATAGAACACGCAAGAAATCGTTTTGGTCTTTTCTATTAAATGCATCATTTAGTACTGTTCTTCTTCTTCAAAATGAGCTATAAAGTGGTCTTGTACGATTTTTCTTTAAAAAGTCATGACCATTTCAAAATAATATCATAAAAGATGTAGGTATATGGCAATTGCTATATAGAATCCACGCATGATTTTTAACTTTCATGATTTAATTTTCAAATGGTCATAACTTTTTAAAGAAAAATCGCACAAATCCATTTCATAGTTCATTTTGAAGGCAAAAAGCAGTTCTAAATGATGCTTTTAATAACAACTACCAAACATTTTCTTGCATCCAATAAAAAAGCGATTAAAAGAAAAAAATTAAAATACTTCATTTTTTCCAAACTTTGAGACCGGCTTAAAACTTAATATTTTAATATAATTTTTTTTTTTTCTAAGTTAATCAACATTTAATTCCCTTCAGCATGAAAATTCCATAACAAATATTCCGCCCTTTAAAAATTACAAAAAACCAATTTATAGCAAAAAAAACATGAAAATTTTCCTAAAAAATTTAAATTTTTGTACCAAAAAAGCAACAAATTTAATTTTTGGACCAAAACTTTCTAAGAGGATAATGATATGGATAATGATCGAAAACCGCCTGGGTTTTTTCCACTACCGATTCCTAATTTTTTTTTGAGATCTTCTTTTTTGTCCTCTAGTTTCAGGAAATGCCGCGTCCAAAGAAATTCACAACTTTGCACATTTCATATATCTTGTGGGCGCTCTATTAAGCACTCAGTACAATATAGAATTTTTCGTCTCTAGTTTGACTCGAAGAATTTGGCTCACTTTTGTTCTACGCTGACACCCTTGATCTAAGGCTACGTGGTGGCAGGGGAATAAGTAGCAGACACAGGATAGTAGAGGGTCGTCGGCGGAGATTGTATTTCAATACAAAGAAGCTTTCTTGTTAGTCCGTCAGTGTTCCATAGGAAATCAACAAGGGCGACCGATGGTGGTTATTATAATTCATTGCTTATGAATTCATGATAATGAAATAATTTATCCAGGCTGAGAAAAAAATCAGTTTGCGACGTTATTTTGAGCTGTATTTATGCAAAAGCTATATGCAAAAGCTTAATGTCCGAACGCTACACAGTGAACATTTCAAAAAGAAGCTACGTATATATACTTTAGACTGATTCAAAAAAAAAAAAAGTTTTTTTAGAATTTCCACAATTTCGCCAAAAAATTTGAAAGAAAGTGTCAAAAAAGTGAGCTGATATTTTTTTTAAGGTCATTTAAAGGTGGCGCAATGTCGATTTCTAGATTTTAAAACAATGTAAAAAAATCTAAAAGTCGGTTAGTTAGTTTTCGAGTCCGTAAGATAGATTTCTACATATTTACTTACATCAGTATATTGTAAGATAAGTAGAGTAAGTAAGGGTAATGTGGACTATGCGGGTAATGTGGTGCACCCTTTTATTTCCCATATTAAAGACTGTGTAACAATTCTGGTTATTCTGGTTACATTAAAACGCGAAAAACATATTTTTGCGCTTTTCGGCTTTTCTATTATGCTAATTGAACGTGCGTTATTTCTTTCAAGTTGACTTTTTTTAGTACGCTCTGAATAACTAAATAACTTCCTCAGGACTCTGTTTTCTAAAATTCAAATAACTCTAATGCAATTTTGGAACTATAATTCAACGAAGAATTGCATAAGCAATGATTATTTCAAAAAAGAGATGTATTCGGGTAATGTGGACTACCCCACATAATATAACGTATATCAACTCTGATTACTATTACACCCTAAAAAGCTAATTACATGTGTAGGATACCCGAGTTTGAGTAATATGGAGTACTATTTTTCGTTTGATTCGGAACCTTGTAGAAATGAATCTTACGGACACGGAAACTAGCTGACCGACTTTTAAGATTTTTTTATATTGTTTTAAAATCAAAAAATGCTACGTCATAGGCTAAAAAAGGGCATTACCACGCGCTCCAAAAAGTTATCAACTTATAGCTCTGAAACTCTTTAACGCAGATAGATGAGATTTGATAAATGTGTACTTAAAAATCATCGGGACAAATAATGTTTACTGAAAGAGTGGGCGCTGCCACGCCCTCATCAAAAGCTAGTGTAACATGCCTCTAAAACTACTTTGTTTAAAAACGAAATGCATTATATTTCTTAAACTAAGTATATGTTACAAATTATAAGATTTTGTACAATGCACTATAGGTCAAAAGGCACACTTTTTTGGCCAAAATTCGTAACGTTCATATTATCATGGATACCGACTGCAAATGTAGTTATGTTGACTCTAAACCAAAAGAACAATTCTGAAAAAAATCTTAACCCTTGGACTAACGGGTCAAAAATGGCATTTCCGAAGTAACTCCATGCGTTGAATCCGAATCCGAGGTCAGAATTGACCCACCACTTCAGAATTTGGAGATATTTGAGGTCAAACTTATGAAAAATGGCTATTTTGGCTATTTTTGAGGTACGATGCAAACTGTACAAAATTTTCATTATTTTTTTTTACTAAATGTATCACGTAATTCTGTTATGTTTCTTCAAAATGAGCTCTTAAAAAATGCCATGCGATACTTCCTTTAAAAGTTATGGCCGATTTAAGATGACATGTCATGACACATTGAAATCTCATAAAACGGGCAAAACGACACAACTTTGGATTTCGTGATATCATCTTAAATCAGCAATATTTTTTGAAGAAAGTATTGTATGGCACTTCTTAAGAGCTCGTTTTGAAGGTAAAAAGTGGTACTCAGTAATGAATTATGCAAAAAAAATAAAAAAAATTTTTTGCAGTCTACAACTAACCTCAAAAGTAACAAAAGTACTTATTTTTCGTATATTAACCTCAAATATCTCTATTTTTTCAAAAAAGCTGAAGCAAAAATTATGCGCACTTTTACCCAAGTTACTTGTTCTAGTAGTATCTTCATTATTGTCTAATAATAAATTGAAAAACAGCTCCTTCTTTTTCTTTTTCGTCTGTCTTTTGCAACCAGACTTCGAATAAATCGGAATTGCGGAAAAAAGTTACCTGACAAAAAAGTTCATTAAAAAAAAACGGGCAAAATCGGGCGTCTATATTTCTAAATAACATTAACAAAAGAATCGTCTTACTATTGTAGTTTTGGGTTTCTTAGGACTAACAAATTCCAAAAAAATTTTAAAAGCTTCCACGAAGTTCAAAATTTAAAAAAAATACTAAAAGTCAGGGGTCTAATTTGAATTTTAAATTTTTCCACAGAAAACCAAAATATATTTAAATGTTTTATACTACATTGCATTATAAATAACATCATAAATTTTATAAATTTTGATTTAAGAAAAAAACCAATTGTTTTAACTAGTTTTTATTGATTAAAAAAAGAGCTAAAATCACAACTTTTTTGAGATTTCTCAGTAAAATGCAAATGCATCAACTTTGACACATCGCTGAGGAACGGAAAATTATTTTACCCTAAAGTAAAAAACATTTTTGCTTGTATTGAAATATTCTCCGTTGCAACAAAAACTCAATAGAACCACTTGTAAAAATTTAATTTTGGCCAAAAAAGTGTGCCTTTTGAGAGGACAAGTCCCAAGGGGAATTAAAAGGGGGCATAACCACTTACCAGCTTTCCTATGCTTAAGAAAAATATCTTCCAAATTTAAGCTTAAAATTCATAAAAAAATATACAATAGGAAAAAATTTATAAAAAAAAATAAAAATTTTCAGAGCGGAGTCGATCGAACCGTCTTCTAACTGACCTTTCCGATAAAGTGTTTTCTTCATAATGTGCTTTTCGAAGAAATAAAGTAAAATGTAACGATTTTTTCCGATTCTGCGCTCATTTTAGTGACTTTCAAACAGTTGAATAATGAAGAAATGTCAATGAGTAAAAATTGTTTTGATTTTCAGATCGGACAAGTGCTTACAGAGTAATTGTACTTTAAACTTTTCTATTTCATTTATATGAACTTTGTTTTTAGGCAACCTTGTATATTTTTTTAATGTCAAACAAAGCTTGCAACTTTTCCACTTTTAGCTGTTTTTATTTTAATTTTCGAAAAATTGGTATAATCCACATAAAATCGATAGAAAAAGAAAAAAAAATTTTATAAAGCAGGAACAACATTCTGGCAATAGATATGCTTCATTAGTTTCAAACATACCGAATTTCGTCAAAATCGATGCAGCGGTTTAGCTATGAGAGCGTTTTTTCTATTTGGGGGCGTGGCACCGCCCACTGAAAATTATAATGGTCATATTATCATTCCTTAGTGCTAACCCTATCTCCATACCAAATTTAGTTAAAATCGATGTAGCGGTTTAGCCGTGAGAGCGTTTTTTCCATTTAGGGGCGTGGCACCGCCCACTTAAAAAAAATATAGTCCTATGCACTGCTCCTCTTCACAACCTTTCGCACAAAAAAAAAATCAAGCAAATCGGTTGCGATTTAGGTATAGAAACAGGGACTGAACCGATTTCGTTTGCCTATTTATATATAGATTAGTATTAAAACTTCCATAAAACATTTTTACTGTTCAAAGTTCAACTTTAAGCCCACTGTTTTACTAAGCTTTTAGTTTTTCATTTCCCGTCCCTATCTGACGATTCTAATTTCAAATTCAAAGCACTTTCATTTTTATGGCATTTATGTCCACGATCTCCCACTGTGCGTTCTAGAATTTGCATTATACACGTAAGAGCAAGATGAAAACAATTACACCACTAGTTAATCTTTTATGGACCGTCACTTAATTCGCTTGCCTTTGAAAACAAAAAAAAAAGTAACCCCAAAGAATGGAAAAAATCAAGACAAAAAGAAAGAAAACAAAGCTAAAGTCTAATGTTACTTTGATTAAATTTTGCTTTCTCCCCAATCACGGCGTGCCTTAACCCGTTTTAAATCGAACGTCGTAGCACATCAAATTTTTTTCCAGATGCTGTTTACTTATTGTTCAAATGATGTATAAAAAATTTTCGCTCGTGACTCCTCGACTAAATTTTGAGATGACCCCTTTTCCAATTGGGCCATTTTCCCATACAAAAAAAAAAAAATTTTTTTTTTAACTACAATAAACAAAAATCAAAATAATTAAATTTAATGTGTTTTGCAATGCTAAACGCGAATCTGACCTCAGAAACACATTTTAAGTAAAAATGCAATATCTCCTAAACGATATTATATAGGGTTTTCCAATTTACGGTTTTTTGATCTACGAACAAGTAAAAAACTTTCTGCATACTTAGTTTTTGTATCCGTTTTGGGTTTTTCGGCCCTAGTTTGAGAAAGTACCGTTCACTTTGAAAAAAGGGCTATATTTGTTTCATCCTAGAGTTATTCTACACATTTTCCCGAAAAAACATTTTGGGTGCAAGCACTTTTTATTTAAAACACGTGGGGAGAGGTGTGTCCACAATGGATTTTTTTCAAAAGTTTTAATTATTTCTTCACGTACTTTTATTTCGCTGTCCATTTTGAAAGAAATAACAATTGAAAATGAATAATTTGATTAAATATAATATCTTATATATTTTTAAAAGCTAACGTGATTCAAAAAAAAATAATTATTCGTTGGACACATGATAAGTTATGGCTGAAAAAGTGTGTATAAGTTTTTTTCGACACACTCTTTATGAGGCAATTGCAACTGTATAGTCCATATTACACTCCACTTTTTATACCCTACACCCAGGGTATATTCACTTTGCCCTTCCGTTTGCAACGCACAGAAGGAGGCGTAACAGGTATAGAAAAGTATATATATTCTTGATCAGCGTCACCTTCTGAGTCGATATAGCTATGTCCGTCTGTCTGGCTGGCTGGCTGGTTGGCTGTCCGTCTGTGGAAATATATTTTACGGGAAAACTACGGAAGATAATTCGATGAAATTTGGTACAGTGGATTTGCCGTGAAAGTTAGTTCGAAGAATTGAAAATGTGTGAAATCTATCAGCGGACACTCCTACCGCCCATACAAAAAATATATTCAAAATGCAACTTTTAGAGTATTTTTCACGAAAACGCAACCACAACAAACATAAATATTAGGTATGGTTAGCGCAAGCTCTGGGCAAAAACTAAGCGAATTCGGACAAGAAGGCGTGGCACCTCTCATAAAAGCAAAATTTTCAAAATACTGCAGTATAGGGTATTTAATGTTTGGCTGGGCCAAAGGTAACACCTTTACTAGTTTTCTCTCGATTTTGAGTATTTTTAGTTTATTAAGTTTTTTTTCTAATTCTGATGAGTTTTTTATCTAAAAGTGAATCAGAATAAAGATGAATTGTTTCCTATATTGCATGAAATAAAATGAAGTATTTTGTTTTATGTATTTTGAGTTCTATTTTAGCTTTTTGTTGTCTTTCCGACACAGAAATTTCGCGGAAGGAAATTACCGAAAAATATCTATACGGCGGAATCAAGAATACATAAAAATGTACGTCACTTCGATGTTAGGGATGCTAAATCTGTCAAACTACACGCGGAAACAATAATAACAAATTTATCTGTTTTGCGTAACAGAAATGGCAGATATATCGATTTTTCTGAATCAATAATTTGCTTGCGCGCGGAAAATGCAACGACAACGTGGAACGGAAACAAGGATGGCTGCGGCTATAACGCCCAAAGCTTCCCTCCCTGTAACATCTTAAAATTGTAATAGAATTTCATATGAAAATGAAAAATAGTTTAAATACAAATTTCGAAAAAATTTCGACTGGAGAAGAGGATGATGTTTCTTAAGTAATTTGGGTGCGCTGAATTCAAATCTGGCGCCAGAAATGCGCCATTAGGTCTAGTTATCTTTATATAAGGTTATTTATGTTCGTTATACTACTCATTAATAAATAAAAATTAATATTTACAAAAAATTCATCACGTATTTTTTAGGACAAAAGCATGCTGGGAGACTATTGCTGGACTCTTATACGTGAAACGGACGAAACAACATACAAACGATGTTCAAACACTGCCATTCACTTTTGAATTGTTAAACATTTTCAAATAAATTAATGGTTTTTCTTGAAAAAAAAAAAAAAAAATGTGTTACTGTGTTTCGAAAACCTGACCTGATAGAGAAAAACCGATTGCAGATTCGAATTCAGCGCACCAAATAACCCTAGGAACAATATTTGGTTGCTCCAGTCGAAAATCGTGTAGATCAGTTTAATTATAAAGGGAGTAAACGTTAAGGTTACGAAGCTTCTCCGCGGTGAAAGAAAGGCGTAGATTGACAAAAAATTATGTGGGACGGGGTTCTAAAATGTACCCCTGAAGAGATATGGGAAAAAACTAGTTTTCTTACTTGTTTTATCAAAAAAATGTTCTTGCTTCAGCCTAACGTTTTAGAGAAAAATTTTTTTATGGAAAACTTTTATTGTATTTAATGGTATGAGCTTTCTGGATATGGTTTCTAAAGTTAAAGACAATTTTTGTTGTAAGGCTGGTCAGAAAATTATTAATTCCCCTCACTTGCAATTTTTTGTTAATCTAGGCTTTTTGATTAAGCGATTACATTTACTAATTTATGGTTTAAATTATGGTTTTCAAATTTTAGTAGATCCATTGGGGCCCAGTACTCAGGGTCATAAAACAAGAACGAGACCAGCTCTGACATTGATTTCAACCGCATTTTGTCATGCAGGAATGACTTAAAACTAACTCTTTGCTAGAATTTTCCTACAATTTCCCATACACCAAAAAAAGGGCCTCCCCATAAAATCTTACTATTAGACCGATTTTGATTTCCAATACGGCACAACGCAGCACATATCGAGCACACCCCGGCTCAACTTTTTTTTTTTGGGAAATTCCACAAAAGCAGGACTAACTTCGCACAAAAAAAAGGACCTTTCCGCAAAAAGTGAATCCTTGGACCGATTTTTTTTTTCCAATACGGCACAACGCAGCACAAGTAGACCACACCCCGGCACAACTTTTTTTTCTGGGAAATTCCACAAAAGCAAGGCTAACTTCGCATATTCCAAAAAAAGGACCCCCCCATAAAATCTTACTATTAGACCGATTTTAATTTCCAATACGGCACAACGCAGCACAAGCAGAGCACACCCCGGCACTACTTTTTTTTCTGGGAAATTCCACAAAAGCAAGGCTAACTTCGCATACACCAAAAAAAGGACCTCCCCATAAAATCTTACTATTAGACCAATTTTGATTTCCAATACGGCACAACGCAGCACATATCGAGCACACCCCGGCACAACTTTTGTTTTCGGGAAATTCCACAAAAGCAGGGCTAACTTCACGCACATGAAAAAAACTGCAAAAAATAGCAGCTATGTACTTCAAACATACAACGGTATTTACAAAAGCATTTTGGCTTTTGAATCGTCAAGATTAAATAGTCGGTGCATATAAGCATATAATTGATGGGTTTTTATTTTGCCTCCATCTTTTGGGCATTTAAAGAAATTCAGCATTCGCGCAGTTTTTTATAGCAGACAAAATCTTTTGAATTAACGAAAAACACTACATTTTTACCTGCAAAACATTAGTGCTGCTACAAAGACATACACCGTATAAATAACAACAATAACAACTGGAAAAACAAACAAAAATACGAATTACCGGAAGTGTAGGAAGTGTTGAAGCGCAACAAACACATGTTTAAGTGTGCTAAGTTTGATTTCTGATAAAAGTGACTGACTAACTCTGCCTTCACTACACTATTCAATCCCCCTCTGTTACTTTTCCTCACACTGCCCCAAAAAAACTTGACAAACTGACGCACGCACAGACAAACACACACACACTCACACACAAACGCATGCAAACACACACATAGGTAGTGGAAAAATATAAAGTAGAAAATTCCACATTCTTAGTGGCGCTGAAACGAAAAAATAAAAAAAAAAAGAGAAAAGACAAATACCAACATAAAAACCCGCTAAGTGGCGTTAAATACGACTGTATATGTTGACCCTGCGTGGCTGTCTGTCTGGTTGGCCACCACGCAAAGAAACGTAATATCCAGCATCTAATCTATAATTTTTTAAGTCTCTTCCACTGTGGCATCAGCGCCACCCAGTTGGGACTTTGCATTGAGGAACCTGATTGAATAGGAATGATGGTTTGCTAGGTGGAAAGTTGGTTTGTTTGGAGAGTTTCAAGTTGACTATATATTTTTCCTTAATTAAAGAAGGTCGGTGGAAGGAAATAACTAAATAACCAAACTATTTTCATATAAATGTGGGCGATAATAATTTTGAAAAAAAAAACTTTTTATTTCATTAAAAATGTGGGCATTATTTCGTTTTTATTTTGGGCCTTATTTCATTTGAGAAAAAAATAAAACGAAATTAAAAACAAGATGATTATCACCCAAACTATTTTCATATAAATTTGGACGTTAATCCGTTTAATTTTTGGGCTCTATTTTGTTTTTATATGGGCTTTACTCCATATGGTATGGCTGACATTTAATTTCAAGTACCTGGAGACCGATCCCTGCTCGGTCAACAATCTGATTTAATTATTTTAGTCAATGTTTTTATTCATTTTTTTTTTTTTTTTTTTGTTATGAAACTTGTACCTTTTCACTTCTAATGGTCATGCTTTCAAAATGATAAATAAACCGATGAGAATAATAATAAGAAAAAACTCGGAAAGTATCAAATGGTATAAGAAATAATAGAAAATGGTATAGGAAACAATAGAAAAATACCAAAACTCAAAATTTTTTTTTTTTGGTGAAATAGAATGCCCTAAAATAAATTAATGGGACATGCCATGCACCCAAAATATTTCGTTTTTTGTACGGGGGCCGAAATATCTATCTTCGACGGATCATAACTCGGAAAATAAGAGTCCTTTTGAAAAACCCGAAAAGATATTTTGATAAGAAAGAGTGTGGCTATTTGATGCTATTAATAAAAAAGAATTCCACCTTTTCTTGTAGCTACGCTGTAAGACTGAACACAGTGTTTTGTTCAACTTCAAATAAAGATAATTCAAAATCCTGCAGGTATAATGACAGTTCCGTTAATGAAGACGTATTCAGCGTCAAAAAGTTTATAAGACTGCATATAAGAATTAAAAAGTTCATTTTTTTGTGCCTGAGTTATTAACAAAAAATTTTGTTTTAATAAAAAGTGGGCGTGGCAATTATTGAACAAAGCCTTTTTTTCGTTATGCTTCAGATACTAATGATCCAGATCTGCATACTAAATTTCATCAAAATATATTGTACCATTTGCGGGAAATAGCATTTAATGTATTTTTTTGTATGGGAGGTTCCACGCGCACCGGCAATATTTTACCCACTTTCAGGTCGTAGGTGCCCAATAGCAAGTAGACTCCTTACAGTTAAATTCAGAAAGATTGCTCTGGTAGTTTTTTTTTTATAGCGTATTATATTTTTGTTGGCGGTGCCACGCCCTTTAACGAATTTTTCCAATATAACGAAATATCACTTATTAATCCTTGTTTGCGGTGGTAACTTCTCCTTAATTTTCATTGAAATTGCTGGAGTCGTTTTCGAGTAATATTGAATCAAAATTTTCAATGGTTACAAAGGGGGCGTGATATTTCTTCGATACCGCCCACTTTTCGGTTATAACAAGACGTTGATAAGCAGTACGTACGTACCTAATTTCATAAAAATATCTTGTAAAATTTGCGAGAAATAGCATTTAACGTATTTTGCTTGTATGGGAGGTTCTCGCGCAACGGCGATATTTCGCCCATTTTACGATCAGAGATGCCTTATAGCAAGTAGGCTCCCCACAGATAATTTTAGAATGATTGCTTTATGAGTTCTCTTTTCATACCGTATATTTTGTGGGCGGTGCCACGCCCTTCAACGAGTTTTCCCAATATAACGGCATATCACATATTAATTCCTGTTTACACAGGTAATACCTCTTAAATTTTCATTAAAATTGTTGGAGCCGTTTTCGAGTAATGTTGAATCGAAATTTTCAAGGGTTGAAAAGTGGGCGTGGCACATTTTCGATCCCGCTCACTTTTTGTCCATTAGAAGGCATTGATAGACAGTAGCTGTATACTAAATTTCATTAAAGTACATTTAGTGGTTTGGAAGTTGTGACAAGATCAAATTTAAAATTTAGGGCGGTGCCACACCCCCTAGTGGGCAACTATAAAGTTGAAACCTTGTTCATTCTTCATTCTTTGCTAGAGTGCATCTTTTCCCAAAGTTTAATTAAAATCGCTGCATCCGTTCTCGAGAAAAAATTGGTACATATATATTTATATATTTATGAACATACAATTTTAGCTCGTATAAGAAGAGAAGATAAATGAGCCTTAAGGTAAGTGTACCGAATTACGGGCTAGTACCTAATTCAGTCAGTTTTTGAGTTTTGTTGAAAAATAAGAAAACTAAGCACGGTTTCGAATATTTTTGAATCAAAATATATTCCGTACTTATAATTGATGTCAAAAAGTATAAATTTAATTTTTTACATTCATTAATTACTTAATAATTACTTAATACCAATGCTTCAAATTATCAGTTGACGTCGAACCGTGCTGTGTGAAAGTATAAGGCAACATCAGAATTTCTGTAAGCGTTTCTAGGATTCCATGTAAGTATTTTTAATTAAAATTTGTTAAGTTGTTAATTTGTGTTGCCTTAAAAAACGGATTCTCATAAAATTATGACAAAACGAATAATATCACAGGTTTACAAAATAAAAAAATGTCATGGCGTTTTGACCAGACTATGTGTTTCCTAGGGACTTTGACTTCCTGAATCCAAATCCGGGGTCCATTTTTTTCCAGAACGTCTGAGAAAAAAGATTTCAAGGTGATATGTAGGTCAAAATGGTCATGTGTCGTTTAGTGATAAATTCGCTACAATTCTGAAACTAATTTTATATCATATGACTCCAATTTTTTTCAAATCCATCCAGGGGTTCACAACTTATAGCGGTTTTCATAGAAAATATATCCGGATCTTCCGATGGCCACATCTCCGAAACTAGGCCCGAGATACCCTTTTTGATCACATATTCTTTTTAAGGACAAAGAACTCAATGATAAAAAATTTGTTTCAGAGTTTTAGCGAATTTATCACTAAACGACACATGAACCCCATTTTGACCTCCATATTACCTTGAAATCTTTTTTCTCAGACGTTCTGGAAAAAAACGGACCCCGGATTCGGATTCAGGACGTCAAAGTCCCTAGGAAACACATAGTCTGGTCAAAACGCCATGACATTTTTTTTTTTTTGTAAACCTGTGTATTTAACCAAAAAACGGCGATTTTTTTATGACATAATTAGGTGCATAAATTTGTGTGAGTGAACGTAATATCGTTCTCCATGCCAAGTAAAAAATGAAAACTACTAGCGTTTTTCGTTTTTTAAACATCATAAGAAAAGTCGATAAATTTTTTATTAAGGAATTTGCTTGAATTTTTTTAGTGTTTTAAGACCTGTTATGTTGCCGTTATGAGCGACTTAAACTTTTTAACCCATTCTGTCACCACGACCCACATACGATTTTTTTGAATTTTTCTAACATATCAACTACTTCTGAAACATGTGCTCTCCCGTATATTATCGGAAATCTAGAACTTCCCAAAATTTTCAGATAAAACGACCTCCTGACACCCCCTCAGGTGGAAATTTCTTTGTACACTTATTGGGAATTTCATATATATATTTCTTGAAGAAAAAAAAATATATATTTGAACATAATTATAGTTAAATTAATGTTAACATATATAAAATGAAGAAACTTGACGTTTTTGATTGTTGTATAATGAAAATATATCATATTTTAAGTTAGCACGGAATTAGGTGCACAAAAGTACGGAATTATTTTTAGCCCAAAATTTTAGTCCAGAACTAGGGACAAATGCAATGTACATAAAAATTTATTACAATATCAGCATTATGATGCTCAAATTGAGTTACAATCGACTACGGATAAATCAATTGTTTTGAGAAATCATATTTCTGGTCTTAGAATTGTGTTACTTATACGGCTAGGAGCCATTCTAGAAGTGGTAATTACCTTAACATGCCGTAATTCGGTACCTTATTTGGTATTTTTTTTTTTTTTTAGGCGTAATTTTCTACCGCCGAAAAATTTATATCACAAATATGTAAAAATAAATAATGTCAATACGCCATAATAATTCATTATTCCAATAAACTCTGTTGTTTATTTGGGAAAAACTCTCATTGAGTGCAGAAACTCTACATGTGCAAAAAAAAAAAAAGAAACACAAGTTTTAATAATTAGTTCACATTTCAATTGCTTTTATCATTTTTTACTAAATAAACAGTTTTTATGTTCCTGAATAATATGGATCTTGTAGCATGTGGGGATTTAGCATTCATCGATTTATATGCAAAAAAACATATCCCAAAAGACCTTCGTGGCAAAAGGTTTATTTGAGTTATGAATTTCTTTACTTAATGTTTGAAGCGACAAGCAATATGTGATGCCTACTGCTCCAAATGGGCAGTTTAAAATCAATTGCTGAATAAAAAACTTTTACTTTTTCTAAACGCAATTGGACAGACAAACATTAATACACATATACAGCAGTTATAGCGATAGCTATTTCTAGTGTAAACAAACAGTTACGCACGATCTAATCTTAAGTTGTGCAATTCTTTATAAACTGCCACGGCGGCAATTGGATTCAATGATTTTTTTCGTGTTTTAAGAACCAAAAAAAAAAAAACAAAATCTACCAAAATCCTACACTGGCCCTGACGGCACTAAGTAAGAAATAACAATGTAACGTCTACCACTTTATTAAAGTTAAATCTCGATAAAGTAAGAAAAAATACTTATGGTTGAACAATATGACATTTGTAACTAAGTAAAACTGGAATTACTATTTCCACCTTCATATAAGGACTGAGATCGAAAAAATATTAACACACATTTTACCTAATATTTTTTCTTTTTTGGGTGAAAAATTAAAAAATTTCTTTGATCTAGTTATCTTTGAAAAATATGTCAGTTATTATTTTTAATGACAAACATGTTGATTTGTTGTGAGTTTGATCAAAATGAGTGAAGAACAAGAAGTACGTCTTAAAATTTTCAAAAAACTCCAAATTGGTCCTACAAAAAATTGGCCAAAGAATTGAAGGTCTGACGTCAAACTGTTTCCAATGTTATTAAACAGTTTTAGGAGAATTTCATCATCGATAGGAAACCTGGTTCGTGAAGAAAACAAGGACCACATGATGTTGGGAAAGCCAAGAAAATTGAAAGCATATTGAAAAGATCTCCAAACACATCTGCTAGAAAAGCTGTAGGAATATCCTTTGCGATATTAGCGAGGACTATAATTGAACACTTTGCTGGGTTCCAGGTCATAGTTATTTCGAGGGCAACGAAATTGCAGATGAACTGGCTAAAATAGAGTCAAACCAAAATACCCTTTTGGCCGACCTTTCAATAAAAAATCCCATTAGCGTAATCAAGGGAAAAATCGAAAATAAATGTATTCAGCTTGCTAGTTTTAAATAGTCAAATCTTCAAGCTTGCAATCATATTAGATCTATTTGGCCACATATAGTATAAATCGTACTAAATTTTTAATAGCAATGGAGAAACATAATGTACGGATCTTAATCGGTGCTATTACTGAACATTGTGCCATGGGAATCCATGCATCTCGTTTAAGTTTCTCACACATTGGTTACCTTTGTAGAAGTTGTAAAGACCCTGACATGGAAGAAACAGTCTTCATTTCTTTTGTGTATATGTACATTGTACATCCAAGTGGTTCTCTTAGACTTTCTCTGCTAAAGCTCTTAGTATTGGGTATACAATGGGCCCTTTCTCGAGGCCTAAGTTAATGATGACAATATGTTCATCTCCCGGATCTAACCTAAACTAACATAGCCCAGTGCTCTGACTATTTGGTGCGAAAAGTTAAAGCCAATGCAGGTTTGAAAACATACAAAGTCCAAAAAGTTCCAGACAGGAATGATGCAAAAAATTTAGATTCCAAAAGTAGGGCTCGGAAATTAAAATCGAATTTCATACTTAAATATTCATGTTGTATAATGGACGACGAAACGTATGTACTGGCAGATTTTACGCAGCTTCCGGGTCAACATTTTTATGTTGCTGATGCTCAAGGAAATGTCGAAGAACAATTTAGAATCCAAAATTAGACAAAATTTCCTAAAAAATTCCTGGTATGGCAAGCTATATGCAGTTGCGACAAAAGAAGCAAGTCATTTGTTACAGTGGGCTCTGTAAATACCGAAATATACATCAAAGAATGTTTGAAAAAAGACTCCTTCCTTTCATAAGAGAGCACAATGTGTCCACATATTTTTGGCCCGATTTGGCATCATGCCACTACGGCAAGAAAGTGCTCGAGTGGCACCAAAGTAATAACATAGTTTTTGTACCAAGGAAGGCCAATCCTCCAAATTGTCCGGAGCTAAGACCAGTGGAGAGATATTGGGCTCTTGTGAAAAGGAACTTAAAGAGCACAAAAAAGTTGCTCCAAAATATCGAAGATTTTAAAAGGAGATGGGCAAACTGTTCTAAAAAGGTGTCTGAAACAACTATATAATCTTTAATGGAAGGCTTACCAAAAAAGGTCCACGAGTTCATAAATAGTGGTTAGAACTATAAGTTATATTTTTCTATTATTTATAAAATATTATCAATTAAATAAAAAAAAATAAAAACTCTAAGATCAACCATTTTATATATATTTATAAATAATTATTTATATATTTATTTATATATTTATTTATATATTTATTTATATTTTATATATGCTAAGATTTTTTCGATCTCACTTCTTATCAATCCATCTATGTATTTACTTACATCTTTTTTTCTTGTCGTCCGCCTGGGCAATTGTTGATTTGTCGTATCTGAATTCTTTGTCCCAAGGCAGTAATTTGAATAAAAGTTTTAAATCTGCTTATTAAAATTTTGAGCAATTGCTTAGATAATTAAGTGTAGCTCCAATTCTAATCAACACACCACAATATAATCGCTACATAGAATAGCATTCTATCAGATTTGATTTGACTTTTTGTTTTCTGTGCTGGGATTGCCTTGCTGTCATTGTTAATTAAAAGTCTCTCACAGTTTGCGAAGTAATTTAGTCGGTGGGGATTGCAAAAACATCCGTGGGAGAAAAAAGGTTAGGTTACGCAGCAAAGTGCAAACAATTTTTCAGCGACCGAATGAATGTCTGTCCGTTTTAACCTCATCAGCGAATCACTGAATAAACAAAACAAAAAGATAACTTTGCAAGCGGTGAAATAGACCACTGACAAGAAGGGGCACAAGGAGAGCGGAGCGTAAGCAATTAAAAGGAAATTAAAATGATGTTAAATGGCTTGTAAATTAGAATAAATTTACACCGAGAACACTTTCTACGATTGTTTTTTTTTTTTGCTCTCTCAATGACTTGATGACATTTAATGGATGTTAATTACTTTTGACCTTTTTTTTTGGTACTGTTTGTTTTATTTGGTGTTGTATATTTTGTGACCAGATTTGGTGTTTTGATTCAGCCGGGCCTTTTCCGTGAACTTCCTCTGTACTATACGTATAGGTATGTACGGCGAGTCTAGTATGTTCGCCGTATTGCATGCAGCGTGACCGTGAAATTTTTGATGGAATTTCGTGTTTTTTTTTGTTTGTTTTTTATTTGTTAGGTGTTACATTTTTGTTTTTGTTTTTGCTTTTGTGCGGAATTTTGGTATGGTATTAATTCGATAAAAAAAAAGCTTTGACATAGACAGCTCTGTTGAAAATGATAAAGCACTGGAACTACTTATGTACAAGCAAATAAAAGAGTTGTAGGGTAAGGGAGGGAAATATGGACTACGTGGGTAATATGGACCACACGGTTATTTCCCACCGCATACATGGGATTTACCGTTATTCATGTTCAAACTTTACGCTAATACCAAAAGCTTATAATAGTGTGAAGTTGAAGAAAAAATTCTAAAATAAATTTTATTGATTCATTTTTTCTAGAGAGTAAATTTCATTATTTCACTTTAAAGACATCGTGTTTTTAAATAAATCATTAATTATATAAAGTTAGTGAATACCATTTATAATTTATAAGCACAAATTAGTTCATTAACCACAAGAGATTTTGATAAAAACCCACGTGGTGTGGGCAATATGGACCCCCAAAGAAAAATGCCTTAAACACAAATGTATTTATCATCTTCTTGAGGTGGGGAATCTAGCTGCAGTTTTCATGACAAGTCTGATGGTCACTATTTTTAATTCGTAAACTACAAAGGAAAAGAAGATGAAAAAAGCATATAATGTAATACCCTTTACTCAGAAGATTGCCGTGGCGAATTTTGGTCTGAATCTGTAATCTATCAATCTTGGAGTCATGAAAAATGTGAAGAATGTGGAAGTGACATTTTTATATGCAACTTCTGTACGAAATAAACATGTGGAGCAATATGGACTATATAGTCCATATAACACTAAACTTTTTTTATCATCATTTTGAGTATTTTCAGTTTTTTAATTTTTTTTCTTTATCCTGATGAGATATTTAACCAAAACTGAATCAGAGGTAAATTGTTTCCTTTAATGAATGACATAAAAGTAATTGTTTTGTTTTATGTTTTTTGAGTTTTATTTAAAAAAGAAAGATTGGTGGTCCATATTTCCCTCCCTTACCCTACTAAAAGTAATGTGCAAAATCAGTCAAGGCCTTTTTTTGAGACGTAACTATTACAAGGTCAAGACCGAAATCAAGTCTCAATGTCCAAGACAAAGATTGCTATGGTCTTATTCTTGGCTTACTCAAAGTTAGTTCTAATGGAACAGGTGAATTTTTTTATGCATTTTTTCATGTTGTAGTTCTTGAGAGGACTAAATATTTTTTTTCTTTCTGCGTGAAATAGCTTAAGAGATATGATGAATTAGCTTGTGGTGAGGCGTAGCACCGCACATTGCGGGAAAATCCAAATATCCTGGCCAAAGGTCCAAATATAAACTTAAATTCTGGAAAGTTTTGGTTCGATATTTTGAAAAACAATTGTCCAGGATATCAGTAACCGAGATAAAAATATAGTTTCGACGTATACTTTATAGCGTACAAACGTCAGAACATAGAAAACTGTTTGATATCGAAAAATGTGAATAAAGATGGGCCAAATGAAAATCGCTGGACAAGTTTTGTTTACAATTTTAAACAACTTTTCGGCTACAATTCTTCATCTCTGTTCTTTTTCGAATATTTTGGTGTATCATTAACTTTCATAAAAGAAAAAAATAACCGTAAAAATGGCATATTTCTAAGAAACCCAAAATTTCGATTACCGTACACTTTCCGGAATTAAGTTTCTGGAAAGTATTTTCCGGAATAACCAAAAATCCGAAAACTTTTTTCCGGAATCCATTTTCCGGAATTTCTTTTTCCGGAACATATTTTAGGAACGGAAATTTCCGGAATGTATTTTGTTTTGTTGATTTCAAGTTGTCATCATTTGACATAAGTCTAGGTTTAAAAAAATTTCTACAAGCGTGTGCCCACAATATAGCCCTCTGACATTGTACAATTTTGGTATTCGATGCTTGAAATAGAGTTTGGTGATTTTTTTGTACGATCGTGTGCCCACAACATTGTTTCGCGTACATTTTAATTGGTTTGCATAATTTGTTACACTGTAAAACACAATCACTTTTTTTCCGGAAAGAATTCCTTAAGGAAGAAGACATTCCGGAAAACGGATTCCGGAAAAAAGTTTACGGGTTTTTGGACATTCCGGAAAATAGACCTTCCGGAGATTAGATTCCGGAAATTGGGCGGGAACCAAAATTTCTCTTAAGTACGTTGAAAGCGAGAGTGCCAAAAAAAGTTCCACTTAGTTCCAGCAATTTTTTGTCATGATTTGATAGATTGAAGTATTGTTTACCTTCGCCTTAATTTGCAGCCCCCACTTTTGTCCACTACTCAAATTACACTTAATAATACATAACTGCCACAGTAAAAAATAAAAAATTGTTTGAAAATAAATTATTTTTTAATAAAAATTGATTGGTGTACATGAGAAAGAAGACTAAATTTTATGTCGAATCTGAGTCACTGCCCTCAGTTTCACTCCACTCGGTTTCACTCTCATCATCATTTTTATTGCTTAAATCAGGGTTTGGACTTTTCAAAAGCTTTGTAACATTTTGAGAAAGGCTGAATCGGTTTTTTTGGATTTTTTCTGAACGAGGAGATTATCGGATCCGAGGATACCAACATCACAGAAAGTATATCTTCGTTGGTTTTTTCTCTTGATATTTTCCTAGATCGATCTTTTTTTGTAATCTTTGAAATCTTTACTTCGGGCTTCTTGAGTAGGTATAATTGGTATGAATCACTTTTTATAGGCATGCAGTTCTTACAATACGGTTAAGGGATCTCGGCATGCCGAAGTAGTGGTGGGCGTATTAATTTTTGTACTAGGCCAATTCTTTTTGAAAATGCTCTTTTATTAAATTTAAAAAATTTCTGACTAAAAATGTTTAAGTTTTGATTTTAGGTTACATGGGAGGTGGCTGAACTTGGGTTTTGGCCGTGCCCATTTTTTGCAACCATAATAAATTGGTTATATACTATTTTTTTACTAAATTAAAACAATTTCTGATGAAAAATGTAAGAGTTATGTCTAAAATTCATTTTAGGTCATATGGGAGGTGTGCGTATTTGATTTTTGATCACGCTTATTTTTTGTGGATATCATTAATAAGTCGTAAATCTCATTTTACTAAATTTAAACAATTACTGAATAAAAATGGTAGAATTATGGTCAAAATATATTTTATGTCATATGGGAGGTGGGCGTGTCCGTTGGTCAATTTTGTTCAAATTTACATATATAGTAGTACGAGTATATACAGACTTTTGGCCAGGATTTTTGGATTGCGCCGCCCATTTTTCGGAAGCTTTCAACCATATCTTTTTGAAACAAGACCATGGAAATTTTGCCAAAAAATACCTTTTCATATATGGATCGGCAAATGTTAAAAAAGCGGCAGTCAATAAAGAGCAAAAGGAATGTCATAATATTAAATAGCTGTAATTTTGTTAGAAATTAATAAAATTAATCTCTGTTTTGCACAAAATGGATAGCATTGAGCTCAAAAAATAATATCGGTCAAATAACTTATTGTTATGGCACATAATGTGTATGACATTACTTTCGCCCTTTATTGACTTCCGTTCTTTTAACATTTGCCAAATCATATAAAAAAACAGGATTTTCAAAAGCAAAAAAGTTATTAATGAGAAAAAACAACTAAATTACACATACAATGATGTATGCACTAGATAGTATCGACCCCCTGCAAAAAAAGGCCGAATGACCGCTCTCAGTTTTAAAGCTACCCAGTGTGCCAAACGGACTCGTTTCGGATCCGTAACGGGTTCATATTTTCATTCTTTTTATCCGTTACGTATCCGTTACTGATCCGTTTGCGGGAAGGATTCCTAAAAAAAAAAAACGAATCGTTTTTTCTTCTTTTATGGATCCGTTTCGAACCTGTAACGTACATCAAAAACGAATTCAAAACGGATTCGCTTTAAATAATGTTAATGCTGCTTATAAAAAAAAAGAAGAAAACAGGGTGAAGCGCTTACTTTTAATTAAAAAAAAAAACAAAATAAAAAAAAAAAAAAAATTACTAGCCCGGCCGGGAGTCGAACTCAGGCTCCCGGGGTATTACTCTTTCATACACGAGACGTTAGACAACTAGGCTATTGACCGATATGATGTTTAACTGATGTAGACTTATTTGATGTTGAGATTTAAAGTTTGTATATTAAATAAATTTCTGTTGTTTTTTATAAGTATTCTGTGTTGTTATTCTTCCCTTCTTTTGATAAAAAATGTTATATACTCAAATTTGGAATCAAAAACATTTTTTCAAACAGAGTTTGAAAAGTTTACAAAAAATCATACGCAATAAAATAAAAAGAAAAAAAAAAACAAATCAAAAATATTTTTTTTATCATAAAAATTAAATAAAGCAAATCCGTTTTGAGTTCGTATTTGAAGTATTTACGGAATCGAAACGGATTTGCCCAGGTTCGAATCCTACCAGAGGTGGATTTTTAAGCTTTATTTTTCTTCCTTTTTTTTCTTTTTATTATTTTTTAATTGCTAATAGGCGCTTCAAAACGGTTTTTTTCTGTAAATATACAGCATTAACATATTTAAAAGCAAATCCGTTTTGAATTCGTTTTTACATAAGTTTCGGATTCGAAACGGGCCCGCACTGCGGAATTTAATTTTTTTTTTATTCGCTAATAAGCGCTTCAAAATGTTTTTTTTTTTTTTTGTCCAAACAAAGCGTTTTGAATTCGTTTTTGATGTACATTACGGGTTCGAAATGGATCCGTTACCGCGGATTACGTTTTTTATACCTTTATGAACTCGTAATGGATTCGAAACGGATCGTCATCCGTTTTTGTGCACATTGGGTAATGTTGAAAGGATTTTGATTTTTTAATTGAACTTTTAGTCATATATTTGCAAAGATCGATTTACATATAAATCTATCAATGCATTTTTCTAACACATAATTATGACAAATCAAGGAACGGATTAAAAACACGGCTATAGTGACATATGTTTCGTCTTTCGCCACAAAGACTCATCAGACTATTTTTTGTTGTAATTATAATTATATTTATTTTACTAAATTAATTATAATTGAAAAATTGCAAGTTTGAAAACTTTTTGTGGTTTTGATCTTTGCAAATATATGACTAAAAGTTCAATTAAAAAATCAATTTTCTATATATAAAATGTCATTAAGTAACACACTTAAAAATTCTTAAAAAGTTATTTGGGAGAACACGCCCTGATAAGGTGGAAACACCTGCAATCGGTATTGAATTTGTTCCAAAGGAACAACTATACCAAATATCAATAAATAACACAAACAACAATTATGATATATCAATACGTATTAACACACAAACAAAACTGGCAAAAGTCGGCTTCGCAGCAGGGCAAGGCTGGTGTAGTGGTAACGACTGCTGCTACCAACCTGGAGATCCTTGGTTCGACTCCCGCCCAGACCAAAAACCACAAAAAGTTTTCAAACTTGCAATTTTTCAATTATAATTAATTTAGTAAAATAAATATAATTATAATTACAACAAAAAATAGTCTGATGAGTCTTTGTGGCGAAAGACGAAACATATGTCACTATAGCCGTGTTTTTAATCCGTTCCTTGATTTGTCATAATTATGTGTTAGAAAAATGCATTGATAGATTTATATGTAAATCGATCTTTGCAAATATATGACTAAAAGTTCAATTAAAAAATCAATTTTCTATATATAAAATGTCATTAAGTAACACACTTAAAAATTCTTAGAAAGGATTTTAAGTAAAAACATTTTTTTTTTCGGCCTCAAAATTCGATGCGGTTTTGTTTTTTGTTTTGTTTTAGTTTTTTTTTTTTGTTTTTATATCTCCGCTAATTGACGTCCGATCAACAAGACTAGTATATCGTTGTAAATGTCTCAATATGGACCACATTTCATTCATAGAAGTTATTTATCTCAGTTTTTACCACCCTAAGGTGCCACAGACACCTTATAGAATTGAAGCCCACAAAAAATCATAAAATTTATTTCTACAAAGTTTCCTCAAACTGTTGAAATTGAAGAAGTTATAGAAAATCTAAAAGCTCAGTACAAAATATGAAAAACAGGATGTTTTAAAAACGAAAATCGCCCCCGAAAACTATGCAATATTTTTTTTTAATATTTGACATTTCAAACAGCACGCAAATAAAAGAATAAAAATATTGCATAGTCTTAGGGGTAATATCCGTTTTTGAAACATCCTGTTTTTCATATTTTGTACTGAAGTTTTAGATTCGCTATAACTTCTTCAATTTCAACAATTTGAGGGAACTTTGTAGAGATGAATTTTATGATTTTTTATGGGCTTTAGTTCTATAAGGTGCCCTTGGCACCTTTGGGTGGTAGGAACTGAGACAATGAGGCTGTATCACAGTACACATGCGAATTTTAAAACCCAATTTCAACCCCCAAATTATGAAACAGGAAGGAAAAACAATTTTTTCAAAAAAACATCACATAATAAATTATAAGTCCGAATTTAGAGAGGGATCGAACGACGCACGGTGGGTAAAAAATAAAGTTTCCCTCTCGAAAATAGAAGAATCAACCTTTTTTGTCAAATGTACGTCGTTCTCTCTGCTTTTCAGTGTTAATAATTTATAGTTAATAGGTTTTCCACGCCCTATTCAAGGAAAAAATCATCATTTAATTTAAAATTTGGGATCTTAAAAACCAAACTGCCTTGGAAAAATAAGGTTTCGAAATTTTGAAGGCTCAATAATCTTTTTTCAAGACCAAGTCCAAGACTCAATATCAAAACCAAAACCAAGACTCAATCAAGGGTGTTCAAAACATTTTTTAACCCTCAAGTTGCGTCACTCGGAAAGTTTTTATATTTTCTTGTTAAGGGTACTTTCCTTATCATATAAAAAAAAATTAAAAAAATCCGTCGGGCGCTTTTTTTTTAAATCGAATTTTCCGTTTTTGGCAATGTTGAGGTTAAGTCAAAAATAACATGCGAAAACTAAAATCAATAAACAGGAACACGAATAGTCTTTTATATAAACTGCATCACTTATAATCATTTATTGTCTTCAAAATGAGCCATCAAATAGTCATCTATGATTTTTCTATACAAAGTTATGAGCTCTTTAATATGACATCAAGAAACACAAAAACGTTATGCCAAAACAAGTAATACACTGAAGCTAACAAGTTAGTTTGCTTAAAATTGTTGTGACGAAGAAAGGAAAATTCGTAGGTGACCACTCGATGGCTGATTTTGAAGACGAGGGATTGTAGTAAGTAATTCAGTTAGTATAAAAGAGCAGAAAAATTTCGTGCGTTCTCTATGTAGCCTTTGACATAGTCAAAAATCTTGTTTTTTGTTTTTTTTTTTTTAATTTTTAGGTTAGGATAACTCCTAGAAAAAAAAAAGGATATTGATATAAATTTTAAAAAATTTTATAGACAAAGATATGTACTTTTAACTAACATAACAGGTTTTATGACAAAGTTTTACACTGTCTTGTTACATAACCTCAAAAGTGGGAAAAAATCACGAAAAATTTTATATTTTGGTAGTTTTTGGGTCAGGATATCTCAAAATTCTGTAGCGATAGAACGATTTTGTTAACGGATCTGAACGACTATTCGAGTTCCTTTTTATTGATTTTAGTTTTCGCATGTTATTTTTGACTTAACTCAACTTTGCCAAAAATGGAAAATTCGATTTAAAAAAAAAAAGCGCCCAACGAATTTTTTTAATTTTTTTTTATATGATAAGGAAAGTACCCTGATCAAGAAAATATAAACACTTTCCGAGTGATGCAACTTGAGGGTTAAAAAATGTTTGAACACCAGTGCAATGTGCAAGAACAAGACCAAAACTGCTGTGTTCTTGTTCTTGGTCTTGGTTTGCTCATCACTAGGTCTATGGCATTTTTTTTGGAAAAAATGTTTACCGTTAGATAGGCTCCAGTGCAAATCACACGGTTTTTATAAACAAGAGCCATATGGTCACCTAAGAATTTTAAAGTCAAAAAAAGTATATATCCTTAAATGTTTTTCCTTCCTGTTTCATAATTTGAGTGTCGAGTTGGGTATTCGTTTTTAAATGTACATTGTACAATATAAGTATGTACATACATAGCTTAAAGTGAAATACATGTAAGTATGTACATCTGTGGCATTTTGACAAAACAGCTTAACTCCAAATTGGCAACTTATCAGGAGAGCTAAAAACTACTTTGATGCTTCTTAATTTTTTTATGAAGGAATTGGAACAAAAGTCAAGGCTTTTTACAAAATAAATATTTTCCAGTATTTTGAATTTTATTTTTTTTTTCTAAGGTCGGTCGATTGTATTTAATGAAATTGAAGGAAGAAATTTTTGTCAAATGTTTTTGATTAAAAAAATTCATTCCAGGAAAAGTAACTTATTTTAAAAGCAGAGCTTTTGTCAAATTATAACTGTATCATATATCGACTTAAGTTATTTTGTGAAAATTATTTTTAAAAATTTTTGTTGTTGAAAATGCTTGAATTTTTCAACATATTTGATATAAATGCAATTGGGAATAAAACGTCGAGGTAGGTTGATTTTCGATTCTATATCTCTGCATCTTAAAGTCATAGAGATAAGACGATTACACCAAAAGAAGCGTAGTTAAATTTTATATTTTTGATTTAAATTCTGGAAAATTGTCTTACTACGAGATTGGTGTTTTTTGACAAAAATCCACAGATATGTATAAACTCAAATATGCATTTGCATTTTTCCCAATAAATTTCTATGGGGACACAAATTAGCTTCATTCTGTTTTGACCTGACACTGTTCCCTCGAAGGATAATGTACTCGAAAGTTTTAAGATTTTTTCTTAAAACCTTATTTAAATTATGTACTTAGATACCTTCTTTTCTAGGAGATACCGCAGACAGCGTGTTTTTTGCACTTTTTTATCATTTTGGGTTAGATTATCGCCGAGAAAAATAAAGGTGTCGACATTACTTAAATAGGGTTTTAAAGAAAAGAATTAGAACTCTCAATTTATTCATCAGATTTTACGAGTAAACGATATGTTTATAAGCTAATTAAGTTAACCATAAGTTAGACAAGCCTTGAAGTACCGAATTATCCATTAAATTCTTCGGGCTTGTAACTTACAGGCCAAAACAAGTCACAAGAAACTCTTTCTAAGTAAAAACTAGTAAGGGTGAAAAATTTGGCCTGGCCAAACATTAAATACCCTACACTGCAGTATTTTTAAAATTTTGCTCATATGGGAGGACACACTGCTCCTGAACAAACGATAGGTTGCATGAAAATGTCACAAAAAACCAAAAATGCCCCTTTATTCGTAATCGTTCACTGAGTAAAAGTCAACTTTATTTGAAATCTTAGCTGCTCCTTTTTTGAAAATATCTCGATTTTTCCAATTGGGGCATTTTCCCATACAAAAAGAAAAAAAAAATTTTTTTTACTACATTAAACAAAAATTAAAATAATCACAATCAATGTGTTTTGCAATGCTAAACGCGAATCCACCCTCAGAATTGCTCTATCGTGTATAGTTTATGAGATATTGTAACCTAAAGACCAAAAAAGTCGTTTTTTTTGCCATTTTTTGAAGCTACATAACTATGTAACATATCATTTATTCGTCAAATGTGGCTTAAATACTTGAAAGTTTCAATCTTTTCCTTTAAAATTTAATTTAAATTATATTTATATCTTAATGTTTCTAAGAGATATCGTAGACCGAAATATTGTCAAAACGGGTTT
Source organism: Calliopum simillimum (assembly GCA_951812925.1). Classification (NCBI taxonomy): domain Eukaryota; kingdom Metazoa; phylum Arthropoda; class Insecta; order Diptera; family Lauxaniidae; genus Calliopum; species Calliopum simillimum. Next base: position 10,214,836 of record OX638373.1, on the reverse strand, counting down.
TTTGCACTTTTGTGTCTTTTTAGGTTAGGATATCTTTGAGGAAAAAAAAGATATCAACATAATTTAAATTAGATTTTAAAGGAAAAGATTGAAACTTTCAAGTATTTAAGCCACATTTGACGAATAAATGATATATTACATATTTATATAGCTTCAAAAAATGGCAAAAAACGTTTTTTTTTTTGGTCTTTAGGTTACAATATCTCATAAACTATACACGATAGAGCAATTCTGAGGTTGGATTCGCGTTTAGCATCGCAAAACACATCGATTGTGATTATTTTAATTTTTGTTTAATGTAGTTAAAAAAATTTTTTTTTCTTTTTGTATGGGAAAATGCCCCAATTGGAAAAATCGAGATATTTTCAAAAAAGGAGCAGCTAAGATTTCAAATAAAGTTGACTTTTACTCAGTGAACGATTACGAATAAAGGGGCATTGTTCGTTTTTTGTGACATTTTCATGCAACCTATCGTTTGTTCAGGAGCAGTGTGAGGTGCTACGCTCTCTTGTCCGAGTTCACCCAGTTTTTGTCCAGAGCTTGCATTTATAGTTTTTAGTGTCTGAGTGAAAAACGTTTTCAGTATAGAGTTTTGAAACTTTTGCTTATATGGGAGGTGCTACGCCCCCTGTCCGATTTCACCCAATTTTTGTTGAGAGCTTTCATTTATGATTCTTAGTGTCCGAGTCAAATTTGGTTTGAATATCTCAAAAAACGCTTTCAGTATAGCGTTTTAAAGCTTTTGCTTATATGGGAGGTGCCACGCCCTCTTGTCCGAATTCGTTCAGTTTTTTCTTAGAGCTTGCGCTTACAATTCTTAGTATTTATGTGTATTTTGGTTGCATTGTCGTGACAAATACTCCTGAAATTCCATTTTGAATATATTTTTTGTATGGGTGGTAGGCGTGTCCGTTGACCGATTTCGCTCATTTTCAATCCCCCGAGCTATCTTTGACGACGGAGGCAGTGTACCAAATTTCATTGAATTATCTTGCTCAGTTTTCCCAAAAAGTGTCTTTCAACACACAGCCATCCAGCCAGTCAGCCACCCAGCCAGCCAGCCAGCCAGCCAGCCAGCCAGCCAGCCAGCCAGCCAGCCAGCCAGAAAGACGGACATGGCTATATCGACTCAGGAGGTGACGCTGATCAAGAATATATATACTTTTCTATGTATATCTGCCACGCCTCCTTCTCTGCGTTACAAACGGAAGGACAAAGTGAATATACCCTGGGTGTAGGGTATAAAAATCAGCAAAACCGTTTCGCTGCCGCTAAAGAGCATGTTTAAAAAAACATCAGAAGGTTTTTAGCTTTTGGGAGAACGTTATATTTGCGGGCGAGTTAAAATGAAGCATTTTCGATTCTGACGCCCTTTTCAACATGCTCTTTACCGGCAGCGAAACGGTTTTGCTGATTTTTTTTTACTTAGAAAGAGTTTCTTGTGACTTGTTTTGGCCTGTAAGTCACAAGCCCGAAGAATTTAATGGATAATTCGGTACTTCAAGGCTTGCCTAACTTATGGTTAACTTAATTAGCTTATGTTGAACCCGATAGTATTGGGTTTTCCTTGATTTACCGCGCAATTAGTTGCGTTGACAATTTTTTTTTAATGTAGTTCTTCCTTTATCAAGCACTCTGTTCTCATGTAGAATGCAATTTTTTATATTGCGGATTGTTGAGTCACTGAAACAAGCTATTAACATTATTTTCCAACGCGAAAAGCCATTTTAGAATTGCTGGAAGACTAACACCCGCTGCTTAATCGTTGTGCATCAGATCAATGCCAAAAAATACTCACCTGCTCAAGTCCATTGATGATCTCGAACAAAAAATGGCTTAAACATATTGCAAGAATAGGGAGGGAAGCATAGAAACTGAAAATACCATCATTCGGTACCATGGACAGTCTTCAATATACTAAGAACTTTTTTGGTTGGAATAAGGTGTGAGATACATTTTCGTAGATCAGTTCTTTTTTTAGTGCTGTGGGACGTGGAAGAGTGTTTTCGTTGTTTTTCTTTTGCACGTTTTATGAAGGCTTCCATGTGTTCAAATCTACATTTGAATTTTTTTGATATTTCATTTTGTTTAAGAGTTATACTCATTTCAAAGTTTATAAAGTTTCTGGTTGGAATAAGCTGTGAGCCACTGTATATAGGTTAAAAAAATAGCTAAAAACGGTTTTTATGCTTTTTAGGTAAGGATATCTCAAAAACTATATCGATAGAGTAATTCTGAAGACGGGATTCGAATTCCGCATCGCAAAACAAAGCGAAAACGATTATTTTTATATGTTATATTTTTAAAGTTTTTATATGCCGCAACTATAAAAAGGGTTTTTCTCGTGATTTTTTGTTGTGATTTTTTTTTTTTGTAATAATCCTGTACGTATAGCAAACCGTGGTTTTTTTTTGACAAAAGTGAATTTCGAATGGACCAAAATCAAATATTTAAACAAAACGTGGCAGGTTTTACTATCAAAAAGCAAGAATATTATTCTTCCATAAGCTGAATAAATGAACAGGTTAAGCATACAGTATATGTGTGTATGTGTAGGCGAAGCTGCTTTCTTTGGCTTTTATTATTCTAGAATTCAAAAAATATTCAACCTGCAGATTTTTTTTTTTTTTTTTTGCAAAATTTCATATGAGAATGCGCTGAAAAACCTTAGTGAAGTTTTTCCATTATTTTTGCATCCCCAAAAGTAATGAAATACATAAAAAGTAAAGAAAATAATGTTTATCTATAGACAAAAACAGAAAAAATTATACATACATAAAAAATCACCCTAACGAAAATAAAAAACGATAAAAAAAATGCGGTGCTACATAAAAAATGAAATTATGCCTGTTTTTTTTTTCATTTTTTCAAATTTGAAGTAAGAGCAAATGTATGTATGTGTACATACTCGTACATTTTGTTTATGGGGTGACATTTTGGGATTGGGTGGGTGATTTAAAAAAAAAACAAAAAAAAAAAAAGCACACATCGTATCGAATTTTTGCGTATTCGTCGTATATTTGAATTTTCTATACCACATTTTTATACCCTATACCCAGGGTATATTAACTTTGTCCTTCCATTTGTAACGCAGAGAAGGAGGCGCGGCAAGTATAGAAAAGTGTATATGTATATTCTTGATCAGCGTCACATCCTGAGTTGATATAGCCAACTCCGTCTGGCTGGCTGGATGGTAGGCCGTGCGTGGAAATATTTTTTACGGCAAAACTAAGCAAGATAAATCAATGAAATTAAGTACAGTGGCTTCTTGTAAAAGTATGCTCGTGGGAGCGAAATCGGTCAAAGGACACTCCTACCGCCCATACAAGAAATACGCCATTTGACGTCCGATCAACAAGTATAGTATATCGCTGTAAATGTCTCAACATGGACTACAAGTCATTTATCTCAGTTTCTACCACCATAAAGTGCAAAGGACATCTTATAAAATTGAAGCCCACTAAAAATTATAAAATTCATCCCTACGGTAACTCAAATTGTTGAAGTTGAAGTAGTTATAGCGAATCTAAAACCTCAGTACAAAATATGAAAACAGGATGTTTCAAAATGAATATCGCCCCCTAAGACTATGGAACATTTTTTTTTTATTTATTTGCATGCTGTTTGAAATGTCAAATGTCAAAAAAAAAAAAATTTCCATATTCGATTCTGAAACATCCTGTGTTTCATATTTTGTGCTGAGCTTTTAGATTCGCTATTTACAACGATATACTATACTTGTTGATCAGACGTCAAATGGCGGATATAAGAAAAAAACAAAACCTTAAAATTCTTCCGATGTTAGCTTTCAAACTGGGGGCGGGCATTCGAACTTTTTTTTTGTAATACGTAGGCTGCTAGATATATTTCTGGCCTAGGCAACACTAAGTGTTGCTAGGTGCAATCTGACATTGCCATTGGAAAGTTTGACATTTTTTAGCATAAACGAACTCAGAACGTTTTAACGTACGGCCATCATTTGTGTTGTTTACAGTGACTTGAAAAAATCAATTTGGCAAAAAAATGGAATTAACTCGTAAACATTTTCGTGCGATAATTTTTCACAACTTTCGACGTGGATTATCACGACAAGAGTGCATCAATGAACTTAAATCTTTGTATGACAATGAAGCACTATCCTATAGCACTGTGAAAAACTGGTTTAATGAATTCAATCGTGGCCGACGCTCGCTCAAAGACGAATTCCGTGAAGGTCGTCCAAAAACGGCCGTTGTGCCTGAGAACATTGATGCCGTGCGTGAACTGATAATGCAAGATCATCATGTGACACATCGTGAGATAGAAGCATCTTTGGGCATTAGTTCCACTCCAATACATTCGATATTGCATGAACAGCTGGCCGTAAAAATAGCTTTTTCTCGTTGGATCCCGCACAATTTGACAATCGCTCAAAAAAAGGCTCGTGTCGATTGGTGCAAAGAAATGTTGAAAAAATACGATCGCGGTGCTTCAAAAGACGTTTATAAGATCGTCACAGGTGACGAATCATGGATCTATGCGTATGAGTCCGAAACAAAACAGCAATCGACCATGTGGGTCTTCGAAGACGAGCCAAAGCCAACGAAAGTTGTTCGTGGAAGAAGCACTACGAAGCAAATGGTCGCCTGTTTCTTCGGCAAAACTGGTCATGTGGCGACTGTTCCGCTTGAACAACGTAGGACGGTCAATTCTGAGTGGTACACCACAATTTGTTTGCCTGAAATCTTCGGAGAAATTCGAAAAACGAACAAGAGAAGACGAATCATTGTTCACCATGACAATGCGAGCTCTCACGCATCGGCTCAAACCAGCGCCTTTTTGACCGGTCGAAACGTCGAATTGATGGGTCATCCGCCGTACAGCCCTGATTTGGCACCCAATGACTTCTTTTTATTCCCGCACATAAAGAAAAAAATGCGTGGCCAACGATTTTCGTCGCCAGAAGATGCTGCTGAAGCGTTCAAAAACCATGTTTTGGAGGTGTCTCAATCGGAGTGGGAAAAGTGCTTCGAAAATTGGTTTGAGCGCATGCAAAAGTGTATAAATCATGCTGGAGAATACTTTGAAACACAATAAAATCATTTTTGAGATAAATATTCGCATTTTCATTATCAGGCCAGAAATATATCTAGCAGCCCTCGTACTATCTAAGGCGCATCCGTGTAGCGTACGGTTGGTGACAGACCACAAGCAGACTCTGCTGTTCATCGGATCTGTGACAACGCGGGATACACGTTTTCAAGCTACAGATCATGACTGATCATTTGCTACTTACAATATTAAATCGAAATATCAAGAAGAAAACGCAACACGCAATATTCTTGCAAGTGAACTCCTACGTGCAAGATTATTTTACATTTCAGGATAGCGATTGAGTCATAAAAAGAATATAAGTGGTATATACTGTTAAAATCGTTACAGATGCTACGGAAGGGACTAAACTGTGTATAATTTGACCTACAATGTGACAATTTTAGATGGCGAAAGTGCCTTGAGCCTCTTCCTGGAAAATTGAAATCAATTGATTGAAGTAAAATTGGTGAATTCGTTTCGCCTTTAATAATTTTATGCAAAAAAGTTACAATAAGCATTACTCTTCTACTATTCAATGAAGGTAAATGGATTAGTTTCAAACGGCTTACATATGAAGGCAGATTTTGCTCAGGATTCCACGGTAGTCCACGAAGTGCAAATAATAAAAATTGTTTTTGAACTGATTCTAGTTGATCACTATAGATTTTATAGTATGGATTCCATACAGGTGATTCGTACTCTAGGATAGGCCTCACAAGAGAAGTGTAAAGAAGTTTCGTTATATAACGATCAGTGAATTCTTTAGCCCAACGCTTGATAAAGCCAAGAACACCTTTAGCTTTGTTAATGGTCAAATTTATATGGAATTTGAACAAAAACTATGTGAACTCAGACAAGAGGGCGTGGTACCTCCCATATAAACAAATGTTCCAAAATAGCAAACTGAAAGTGTTTTTTGAGGTAGATGAACCAAATTTTACTCATAAACTAAGAACAATAACCTGAGCAAGAACGAGGTAAAATAGTGCAGTGTAGGGTATTTAATTTTTAGCCAGGCCAACACCCTTACTAATTTTTTGAATATTTTTATATCCAACATCATTTTCTGATCGTTGATCTTGCTGTGTATGTCCGTCTAACTGTCTGTCTAAAGTCAGAATTTCTAGGTAGTCAATCAAAGTTTATTTATTGATTACTATTAGTTGAGTCAATAAAGCCAAAAAGTCCTCAAGAACAGCTCCGACTTTGATGATTTTTTTTTTAATTTTTATTTTTTTTTTTATTTTATTTAAAATCAGAAACATTTTGGAGCACAGTCGTAACTATATAATTTTTTAAACAATATTTAGGAAACTTATGTTTTCATAAAAAAAAATTTGAAAAAAATACAATAACCAAAAATGAAAATAGTCATTTTATATGTATTTGGCGACTCTAAATTCGAATCTGGCACTAAACGATATCCCGATTTCGCCCAATTTTAGCCCATAATAAGGCATTTATAGTCAGTAGTTGTGAACCAAATTTCATCAAAATATCTTATACGGTTCAAAAGATATGAGCAAATTAAATAAAAAGTTTAGGGCGGTGCCGCGCCTCTTCATAAGTACAAAGATTCATTAAAATCGCTGTAGCCGTTCTTTGGAAAAACATGGCAACAGTTTTTATACAAGATACAGCAGTTCTAGTGCCAGATTCGAATTAAGGATTGCCAAATCTATACATAAAGTTCCTGTTTCTATACCTAAATCTAAACCGATTTGCTTGAATTTTTTTTTTTTTGTTGGAAAAGTTGTGAGGAGGAGCAGTGCATAGGATTATTTTTTTTGAAAGTGGGCGGTGCTACGCCCCTAAATGGAAAAAACGCTCTTAAGGCTAAACCACTACATCGATTTTTATGAAATTTGATATTGAGATATGGTTAGCACTAAGGAACGATAAAATGACCATTATGTTTTTAAGTGGGTGGTGCCACTCCTCTATGTGAAAAACGCTCTCCTGGCCAAACCACTGCATCCATTTTTATGAAATTTGTTATGGTGATAGGGTTAATGCTAAGGAACGACAAAATGACCTTTATGTTTTAGTGGGCGGTGTCACGCCCCTAAATTGAAAAAATGCTCTCACGGCTAAGCCACTGCATCAATTTTTATGAAATTCGGTATAGAGATAGGGTTAGCACTATGGAACGATAACATAACCATTATCACGGCATTGATGTTTATGATTTTTGGTATGGGGATATAATGAACAGGGTGGAAAGATATCAAAAACTTTTTACTCTTTAGTAGGAAATACACGCATGGAAATGGAAAGCACGATAATTTGCGCCCTAAGGAAGAATATTAAAAGCTTTTTGTGTTTTATCGACCATGGAAGGGTATAACAATTTTTTGCTTTATAGTCAAATCGAAATGGTCGAATTTTGGCCACAAGGCGAACTCTATTACAAGGGTGTCAGCGTAGAATAAAAGTGAGCGAATTTTGGCTCCACCAACAACATCAATATTTCTGTACAACAATCACAGAAATAATTTTTTTTGTTTTTTTTTTCACGCTCGTTAAAATTTCGCGTTTTTGTTGCTTTTTTTGCGTACACACAACTCGAACTTGAACCAACATAATACAACAACAACGACTATGTCGCATCAAAAACAAAAACAACAAACAATATGGGTATTAATGCGTTGATGCGCAGTTGCGAAAATGCAAGTCTTTTACGCAACAACGCCTGAACGTTCAATGTGAATATTTCCATCTTGAGAAAATGCGGAAGTAGTGCGAAATTTTCGGCAAAGTTTTTGTTGTTTTAAAAATGTCAAACCTTCGCAAACCGCACTTCCGCAACGACGCAAGAGCATTGCGCATCAACGCGTGAATACCCCTACTTTTTGTGTGTGTCCTAGTAATTAGAAATTTTGAAAATTGTTAAAATATTTTTGTTGTTGTATACGAGGCATGAAAAAACAGCAAAAAATTGTTTTTGTGATTGTTGTAATTCGAATTTGAAGTTGTTGTAAAAGCGAAAGTTTTGCGCTGCATGCGCTTGGCTCAGTGATTTGAAAACGCTTACACCCTTGCTCTAGTACATATAAAATGACTATTTTGATTTTTGTTTATTGCATTTTTATTCCAACTTTTTCTTATGAAAACATAAGTTTCTTAAATAAATAAATAAATAAATACCGCGCTCCAAAATGTTTCTGATTTTAAATAAAAAAAAAACAAAATTTAAATAAAAAAAAAAACAAAATTTAAAAAAAAAAATCATCAAAATCGGAGCTGTTCTTAAGGACTTTCGTCTAAAAGGCTTTATTGACTCCACTATATACACATACAAAGTTTCATCAAATCATCAAATAAATATAACGAATTTCATTTTTTTATATAGGTACGGGATGTTTAACGTCAACCGAGCCACCTCCGTCGGCAGAATTTGTGTGGACGGAAAATAAAGTTTTGGATACCAAAATTTTTGTTTTCTTAAAAGCTTTCGAAAACAAGTGGCATTTTTAAAAATTTCAATATGGCGACGTCGTAACACGCCTCGAATGGGGGCGTAAAATAATTTTTTTCAATATTTTGCCGTAAATTTCATCACTCGAGGGTTGTAGGGGCCGCTAATCACGAATCTGAAGTCAGAATTTGGGAATTTTTAAATCCATGATGGCGAATGCAATATGGCGTCTCACATCATAATTTTGCCCAAGTCGAAAAAATAACGATAGTTCTATTTTATAAAAAATACTACTGACTTTTAAAAATAATTTTTTTCCGTAAAAAATTGCAAATTTAAAAATGTTTTTGCATATGTTCGAGAGAAATGTTGGAGAATAAAAAATAATGGGGGTCGATGAACATTTTTTTTTTTTTTTTTTTGCTCCATACAAGACAGATCATACACCACGTATTATGAACCATAGACTAAAAAGGACGGATCAGAGACCATAGATTATGGCCTACAGCCCATAAGGGATAAATCATTGTCCATATAAATATTATGGAATTTTTTTCCATCAAGAAAATGGCAGTCTATGCTAGTCTCAACTTGTACTATTTATAAGAAAAAAAAAGTTTCTTTAAAATCAGAGACGCAAAAGCCAAATGCTATCCGGTTACGTGTCTATAAAAAATTTTGCAACAAAATTTGTAATTTGCAATACTTGAAACCACTCGAATTTATTATGTTGGTAGATACATTCAAAATTTTCGCGTATTATATGCGAAAGTAAGTTTTTTTTATTTTCTTTAAATAGAGAAGTATTATGAAAAAAAAGCAGGAAAAAGTCTAATGTATTTTTTTACTCATATTCAGTTTGCGTTTTTTAGCGTCTTAAAAGCAACCCCTAAAAAATGACACCACCAACACCACGAACTCCATGTAGATTTCAATACACATCCCCTTACCGTCATCTGCAACTGGAGACCAAGGTTTTGCCCTTACCATTTTCATTTTTTTTTTTTCTTTACCGTGCTATTTTTAATAATACAGTTTTTTCTCATTTTTTATGCCTTGCATTTTTTTTTTGCCTTTTGTGACCCCTCACACGGCGTAAAATAAAATAAATTATTGTACCCTCACGTTTCAAGGGTGATTTTTTTGTTTTTTTTTTTTTTGTTGGCTGTACCAAGTATTAATGGTATGTAGTGTGCTAACAACACAAGATAGGGTACCAAGATTTTTTCCTTTTTTGTTTTTTGAAACTTGGTGCTTTATGATTATTTTTTTTTTTTTATGGGAGAACATGGCATTGTTTTTTGCGTTTTTTAATCTACGTACAAAAAACTCAGTTGTCACTGGTGTATGTGTGAGTGTGTTTTGTAATTTGGCACTGAGGCACAGTGGGGAATTTCAAAAAGTTATGAGCAAAAAACATGGAGAATCAAAAGCGCTCCATTGGCATCTTAGGGGCTGTCCATAAATTACAATACATCGCACGAATTTCACGATTTTCGGACCCCCGTGTCACAATCTGTTACATATTCATAGACCCCCCTTTTATTTGTGACATCACACTCTGACGTTTTATATAGTAAGTTAGGGTAATGTGGACTATGCGGATAATGTGGTGCACCCTTTATTTTCCCATATTTTTTTTAGTACGCTCTGAATAAGTAAATTACTTCCTCAGAAGTCTGTTTTCTAAAATTCAAATAACTCTAATGCGTTTGTGGAGCTATTATTTAACGAAAAAATACATAAGCACGTCTGATTTTACATTTGTTTTATATTGTATATTAAATTATTATTTCAAAAAAATTATGTGTTCGGGTAATGTGGACTATCACATATTATACATATACCGCATATCAACTTTGATTACTATTACACCTTAAAAAGCTAATTTAACTGGCCTCACGCTTGAAAATGTTAATATTTTAGTTTATGAACTATCTAATAGTAAAACCAATAGAATAACTAATATTTACAAACTAATTGACCAAACTAACCTACTGCCATTACTTTGAAAGAAATTGGCAAAAAAAGAAAAAAGTAACCACATTACCCTAAATAACTCTACCTTAAATTTAATTGAACGACTTATTTTTTTTTTATTTTAGTTTTACGCCAACTATTGTTTGTTTTTCGTGAACAAAATATGCTTGAAAATTTCGAAACTTTTTCGATTTGAATTGTGTGACATCACACTTTCCAAGACCGCCAGAACTCGCCCCTAAGATCGCCGTGAAGAGGTTTGGGTTGAATGTGTAATCTGGCGTTCTTGAAGTCATGAAGAATGCGCCGGATGTGGAAGTAACATTTTTATATGCAACTTCTGTACCAAATAAATATGTGAGCAATTCGGATATGGACTATATAGTCCATATAACACTACACCTTTTTTTTCTTCATTTTGAGTATTTTCAGTTTTTTAATTGTTTTTCTTTATCCTGATGAGATATACATCTAGAAATGAATTAGAATTAAGGTGAACGGTTTCCTTTAATGAATGAAACAACATTTATTTTTTTTGTTTTATGTATTTTGAGTTTTATTTAAATAAGAAAGATTGGTGGTCCATATTTGCCTCTCTTACCCTACATACGCTATTTTGTTGGCAAATTTACTGTTCTACAAAAAGTTTTTAAGAAAGTATATCGAAATTTTCCTTCGTTCTTTTGATAAATATTATGAAAAAACTGTCCATTGTTCTGATAGGTCGTTATTGGCTTGAAACCTTTTTCATTTGTATCATATATCATCCCGTCGAACTTTGTTTTATTAGGGGCCGGACACCGCCCATTTTTTTAAAGGGTGTTAATTTGTTCAATGCACTTCATATGTGTGCCAAATGTCATGGCTACGCGTCGAACAGTTTCTGTGCTGTGGCATGGCACTGCTCATTGTTCTGATAGGAGGTAATGTTTAGCTTGATGCCTTTTAAATACATGTATACCAACTGTTATAGTTTCGAAGGGGCGTGGCACCGCCTATTTTTTCTAGCCTTTAACCACCATACCAACATACTTTAAAAATTTCATCGAAATCAGCAAAGTGGTTTTCCAGTTCATAAAAGACAAACACACAAACATTAATTTTTCTACAGTAAGTAGATGATATTTTTATCAATGTATCCACTGTGCAGGGTGGCATTGTGGAAAAACAAAAAAAAAAAAAAACTAAAACCCAGCACAAATTTTTCATTAATGCCTATGCAGCAGCTATAAGAGTAAGAAATCATATTGGAATCGTATCAAATGCATTTTAAAACCCATAGCCGTGTCCGTGTCCAGAAAAGTATAAAAAACACAACAACAACAACAAAATAATCATAACAAGAGGGTAAAAAATTAAATTTGAACCCTTAAGCTTTGCGTATATGTAGCGATAAATCGTACCGATCGAATCAAATGTGCATTGAGCCTACACATGACACTTACTAAGTTAAGTGTGCCGATTTCAGCGCAGTTCACATGTGTCTTTATTGTGTAGCTCATAGGTGGGGGTGAAATAGGACCAAATTTGGTTCCAATTATAAAAGAAAGTCTTCTTTACTATGCATGTTTCCTGCAACTCAAAATCGAATGTGCATGGATGGATTTCCCAAATTCTAGGTGGATAGTTAATTTTCAACTTTTATTATAACCCATTTTGTTTGGTGTCAATTAGGGTCCCATTGGGGTTGCCTAACCAAAACGTTAGGGCCAAACGCGGAAGCCTAACAAGGGCGTCTTATATGATGCAATGGACTGGAAAACCATATTTTCCAATTAGAAATGCCTAATTAGTCATTCGTAAATAGGAAAATTTAAGTTTTTGAACTGTCAACTTAAATTAGAAATAATATTAAATCAACAAAAAACAAATTAATTTCAGTGTTCCATAAATATTTTCGAAAATTTAATTTTTCTCCCAAAACCATTTTTTGTCACAAAGAAAAAAAAATGTTTCATCCCGACTAGAAATTTTTGATTGGTATATTGCATAAAACGCTTAGAATCGTCCTAGAATACATGTGATTTTATCAAAAATTTTTGCAGCATTTTAAATTTTTTTATTTTAAAATTTTAGTTTTTTGGAAAACATTTTACAAAGTCTTAAAAAATTCTAAAAAAATTCAAGCTCATCCCTTGAAGGATTTTAAGCATTTTATGCTATATACACGTTTTTCGTACGATGCCCTGATTTTGAGTGAAAAAAATAGTTTTGCCGAACGCTAGTCCCATCAAACTCAAGACTATAAAATTTTAGACCATACTGATAAGAACTCGAAACAGGATAAAACTGACTTATTGTTTTTCACTTTTCACTTGAATAGAGACAATATATTGATTTTCTGTTAATGCTTTATATGGTTCTTTTTCTAATCATTCAGAATACTTTCTATATTATTTATTAAAAAAAAAAATAGATGTATAGATAGTAAGATTGTATGGGGAGGGGAGGGGGTGAGGAAAAATCTTACGATTTCTTACGTGGGGGAGGGAGGGGGTCAAAAATATGCTTAAAACGTCTTACGTATTCAATGGACGGCCCCTAACCTCATTATACCCTACACCCAGGGTATATTCACTTTGTCCTTCCGTTTGTAACACAGAGAAGGAGGCGTGGCAGATGTAGAAAAGTATATATATTCTTGATCAGCGTCACCTCCTGAGTCGATATAGCCATGTCCGTCTGTCTGGCTGGCTGTGTGTTGAAATACACTTTTTGGGAAAACTGAGCAAGATAATTGAATAAAATTACACTGCCTTCGTCGCCAAAGATAGCTCGGCGGATTGAAAATGAGCGAAATCAGTCAACGGACACGCCTACCGCCCATACAAAAAATATATTCAAAATGCAATTTTAGGAGTATTTTTCACGACAATGCAACCAAAATACGCATAAATACTAAGCATTGTAAGCGCAAGCTCTGAGAAAAAACTGAGCAAACTCGGACAAGAGGGCGTGGCACCTCCGATATAAGCAAAAGCTTCAAAACGCTATACTGAAAGCGTTTTTTTAAATATTCGAACCAAATTTGACTCAGACACTAAGAATCATAAATGAAAGCTCTCAACAAAAATTGGGTGAAATCGGACAACGAGGCGTGGCACATCCCATATAAGCAAAAGTTTCAAAATGCTATACTGAAAGAGTTTTTTGAGATAATCCAACCAAACTTCACTCAAATACAAAAGACTATAAATGCACGCTCTAAGCTAAAACTGGAGGAACTCGGACAAGAGGGCGTGGCACCTCCTGTATAAGCAAAAGCTTAAAAACTCTATACTGAAAAAGTTTTCGACTCAGACACTAAAACCTATAAATGCAAGATCTGAACAAAAACTGGGTGAACTCGGACAAAAGGGCGTAGCACCTCCCATATGAGCAAAATTTTAAAAATACTGCAGTGTAGGGTATTTAATATTTGGCCAGGCCAAATTTTACACCCTTACTAGTTTTTTATTGCATATGCTCGTATGTTTTCTTTTGAGAGTTTTTTTAAAAATTTAATAAAATTGCATTATTTTTCATTAAAAAGCTATGACTGATATGAAGTGAAAAATCATGTGAAAATACGCATACAATTTTCAGCTTTAATGTATAATTTTAAAATGGTCATAACTTTTTAAGAAAAAATCATACACTCAAAAAATATAGCCCAGGAAAATAAGACGAAAAAAGAGCTTCTGTGCGAAAAAATTCCCAGTGGAAATTTTTCACCAGAATTGTCTTTATTTATGCATGATACACAAACTGTGAAAAGTCCATTGCAAAGTCATGTGCGCATAAAAAGATATTAAGGCTCAAAGGTCGCTAAAATCGGTTTTTTGCAAATATCTCGCTAATGCTAACTTTTGCAGAAAAATGTTGGTCTCCAATTTTGTAGCACAGGAAATTTCCTACAAAAGTACGTTAAAAGTATTTGCGTACGACTTCTAGTTTAGGAGATCACCCAATTTAAAAAGTTGATAACAATTATGATACGAAATGTTACCCATGAGTTCATATTAAAATATCTTACTTTTTAAATTGCAATAACTCTTCAATGAGAAGTTGTACAAACAAAATTAAAATGCCGTTTGAAAGATAATTTAATTTTCTATATACCGTTCAAAATTTTTTTTTCGAACGGCTCATGACCTTAAAAATATTCTTGAATAACCGTTAACGCTTCGAAATTACTGGTTTTTAAGGATATCTGCGAATTGGTAAGTACTACGATAAAAAGTGATATGATTAAATTTGTAGAAAATTACAAGATCTACAAAAAATAAGCGATATGTGTACACATAGAAGTAACCGTTTAGAAGATATTCCAAAAAAACCCTTAAAATGCCAAAAAACCGGTTTCTATTGAATATCTTCTATACGGTTACTTCTATGTGTACACATATCGCTTATTTTTTGTAGATCTTGTAATTCTCTACAAATTTAATCATAGTATTTTTTATCGTAGTACTTACCAATTCGCAGATATCCTTAAAAAACCAGTTATTTCGAAGCCTTAATGGTTATTCAAGAATATTTTTAAGGTCATGAGCCATTCGAAAAAAAAATTTTGCACGGTGTATAGAAAATTAAATTATCTTTCAAACGGCATTTTAATTTTGTTTGTACAACTTCTCATTGAAGAGTTATTGCAATTTAAAAAGTAAGATATTTTAATATGAACTCATAAGTAGTATTTCATATCATAACTGTTAACAACTTTTTAAATTGGGTGATCTCCTAAACTAGAAGTCGTACGCAAATACTTTTAACGTACTTTTGTAGGAAATTTCCTGTGCTACAAAATTGGGGACCAACATTTTTCTGTAAAAGTTAGCATTAGCGAGATATTTGCAAAAAACTGATTTTAGCGACCTTTGAGCCTTAATAACTTTTTATGCGCACACGACTTTGCAATGGACTTTTCACAGTTTGTGTATCATGCATAAATAAAGACAATTCTGGTGAAAAATTTCCACTGGGAATTTTTTCGCAGAAAATGTCTTATTTTCCTGGGCTAATAAAATAAATATGAGAAAAATTTCCAATATTCCAATTTCGCAATTTGATAAATTTTTAGATTCTTCGTATCAGCTAATATATTCTATGATTATGAGAAATGAAATAGTATAGAATTTGCTAATTCAATTAGCAAAAAATACAAATCTTTTCTATGAAATCTCCACTTGTATTTGATTCATTTCAGAATCAGTATTTCGCATAATCATAGAAAATTTATTCTCATAAATGAAACTTTCACATTTATAAATTAAACAAATGATTCTCCATTTCATATAATATTTTATATAAAAACAGCATGATTTACCAACTCGAATTTTTTGAGTGTACAAGACTATTTTATAACTTATTTTGAAGAAGAAGGATAGTAATAAGCGATGCATGTAATATGAAAGAGCAAAACAAATTCTTGCACCCTCTCTATCGTCGGATTAAACCTACAACTAGAAATCTAAATTTTTGATGTTTTGAGTTAAGTATACAGAAATATGAAGAAAAAACGGGCCATTCTAGTCGGTTTTTCGAAATGTAGTCCACATCAAATTTTATGAAAGAAATTAAAAGCAGAAAACTTCAAAATCGAATTTGAGTGCAAATAACGAACTTCAAAAAATTAAAAACGCTTTTTTTCTCAAATCATGAAAAGTTGCAGATTTAACTCGACGATATAATCTCAAAAATCCGGTTTTTTAATTTTTATATTAGGATATCTCAAAAACCATAAGTGATAGACCAATTCTGGGGCCAGATTCGAATTCAACATTGATAAATTCATTGAAAACGACTATAGCCCAGGAAAATAAGAATTTTTCTGCGAAATAATTCCAAGTGAACTTTTTTCACCGGAATTACCTTAATTTATGCATGATAAATAAAGTGTGAAAAGTCCATTGCAAAGTCGTGTGCGCATAAAAAGTAATTAAGGTTCAAAGGTCGCTGAAATCAGTTTTTTGCAAATATCTTACTAATGCTAACTTTTACAGAAAAATGTTGGTCACCAATTTTGTAGTACAGAAAATTTCCTACAAAAGGACGTTAAAAATGTTTTCGTACAACTTATAGTTTAGAAGATCACCCAATTTAAAAAGTTGATAACAATTATGATACGAAATGTTACCCATGAGTTAATATTAAAATATCTTACTTTTTAAACAGCGATAACTCTTCAATGAGGAGTCGTGCAAACAAAATTTAAACACCGTTTAAAAGATAATTCTCTATACAGCGTACTAAATCTTTTTTTCAAACGACCCATGGCCTTAAAGATATTCTTGAAAAACCGTTAAGACTTCGAAAATTCAGGTTTTTGAAGGATATCTCCGAATCGGTAAGCACTGCAACAAAAAGTATAAGGACCAACTTTGTAGATGATCACAAAATCTACAAAAAGTAAGCGTTAACTGTACACATAGAAGTAACCGTACAGAAGATATTCAATAAAAACCGGTTTTTTGTCATTTTAAGGATTTTTTGGAATAACTGCTAAACTCTTCGTTTCGGAAATATTCTTCAAAAACCAGTATTTTCGAAGTCATAACGATTTTTCAAGAATATCTTTAAAACCATGCGCCCTTCGAAAAAAAAATTTAGTATTCTATATAGCAAATCAAATTATCTTTTTAACGGTAGGAAATTTCCTGTACTACAAACTTGGTGGCCAACATTTTTTTGTAAAAGTTAGCATTAGTAAGACATTTGCAAAAATCTGATTTCAGCGACCTTTGAACCAGGCATTGAAATAAGCTGTAGTAATACCCTATTTCTGCAGTAATAACTTCAAATTTGCAGTAATAACTTCAGAATATTGTAAAAAATTGTAATAATAATTTTCACCCAAATTCATATTACTTTGTTTTGCGTTAATCGCTGGAAATAAATACTCATTTTATTTCGTTTATAACCGTTTTAGTTGTCTAACCTCACCAATTTGGGCTAAAATGTGGCAACCACAATACCACTCGGCAACTCTACTTTAAACATATTTTTATAAATGCATTCGAAGAAAATTTCGTTATAAATTTTCAATTTAATATTGAACCATTGCCATGATATCTGTTATTTAATATTAATCACTTGAATAAGACATTAAAAAAATTTTACTAAAAATTGCAAATAAAAACAAAAAAAAATCTGCAGTAATAACTTTTTCTTATTTCAACCCCTGAACCTTAATAACTTTTTATGCGCACACGACTTTGCAATGGACTTTTCACACTTTATTTATCATGCATTCATTAAGATAACTCCGGTGAAAAAAATTCACTTAGAATTATTTCGCACAGCAGCTCTTTTTTCGACTAATTTTCCTGGGCTACTATTTATGCTTTGAATTAATTCTCCATTTTTGAAAAACCATTTTTCGGCCTTTTTACAAAAACTGCATAAATCTAAAGTGTTGGTTTTTTTTTTTAGTTCAATTACCAACAAAATGAGCCATATCGGGGCAAAATCAGTGCTTGTTCAACAAATTTAGATAATTTTTTCCTAATTTGCCTGCACTATAATATTTTGATGGATTAGTTTTAAGAAATTGGGTTGCTTTTTGTTACACAAAAGTTTAGTAAAGATTTTTGCAAATAAACAACAAAGTTTATTGCAATAATGAATTAGTATGTGAAATTATCATTATTTATTTTAATTTAACATAGTTTTGGTATTAATTTTTGATTTGAAACAATATAAAGAAACATATTAAAATAAAGTACAGTCACAAAAGTATTCGGAATTTGAAAATTTTTTAAAGAATCATAAAATCTTTTTAATTACGGATAATTTTTTTGAATCACTCTTAACTTATTACAATCGTGTTCGAAATAATTAGAACAACCAAAGTGAAAATTCTTTATCATATTGTACTTCAATTCAGAAAAAGCGCGTTGGTACTTTCATTAGTACTACACAAGCAAAAAAACAGTTAATAAACTAACTTCATAATTTATCTAAGGGAACCTGCCTATCTATACTTATCATTAAAATACCCTTAATTTCGAGAGCCTGCATTGTATGTGGAAAACAAATCCGTCCTTGTAGGTTTTAATTGTAGCTAGCGTAGCATATTACCAACCAACAATTTGGCAATTTTTTACAACAGACGGCGCTAGTGAGCGTTATGATATATCCATATAGGCGATCCTGTACAGAGAGTTTATCCGTGTTCAACAGCGCAATCGCTAAAACACCGCGTTTTCTTTCATTAGAAAACCGGAGTCACGGGTCGAGTAGTACAGAAAATTTCCTACAAAAGGACGTTAAAAATGTTTTCGTACAACTTATAGTTTAGAAGATCACCCAATTTAAAAAGTTGATAACAATTATGATACGAAATGTTACCCATGAGTTAATATTAAAATATCTTACTTTTTAAACAGCGATAACTCTTCAATGAGGAGTCGTGCAAACAAAATTTAAACACCGTTTAAAAGATAATTCTCTATACAGCGTACTAAATCTTTTTTTCAAACGACCCATGGCCTTAAAGATATTCTTGAAAAACCGTTAAGACTTCGAAAATTCAGGTTTTTGAAGGATATCTCCGAATCGGTAAGCACTGCAACAAAAAGTATAAGGACCAACTTTGTAGATGATCACAAAATCTACAAAAAGTAAGCGTTAACTGTACACATAGAAGTAACCGTACAGAAGATATTCAATAAAAACCGGTTTTTTGTCATTTTAAGGATTTTTTGGAATAACTGCTAAACTCTTCGTTTCGGAAATATTCTTCAAAAACCAGTATTTTCGAAGTCATAACGATTTTTCAAGAATATCTTTAAAACCATGCGCCCTTCGAAAAAAAAATTTAGTATTCTATATAGCAAATCAAATTATCTTTTTAACGGTAGGAAATTTCCTGTACTACAAACTTGGTGGCCAACATTTTTTTGTAAAAGTTAGCATTAGTAAGACATTTGCAAAAATCTGATTTCAGCGACCTTTGAACCAGGCATTGAAATAAGCTGTAGTAATACCCTATTTCTGCAGTAATAACTTCAAATTTGCAGTAATAACTTCAGAATATTGTAAAAAATTGTAATAATAATTTTCACCCAAATTCATATTACTTTGTTTTGCGTTAATCGCTGGAAATAAATACTCATTTTATTTCGTTTATAACCGTTTTAGTTGTCTAACCTCACCAATTTGGGCTAAAATGTGGCAACCACAATACCACTCGGCAACTCTACTTTAAACATATTTTTATAAATGCATTCGAAGAAAATTTCGTTATAAATTTTCAATTTAATATTGAACCATTGCCATGATATCTGTTATTTAATATTAATCACTTGAATAAGACATTAAAAAAATTTTACTAAAAATTGCAAATAAAAACAAAAAAAAATCTGCAGTAATAACTTTTTCTTATTTCAACCCCTGAACCTTAATAACTTTTTATGCGCACACGACTTTGCAATGGACTTTTCACACTTTATTTATCATGCATTCATTAAGATAACTCCGGTGAAAAAAATTCACTTAGAATTATTTCGCACAGCAGCTCTTTTTTCGACTAATTTTCCTGGGCTACTATTTATGCTTTGAATTAATTCTCCATTTTTGAAAAACCATTTTTCGGCCTTTTTACAAAAACTGCATAAATCTAAAGTGTTGGTTTTTTTTTTAGTTCAATTACCAACAAAATGAGCCATATCGGGGCAAAATCAGTGCTTGTTCAACAAATTTAGATAATTTTTTCCTAATTTGCCTGCACTATAATATTTTGATGGATTAGTTTTAAGAAATTGGGTTGCTTTTTGTTACACAAAAGTTTAGTAAAGATTTTTGCAAATAAACAACAAAGTTTATTGCAATAATGAATTAGTATGTGAAATTATCATTATTTATTTTAATTTAACATAGTTTTGGTATTAATTTTTGATTTGAAACAATATAAAGAAACATATTAAAATAAAGTACAGTCACAAAAGTATTCGGAATTTGAAAATTTTTTAAAGAATCATAAAATCTTTTTAATTACGGATAATTTTTTTGAATCACTCTTAACTTATTACAATCGTGTTCGAAATAATTAGAACAACCAAAGTGAAAATTCTTTATCATATTGTACTTCAATTCAGAAAAAGCGCGTTGGTACTTTCATTAGTACTACACAAGCAAAAAAACAGTTAATAAACTAACTTCATAATTTATCTAAGGGAACCTGCCTATCTATACTTATCATTAAAATACCCTTAATTTCGAGAGCCTGCATTGTATGTGGAAAACAAATCCGTCCTTGTAGGTTTTAATTGTAGCTAGCGTAGCATATTACCAACCAACAATTTGGCAATTTTTTACAACAGACGGCGCTAGTGAGCGTTATGATATATCCATATAGGCGATCCTGTACAGAGAGTTTATCCGTGTTCAACAGCGCAATCGCTAAAACACCGCGTTTTCTTTCATTAGAAAACCGGAGTCACGGGTTCGAGTACGGTTTCTGACAAGATTTAACTAAAACTGATCTGATGAGGCTATATACATATATATTTATATATGTAAATATGTAGTTTGCGTCTGTTGTTGAAAAATTGCAAAAATGACTGTTTAATTATGTTCTTAAAAGTATGTTCTAATTTATTTTAAAACAAAAGCATTACTATGCTAATAATACATATATAAATAGTTAAAAAAATGCAAATTGTGATGCTAAAAGAGATACTCATTGTTTGCAACGTGGAGTACTACATTGCTACAACGCTTTCAAGATGCCGCACTCTGATAGCATCCATGAGGTCCAAATGTGCAGAAGTAATAAAATTGCATAGTGGAGCTACGTCATATTAAATGTAATAAGCATATTTTGTAATAGAAACATATTGAGACTTACTAACATATCTGTGGACTTTTGACAAAACAACCAGTTTTAAAATTGAGATAGCTCTCGAAAGACTAATCTTACAAAAAAAAAAAAAATTTATACATTAGCTATGGGCTTAATAACAATTTTTCGATTTTTATACCCTGCGGTGGTTTTTTATGTGAGGTTTGATGAAAAAGTAAGTGAGTCAAAATTTGGAGGGGGTGGGGTGGGTTTAAACCTTGCCAGATTTGAGTCAAAGTTCGAGTATCGGAGGTAAAATTTTGAAGAAAGCTCCTAACTTCAAATCAGTTATACTTACAGGCATAAAATGTATGACCAACCCCCATTAAATTTTCCATCCCAACACTTTCACCGAACATACTTACCTCCTATTTTCACCCCTTAGGGTCGCTCCCATATAAGCCTTAATTTTCATGATATTTTTATAAAATCGACCTCCACCACCCCCAGGCTGCCCCTACATTGTTCAAAAGTATGACCTACCCCCATTATTTTTTCCACCCCATCATTTTCACGAAACATACTTACTCCCTATCTCCACCCCCTAGGGGGTTATGTTAATTAACAAACATTTTTGCTCTCCTCACCCCTGCCCCCATAGTGCTACTTAGGAAGGTAAAATGTATGACCGACCCCCATTAGTTTTTCCAGCCCGACAATTTTACTAAACATACTTGCCCCCTATCTCCGCCCTCTAGGGGTGCTCTCATACAAAAGCACTCCGGGGTGCGACTTTATACTGGTGTACTAAAATTGGTTCTGTAACAAAAATTAATTGACACAGTTACAGTGGTTTTGAATTAAAAAAAAAAAAAACGCGTATCACGTATGACCGAAACGAGCAGTTACTGGGTTTACCGATCGTACCATTCGGTAAAGGTAAAGGACGGAAATAGAGGGCAAGTATGTTTAGTAAAATTGTCGGGCTGGAAAAAAGAATGGATGTCGGTTATACATTTTACCTACGTAAGTAGCACTATGGGGGCAGTAGGGGTGATGAGAGCAAAAATGTTTATTAATTAACATAAATATGAGTATTTTTGTATGGGAGCACCCCTAGGAGGTGGAGATAGGGGTAAGTATGTTTCGTGAAAATCATGGGGTGGAAAAAATAATGGGGGTAGGTTATACATTTGAACAGTTTAGGGGCAGCGTGGGGGTGGTGGAGGTCGATTTTATAAAAATGTCATGAAAATTAAGGCTTATATGGGAGCGACCCTAAGGGGTGAAGATAGGAGGTAAGTATGTTCGGTGAAAATGTTGAGGTAGAAAATTTAATGGGGGTTGGTGATACATTTTATGCCTGTAAGTGCAACTGATTGGCAGTTAGGAGCTTTTTTCAAAATTTTACCCCCGAAACTCGAACTTTGACTCAAATCTGGACGGGGTTAGACCCACTGCACCCCCTTCAAATTTTGGCTCACTCACTTTTTCATCAAACCTCACATAAAAAACCACCGCAGGGTATAAAAAGTTAATTTTTAAAAATGTCCATACAAACTAGCCCATAGCTAATATACATACATGTTTGTAGAAAATTATATTTCCTACAAACCACTCTCCATACTTGTAGTCGTAATTGAAATAAGTAATTGCAAAAAATTTATTTTCGCAACTTTTGACCTGGAATAACTTTTTTTAGGCATACGATTTTGCAATATACTTATCACACGTTATTTTTTATGCATTAGTGAATACAATTCCAGAAAAAAAAATTCATTTCGAACCATGGAAATCGTTCGTTAGCCGATCGTTTCCGAAGTGCGATGTTGAACAGAATTCCGTAAAATAAATTGGGCTACTCGAAAATTTGATTCAAATCGCCCAAAAGACAGGTGTGTTGCTCCCTCATTTTGCGTACGGGAACGATTTTCGAACTACAACCTGCAAAACATTAATTCTGAGCTACACTTTTAGGGATAACGAGCAAATTAATACCAAGACCAAATTAGTCTTAATTTTTGATCTTAGTAATTGAGTTATGGTATTGGTTTTGACACAAACTAAGTTTCGGTGTTAGTTTTGATCTTGGTATTGGACACTAAGTTTTGGTTTTGAAATCATATTAGCGTCTTGGTCTTGGTGTCTAAAAATTATCAATACCAAGACTTCAATTTTTGTGTTGTTGCACCCTGTTTAGGCATATCAATATTGATTTATGAGATGAAAGTGCTAAAAATAAAAACAACAAATCAAATATGGATATAATTGTTTTTCACATATCGATATGATTATTTTAACGTTTGTAGCACCTATTCATCGTGAAGTGGGTGCATTTTTTTTTTCTGTCCAAATCTTAGCCTGGCTAAGGACAGCACTCTTACTGGTTTTGTTTTTAATTATTCGTATTGGACTAACAGAGTCACAGTCCAAGTCATAAAAGTACGCATCCATCGCCAGCATTTATGTGGAGAGTTATTTTTATTTTTCCTTTTGCTCCTCTACGCAATGCGAAAACAATGGCGTGCGACGGCACATGATATATCACATGCCTTCAAACAATATAGCGACCATCCGACAGAGTAATCGGCACAACGAGTAACAATGCGTCTGCAATAGAGTTGCCAACCAAAAATGTGTGTGAATATTAATGATAGTGAAGATCATAGGAAGCTTAATCTCTTCAACTGGTGAATTTCTTGTCCTCTTGGAGTTAAGGGTTGGCATCCACTAGACCGGGTCGATTTTGTATTAAGCAAAATAAAATTATCCCGAAACCGACTTAAAAGTTAGAGGGACTCTTAAAACCATATCTGCATCATTTTTTTTTTTTCTGAGAAAAACCAACAAAGCACATTTGATTCAACTGAAAGCCTATTTTGGCTAAAAAAAACATATAAGTATTTTGGTCATAATTTTTTTTTTTTTTTTTCATTAGAAATTGGATACCCAAAAGTGTTTAAGGCAAAAAATGCTTAGTATTGTCTAAAGAATACGTGTGAATTTTTTCAGAATTTTCGGAATTTTTTTTTTATTTGTAAAAGAATTTATCAAATTGAGTTATCAGCTGTTAAGCTGAAGTTGTTCGACAAAACGCTACGTTTAATTAAAACCAATGGATCTAGGAAAAAAATTAATAAGACGTAAAATGCTTAGAATCCTTCAAAAATAGGTGTGAATTTTTTCCGAATTTTTTTTTTAATTTTTTATTTTTTTGACCAAGTTTTGAAAAATTATAAAATAGCTCAAAAAATCCAAAAAAATTCACACGTACTTTTTGGACAATTCCAAGCATTTTTTGCTTTACTTACTTTTTTCGTCAGGCGGCCTCGTTATTGAAAAACGTAAAAAAATCGATTTTTGGAAATGAATATTATCTATACCCCAAAAGAAAAAAAATATATAGAATATAGTCTTTATTTCTAAAGAGTATTCATTTTCTAATGAAAAAAAAGTTATGACCAAAAACATGTTTTTTTAGCTAAATTAGGCCTTCAGTAGGATCAAAAGTGCTCCATTGGTTTTTCTCAGAATGAAAAAAATAAATGATGCAGATATCGTTTTTAAACGACTTTCTAAATTTTGAGTCGGTTTCTACCCGGCCTAGCATCCACAAATCTAATCCATCGGGCACGCTAATGACTTGTTCTCTAATATTTCCCCCCACATTCACTTATTTCATGTTTGAGCGTTAATATTTAGGTATCCACAATATTCTCTGGTAGAAGTCGAAAGATTTATGTGTGGCAGAAAGGTTGGTTAGAAATACACGGTGGTTTTTAAAAAAATTCAACTTTTTGAAATACCACCCGCGATTTTTTTCGGGGATAGTGTTGGGGGACCCTTCTAGTATCAGAATCCGGGATCCGCGAAATCGAACGTCCAGCCGTTTTTTTTTTTTCGACATTTTAGTTTTTTTAACGATTTTTGAGAATGTCTCGGATTTATATACATATTATGTACACATATATATGTATGAACGTACATATATGTACTTGTGTATGTATATATGTGTGATATATATATATGTATATATATATACATACATGCATACATACATATAAAAGGAATCGTTTCCGCACCATTTATTTTTAAAAAAAATCGGTTTTTTCGTATATAAAAAAACACAAACAAAAACCAGATACAGCAATAGTCATTCTAGATGTGATTTTTGATGCTTAATCCGAATCTGGTCTTAGAATTGCTCTATTACTTCTGGACTTTGAGATATCCTTACATATATGTGTAAAGGACACCACTTTTTTTCCTATTTTTGAAGTTATATAACAAGATAAGATAATATTATGCCGTAAAATCTGGTATGACAGTTAATAGCCCTAGTTTTTTTCTTGAAAACTCATTCAAATCGATAACGATATCTTTTTTTTTGTCGGAGATATCTTTACCTAAAAAGTTAAAAAAGTGCAAAAACACGATTTTTGGCTATATTGGATGTTATATGCAGGACACACAAAATTCTTCTGTGAATTTCTATTACCAAAAGCATTTAGTGCTTTCTTTTGGCTTTCAATTGAGCTATCAAATGTTTATCTGCAATATTTTTCTGCAAAGTTATGTTAACTTTAAAATCACACCATGAAACTTAAAGCGAAAATTCCCGGTTTTCGGCTATATTTGAGGTTGTATACAGTACGGACGAAATTCTTCTGATCTTTTTTACCAACCGAAGCATTTAAAACCATTCTTTATCTTTAAAATGAGCTAACAAGTGGTCTCTTGTAATAGTTTTCTTAAAAGTTATGACTATTTTAAGACCACATGTTGCAGCAATACGTATATAAGAAATACTCGTACACTATATTTTAGTGGCACCCCTGTGAGTTTGCACTTCATAATGTAATTTTTAAATGGTCATAACTTTGTAGAGAAATATTGCAGATGAACATTTAATAGCTCAATTGAAAGCCAAAAGAAAGTACTAAATGCTTCTGGTAATAGAAATTCACAGAAGAATTTTGTGTGTCCTGCATATAACATCCAATATAGCCAAAAATCGTGTTTTTGCACTTTTTTAACTTTTTAGGTAAAGATATCTCCGACAAAAAAAAAGATATTGTTATCGGTTTGATTGAGTTTTCAAGAAAAAAACTAGGGCTAATAACTGTCATACCAGATTTTACGGCATAATATTATCTTATCTTGTTATATAACTTCAAAAATAGGAAAAAAAGTGGTGTCCTTTATACATATATGTAAGGATATCTCAAAGTCCAGAAGTAATAGAGCAATTCTAAGACCAGATTCGGATTAAGCATCAAAAATCACATTTAGAGTGACTATTGCTGTATCCGGTTTTTGTTTGTGTTTTTTTATATACGAAAAAACCGATTTTTTTTTAAAATAAATGGTGCGGAAACGATTCCTTTTATATGTATGTATGCATGTATGTATATATATATACATATATATATATTACACATATATACATATACAAGTATATATATGTACGTACACACATATATATGTGTACATAATATGTATATAAATTCGAGACATTCTCAAAAATCGTTAAAAAAACTAAAATGTCGAAAAAAAAAAAAAACGGCTGGACGTTCGATTTCGCGGTTCCCGGATTCTGATACTAGAAGGGTCCCCCAACACTATCCCCGAAAAAAATCGCGGGTGGTATTTCAAAAAGTTGAAATTTTTTAAAAACCACCGTGAATAACGCACAAAAAAAAAACGAAATATCACCCATTTATTGAAATGAAATAAGTCGCACATAAAAATGAAATAAAGCTCAAAATTTAAAAAAAAAAAAAATATTGAAATGAGGCCCTTATAAAATCGGGTGATAATAACTTTGGAAAGAACCTCCACTATTCATTGAGTAAATGAAAATAATATGGGTCACTACAGAAGCGAAAGAACCACCGACACCATACAATTAGTTTCAATATAAGGGCGCAATGTCACATTCGCCAAAGAGATATGTAAAGGCATTGAGTCCATTTATCAGTGAGGAACGCCATCAAATCACGAGTAGAGCGTCATCAGCAGAAACCATATTGACGATCGCTTATCCCAGTAGTGTAGAATAAGTGAAAAAGATTGCGCAAAGGCCGAGCCAGTGTTAAGGCACACTTTCTCAACACATGGGCTGATATGCCATCAGGCCCTGATGCTTTGTTGATGTCGAGATTTGTGAAAACTGTTTTTACTGCCCTTGTTCAGAAGGAAATGGACGACATTGTACAAGATTTACTCTCTACTAAGGGCAATGGCTGACTGCTTAAGGGAGAGTTGCAGTTTTAGCAAAAATGCTTGACAAGAAATTCGCTTTGTCAAAAGATTCAGTGAAAATTTGGTAGTTTATCATTTGGAATAGTCACTGAAGACTGATTCTTTACTCTTTTGACAAATGACCAAAAGCTTTGATTTTATTTCCTACCGCTGTACACGATACTCCCCGCTTAAGCTGATTCCATAAAAAAATTGATTTCAATTTTCAGTAGTTTAGCATCAATAGGATCATGATGCGATATAGAATAATGTATTTTGTTTTTGTTATTGCTAGTTGGCAACCCTTGTTGAGCCTTAAGCATGTTTTTAAGCGGCAACTGCGCATGGACGAATACAACAACGCTTTCTGAGCCATGACAATGGGCCAGGATTGGAAATGTGTCCCCGTATTTATGCCTTTTATGGATGGACGTGCACAGCTAATCCGCGCCTCCACCTCGTCATCATCAACAACAATAACAACACAAAACAAAAAAAAAATGGTCGTACATCAAGCACAACGATGACAACATTGGAAGCGGGAGCATTTTCAAACTTCTGCGAATCGCTGCTGCTGCTACGGACAAGTAGAGTCCGAGACTATGTATTTTCAATACCTGAGATTTATTTATGCGCATTGAATCCGTGATTAATAAACGCGTTGGCCGCGATCGTTGTTTTCTTAAAGATTTTTTGAATTTTTTGATTTTGTTTTAATTCATATAAATGACTCCTTTTTTACTCTCTCTTCTTAGTTGGAATAAAAATCGATTATATGTCATTTGTTGCAATGCCATGCCGCAATTTATGCGTTTATGCAAAAAGGCCGTCGACGAATCGTATTGAGTTTACTTTGGATGTCAGGATT